>OV839569.1:22552516-22659344 GCA_929447395.1 Epistrophe grossulariae | reverse complement strand
GGAGTGCAGAGTGCGGAGTGCGGAGTGCGGAGTGCGGAGTGCGGAGTGCGGAGTGCAGAGTGCGGAGTGCGGAGTGCGAGTGCGAGTGCGAGTGCGGAGTGCGGAGTGCGGAGTGTGGAGTGCGGAGTGCGGAGTGTGGAGTGCGGAGTGCGGATGTGCGGAGTGCGGAGTGCGGAGTGCGGAGTGCGGAGTGCGGAGAGCGGAGTGCTGAGTGCGGAGTGCGGAGTGCGGAGTGCGGAGTGCGGTGCGAGTGCGGAGTGCGGAGTGCGGAGTGCGAGCGAGTGCGGAGTGCGGAGTGCGGAGTGCGGAGTGCGGAGTGCGGAGTGCGGAGTGCGGAGTGCGGAGTGCGGAGTGCGGAGTGCGGAGTGCGGAGTGCGGAGTGCGGAGTGCAGAGTGCGGAGTGCAGAGTGCAGAGTGCGGAGTGCGGAGTGCGGGAGTGCGGAGTGTGGAGTGCGGAGGTGCGGAGTGTGGAGTGCGGAGTGCGGAGTGCGGAGTGCGGAGTGCGGAGTGCGGAGTGCAGAGTGCGGAGTGCGGAGTGCGGAGTGCGGAGTGCGGAGTGCGGAGTGCGGAGTGCAGAGTGCGGAGTGCGGAGTGCGGAGTGCGGAGTGCGGAGTGCGGAGTGCGGAGTGCAGAGTGCGGAGTGCGGAGTGCGGAGTGCGGAGTGCGGAGTGCAGAGTGCGGAGTGCGGAGTGCGGAGTGCGGAGTGCGGAGTGCAGAGTGCGGAGTGCGGAGTGCGGAGTGCGGAGTGCGGAGTGCAGAGTGCGGAGTGCGGAGTGCGGAGTGCAGAGTGCGGAGTGCGGAGTGCGGAGTGCGGAGTGCAGAGTGCGGAGTGCGGAGTGCGGAGTGCGGAGTGCAGAGTGCGGAGTGCGGAGTGCGGAGTGCGGAGTGCGGAGTGCAGAGTGCGGAGTGCGGAGTGCGGAGTGCGGAGTGCAGAGTGCGGAGTGCGGAGTGCGGAGTGCGGAGTGCAGAGTGCGCAGTGAAATCACGGCCTCAGAAGAAAACTATTAGTTCCTGAGGTCATTTCAAGTCCAAAAACTTAAGAGGTAATTTTCTCGTTTTCGCTTCGTTTTCGACTTATAACGGTTTTTATGATTTGTATTCTTTTTTCCTTTGACTGGCACTAACTTTGCCAATTTACAACCGATTGTGAAATTTTTTTTTATTTAAACAAGAATAAGTTAGAAATTTATATCTACCATACAACTTTTTTCTTTTTGGATAACGGTTTTCCCGCAAATTATTTTCAAGCACATTTTTTAAGAATTTGTATGTTGTTTTTTTGACTTCGATATGATTTTTGTCAATAAAACACGTTATTAAGCATAATTTTTTTGTCATTATTATGAAAGGTCAATATGTGTTCTTAAAAATACTTTACATTTTGTTACCTTAAAATACATTTAAAATTATTAAGAAAATAAAAACAAAAAATAATAATAAATTAGTAAGGTTTTTTTTGTGAAAAAAATCATATCGAAGTAAAAAAAACAACCTAAAAATTCTTAAAAAATGTGCTTAAAAATAATTTTCGGGAAAACCGTTATCCACACAGAAAAAAGTTGTATGGTAGATACAAATTTCTAACTGTTCTTGTTTAATTAAAAAAAATTTTTAAAAATCGGTTGTAGTTTGGCAAAGTTAGAGCAAGTCAAACGAAAAAAGAATAAAAAATAAAAATTATTAATTAAGTTTATTCAATTTATTCAATTTATTCTAACGATCATGCATGGAACTCCGTTTGAAGTCAACTCATTGATAATCAATTATTTTCTCATACTCTGTACAATATCCATACTAGTTAGTTGGTTACAACTCTAAAATTATGGTAGGATTAAATATCCAAAGCATCGCGTATAATTCAAAGCAAAGCGGTATAAATATAATGAAGTTGTTTTTTGTTTAATACTTTGAATGATATGTTAACATTGTAATCGCAATTATAAATATTAATATTAATCAGTACAGTGTTTTTAGAAATTACTAAGGGACATCCATCGTTTTTAATTATTTTTAAATTTAATTTTAATTTATTTTACAAAAAAAAAAATTCGATATGGTATTTCTTTTATTGTTAAACATACTTTATTGTTAAACCTCCACTTATATATTCCTAAGTAAATCATGCGCGGGAGGATATTAATAGCAGTCATTTAAGTTTTGCCGATCACTTCCCGATGATCGAGCGGGCTGATATTTGTCATCAAATAATTTTTATTTTTTTCCTCTGTGATGTCTTGCCATCTGGTGTGATATATTTGGAGTGATATTTTTGAAATCAAGTCATTTGAAGAAGATGACGTATTCATCATCATCATTATCTTCGTCGTCGTTGTCGTCTTGGCATAAAATGGTGATGGAATGATTTGCATAAAAATAAATGATTGATTTGAGAATGGGATCGTCTAAATATACACAGTGAAATGATGCAGAGCTTCATAATCCTCAAAAAAAGATGTGTGGGTTGCTTGCACCAAAATGAAGTTGAGTCATAACATAACATAACAAATATTAAGAGAGCATAATAATCAGAGTGCTTTTGTTTGAAACATTACTGCTGGAATTTTAGAGTTTGATGAAGTTTCTCAATCGAACCTTTGAACTAAAAGTATACAGGATGATTGATGGGATATAAGTATGTTTAGTTGTGTGTGTGCCAATTTGTTTCATAAACAAGTTGATGGTTTATATTTTTTTATATAAACAAGTCAACCTCTTCGGACTTCAAGAAAATAAAAAAAAATTAAGTAAAAAAAACTGTTATAGTTCGGAAAGTAAAGTAACCCCAATGAGGTTGGGTTTCAAACTCTTTATAAAATATCACAGAATATTCATCGAAATTGAAATGAGATTTTCGAAAATCAGAACAGAAAAATACAAAAAATTTTAAATTTAAAATGTCGGACGCAAAATAGGATATTTGAAATAAGCCCAGTCAATTAAGCCATAAAAACAGCCCAATAAGGAAATAATCACGGTGTTGTTGGGTAACTGTCAAATGTTCCCATCGATATGAGCACCGCCAACAATTTTGAGGGCTGTTGAAGGCCTCCCAAAATGGTTTTCAAGGGATAATTCCCAAATGGTTAGTTGTACAGAAAAAATGATTAAGTATTAATTTTTAGCTTAGAAAATTTCCTACAAAAAATATTAAAACACTTTTTTTCATAAAAGTTACCGTTTTCGAAATAAACCAATCGGTAGAGTTAAGAATTTTACTTTTTTTATGGTCGAGTGGCTTAGTTCAAAAATTGTGCATTTTGGGATAAAAGCATATAATTTTGTTCATTGTTAGTACATTATGAATATGATTTTAAAAAATAGGACCACTTCAAATATCCGCCCCTTTAGGTGGGAGGGGCAAATTAAAAAAAAATGTACCTAAAATAGAAGAAAAAAATATATTATTTTATAATAATATATTAATTCCATCTTAAAAACGGAGCCTGAATAAGAGGGCAAGACGTTTTTTGCGACTTTCTCAAAAATTCGAAAATTGAGTTACCAATGGTTCTTGCAATCAGTTGAAGATATGTTATAGCTTATTATTTTAGTGCTTAGTTTTTGAATAAATTATTTTCAAAGTCAAATTCTTAGAAATAAACTCGAAAAAAAACTTATAACAATTTTTTCAAAATGTTATAAGATATTAAGCACTAATTTTGGTTATAATTTTCAATACCCTTATTAATTTTTAATTCAATTGCAGAAACCATAATATGGCTCTTAGTCTCTTAATTTTTAATAAAATTGAAAATTTCGAAAACTAATTTTTTCTCAAAAATTGTATGAATTGTATTATTCAATAGTTGCCACTCCCCCTCTTTCTCCGGCTTCGCATCAGGGAAAGAAAAATCTTATTTTCTTAAAAAATGAAAAAAAGGAAATATGTAGCTATAAATTAATATTACAGTAAGGCTGAAAACATACTGGAGCTGCGAGCAGAGCGGCGATGCGAGGGCTGAGCAGAGCGTTAAAAACAAACACATGCTTTCTTATGAGTAACTGATACATCGTTGCAAGAAGCCTCAGTATGAGAGCTCTCCTAAAAACACATTTGTTTGTTTTCGACGCTCTGCTCACTTCTCGCATCACCGCTCTGCTCGCAGCTCCAGTATATGTTTTCAGCCTGAGGCATAGGTACAATGTCAAAAAATTCGAGGTCGAAATTCTTATTTTTTGTATTATAAATGTTAAACAATTGCTTCTTTGGTTCTCTTTTGGTATTCTTTATCAAAGTATCATGTTTTAAGAAACATAAAGATCACAAAAATAATTTGATACTAAACACCAAAGTAAATGGAATTTTATTTCCATTTCATTTTATTCATAAAAAATATATTATGTCATTTTCATCCCAATTCACCTTACTTTTTGAGAAAGTCCTATATCTCTTAAATGGTCTTTGAAGTCCATCCTCTAAATATATATTATCGCATTCTAAAACAATGAATTTTTAAATTTGGAAATCATTTTTTTTTTTGTTACCCAATTCACCCTAAACCGACGGTTAAAGTGCAAAACCTCGTAAGTCATTTTTGCATGGTTTTCAATTGAAAAAACCTTCCAAAATTTGTATGGCAATCTATGCTAATCTATGAATTAATTTTTTTCTGTAAAATGTCAGAACAATATTATTATGTTGAATTTGTCAAAATTCTGGTGATTCTGCTGTTTTTTGAATTAATAATATTTTTTTGGATTGTTTCGACTTATATTTTCACCCGTCGATATATCTGTTTTAATTTTGAATATTATCTAACACTTAAGTGATCCAAAAAGTACATCCTTAAAATATTTAGGTATATTTCAAACAAAAAGTTTTTTTTTAAAGTTAAATACCATTTTGCGTTTTTATCCCATTTCACCCTATAAATATCTAGCAAAACTTTTCATGGAATATTTTTCATTAGCATTTTTTCAGCTAAAACTTAAAAACTTTGCTGAGAAAACATGTTAAGGTATGTAACTGCGAGTTTGCTGAGACAAAAAATTTAAATCGGATATATTTTTTTTTATTTTACCTTAGTTCACCCTATAAAAATGGCAAAATTTTATAAATATCTTCAAAATCCTTCCTCTTAATATAACTGAAAAACAAAAACAGAATATTTAAAACTTGACGGTATTTTTTTACCCCATTTTACCCTATAAATGCCTTAATTTAAAAAAAAATTAAGCCACTAATCAATCCTTTAAGTAAAAAGCTGTTCAATCAGAGAAAAAAAATTTTAAATCGAATGGAATTTTTTTGTTTTTCCCCTATTTTATCCTATAAATAGAAAAATTTAGAGCAAACGACTCAAGAAAGATAAAAATCAGAAAATTGGTAATTTGTCCAGTCAATAAAGCATTTGACTCGGAAAAAATCGCCGGAAAGCTGGATTTTGGTATATAGCTTCCTAATGGTGTTCTTAGGAAATTGTCAAAAGTCCCCATCGATATGAACGCCGCTAACAATTTTACGGGGGGGTTGAACGCCCCCCAAAATGGTTTTTCAGGAATAACTCCCAAATTGTAAGTTGTACAAAAAAAAGTGTCAAAGACTAATTTGTACCTTGAAATATTTTCTACAAAAAAGATTAATATACTTTTTTTCATACAAATAACGGTTTTTGAAATAAACCAATCAGAAGAGTTAAGGGTTTTACTTTACTATATGTAGTTGGGCGACTTAATTCCAAAATTGTGCATTTTGTGATAAAAGCATCAATTATTGTAGTTTAAAAATCATTTATTCAAAAACTAATCTATAAAATAACTTTATTCAAAAACATACATAAAGAATGAGTTTCTGGATTTAAGATAAGCTATAACATAATATTGTAAGTGTTGCCGTTGTGTTTTTATATTCGTTTTATATTTTAGAACTTTTTTTTTTAATTTGCCCCTCCCACCTAAAGGGTTGGACAAATAGAGTAGACTGATATCTTAAAATCATGTCTATATAATTTACCAACAATACAAAAAAAATTGATGCTTTTATCACAAAATGCACAATTTTGGAATTAAGTCGCCCAACTACATATAGTAAAGTAAAACCCTTAACTCTTCTGATTGGTTTATTTCAAAAACCGTTATTTGTATGAAAAAAAGTATGTTAATCTTTTTTGTAGGAAATATTTCAAGCTACAAATTAGTCTTTAACACTTTTCTGGTACAACTTACAATTTGGGAGTTATTTCTGAAAAACCATTTTGAGGGGCCTTCAACCCCCCGTAAAATTGTTAGCGGCGCTCATATCGATTGGGACTTTTGACAGTTTCTAAGAACACCATGAGGAAGCTATATACCAAAATACAGCTTCCCGGCGATTATTTCCGAATTTGGCTGTTTTTTTGGCTTCGTTGACTGGACTAATTATATGGGAATCAATGAAAAGAATTTTTCTGAAAAATAAGTTTTACCAAAAGGAAGCCTATATAGCTATTACCAATACATTTTATCTAGTGGTTTTTTTTTTAAGTAAGAATCTGTAAATCATTTTATCATTTGCAACGTTACCTCTCAGACATCAACACCACTGCAGTAAAAATATCCCTTCCTCAATCCACAAAAGCAACATGACAGTAGGTACGATAAAATCGAAATACATATACAAATATACAATTTTATGAAAAATGCATATCAAACTACAGGAAAACGCGTCATCCATTCGTATAGTCCATAATATAAGAAGTCCGCATCACTCCCTCCTCCAAGCAACCCACAGTCGCGTACGCAATTAAATTTAATCACCGTGTGCAGAACAAATTTACAGCCTCGATTCCAATATACGGCAAATATATAAGTAAAATACTCTTATGATGATATCTTGATATCTTGATCGGTTTCATACTCGAGTAATGCACTAGATTCCTCCGGTCGATCGGGCACTTGAAGTTTTCTGCAAAAAATCAATATCGATGATGATGATGATGGCTGCGCCTCTCGGGCGATGGTACCATTTATATATTATTTGCTTCACAGCTACCTGTTGCGCTATGGAAGTTGGCATTTCACCCACCGCCCTCGGTACCTCTAACCAACCACTATGCGATGATCATTGGTAAAAATGCGCGCCTGCGCTAATGAATGGCTACTTTATGGGCTGCAATGATCTCATTATCGATACGAGACTTGAGAGGCCCGGCCGGCATGGCATGCATTGGGATCGGACGACATTATGTTAATGCAGTTTATATTTATTTGATGATTCTTTAGGTTTGCACCTTGTTTTTAGGTTGACGTTGCTGCTGCTGGTGCTGCTTCTGCTGGTGATGCTGATGATGATGATGGCCTTATGAGGAAGTGGTATATGGGCTCTGGTTTTTTGTTTTAGCGCGTTGACAGTTTATTAGACACCAAAAGCCACTTATACTGCAGTCCTGCGCCGACCGGCTGCGGAGAGATGATCGGCCATTTTTTTTTGTCTGCAGAAAAACTCTTAATGTCCCTATAGCCATTCCTTTTTCGAATGATGATCGAATATGAAATGGTTAGTTGCGCTGACGATGCGCTGATGTGGTCGGATTTTTTTTTTTTTTTTTTAATCTTTCCATCTATCGGGCGATTTGTGAGAGCTGATGCGCGCAAAGTGTGTTTGGCAACACCCCGTATTATATATGGAAGGAAGAAAAAATTTTATACTATAGGTACGGTGAGTATATGGCAACTGTAGAGATATCCTCGAGCAATGAAAAGTGCCAGCTATTAATATTAATATTTCCATTTCCGACTTGACTGAATTGTACGTAGTGCGTCATGGTCTATTAGTTGATGAGGCTTTAAATGAAAATGATGGAGATTGAAAATAATGTTGTTTTTCTGCGGAGCAGCTGTAAATAGTTGATCATCATTAGGGAGGGGCTTTAGCTTTGCTGATAATTATTGTGGAAAATGAAAGAAAAAATTCTTAGTTATATTCGAATGCAATATTATTTTTGCTATACTAAGTTAAGTCCATTAATTCCTCTTAAGGGCAAGGATTGGTTTCGTGTACAAAAAAAAAAACGTCGAAATTTTAATAAGAATTAACACTACAATAATGGAGAAGTCCGGTAAAGTGGGTTTTGTCATACCGTTCATCGGTCTGTGCGTCACTGTATCAGTGCGTCTATGCGTTATTGCGTCAGTGTAAAAAAAACTCAATTTTTTAATGAAAATTGACACTACAATGTTGGAGAAGTCCGATAAAGTGGGTTTTGTCATACCGTCCATATTAGTGTGTGCGTCATTGCGTCAGTACGTTGGTTGGTGCAGTCAGCACCTCAATGCGTCCGTTATTTTACCTATAGAGAGGAGAGCCTTAAAGTCAATTATGGATGGAAAATTGATTTTTTTGACACATTGACACAGTGACGTACATAATCATGGACGGTATGACGAAACCCATTTCATCGGACATTTCCATCATTGACGAATTATTTTTCATTAAAAGCTCGACGTTTTTTTAAAGCTGACGCAATGACGCATTGACACAGTGACACACAGACCGACTGTAACTAGGGTTACCAGCTCTAAAATCAGCAAAGCCTGACAGTAAAGAAAGAGAAACTTCATTTTTATAAAACAAAAAAAAATAAAAAAAAAACATTCATATAGATAACTTACACTGATTTGGATGCACGAAGACGACGAGACAATAAATAGATTGCAAAAAAAATACGTCATAAAATGAAAGTGTCATATCTTGCACAATAGGGAGAATCAAAATAACACCTTTCTCGAAATTCAACCGGGACCGGGTGAAATTATGAAGCTTAGATTGAAAACAAAAAATTAAGACCAAAAAATTCAAAATCGAACAGCATTTAGCGGTCGCTACCAGCGCTTTTTCAATAATTTAGCTTGAAAATCTTTAAAATTCGGAATTTTTCTCAAATGTTAAAAGCTGCATAACTTTTCGAGTTTTGGTGCTAAAAGCATGCAATTTTCAGGGATTTCATAGTTTCGCAAGGTCCCGATTGAATTTCGAGAAAGGTGTTTTTTTGAATCACCCTATTGCACAACTTTTTGTCTCTTTCTAAAAAGTGACAACTAAATGAAAAAATTAATGTGTTGAGTGTTCACTGCGATTTACAAGTATTTCGATTTGAAAGCATTCAGAAAACGTTTTTCTTCTAACGATTATATTTTTTGCGATAGTTATAAAAAAGCCTGACAAAGGACGAAACCTGGCCAAAGCCTGATTGGACATTAAAATCCTGACGCGTCAGGCGAAATCCTGACGGATGGTAAGCCTAGGCACAACCGATGAAAGGTATGACGAAATCTACTTTTTCGAACTTCTTCATCATTGAAGAGTTAATTTTCTCTTAAAATTCGACGTTTTCTATTAAAACAACAACAATTAGGTACAAAACAAAACCAAAATCAACTGGATAGGTCACCCAATTCATACATTTAAAAATCAAAATCTTCAAACTTCGAAAAGTAGCAAGCTCTCACATATTATTATAATTAAGTCATATCAGCTTCAGAGCTAAATAAATAATCAACTATGTCAGTTTAGTGCATGCAAGCCATCACACATTCTCCTATAGAGTGCACGTACTCAACAAATTAGCACGTGTAAACGGATCATCGGCAATATCATGTTTTTTTTTTTTTTCTTCGACCATCTGAACTGAAAAACTGACCAATTGGTATCGCGAATTTATAATGTCGAGGACTTTAATTACAACAAATTAGTTTCACAACTTCTTAAATCAAATTCAATGAGCGCAAAGAGCGAGCGCAGCACCATGCATGGTTCGGGATCGCGTTGCGCGATCCATGGTGCGGTAAATATATGAGCTTCACAGGAGTTAACTATTTTTTTTTTTTTTCAGCTTTAAAGACTTTTGCTTCTGTTGCTGGTTTTTTTCTTTTGTAAAATGATTTGCAATTAATTTCACGCAAACCTCTTCTCTCTGGGGACAAAATTGTCGCATTTGTGCCGCCGGCCGAGTCGAGCCGCGCTACCACAGATGTTGTAGTGCGTGTTTTTTGTTTTAATAATAATAACAAGTCACTGGTTCATACCTATAAATAATGAGGAAGAACACGCAATCGCTTAAAGGAGGGCAATAAATATTGCTCCTTTTATAATACTCAGTAGTCCAAGTCAGATTAATTTATTTAATGGAAACTCTTATGGAGTGAGAGAGAGTACTTATACTTTTTTCTTTAATTAACATTAACTTTTATATTTTGAATGAAAAAACGAGTGTTAAATAAATAGCATTAATAACCATTCTATACCAAAACCATGAATTCTAGTACATAACTGACGATTTCATTGACATTATTTAAAGATCTGTTGATTATAAATCGTAGATTGAAATAAATAAATAAATATTTTAATAGCTGAACCCTGATCTGAATGCTTTGTAGCACCATCTATTGAACATTTTTGTCAAACTACAAAATTTCAACCATTTTTAAGGAAATATGAAAAAATTGGTTGTAACAGTAAGCGAATTTTCAAAGAAAAAACTTCACATGTCATGGTCTTGGCTCAAGACACATTTATTAAAAAATATTATTTTAACCTTCTAAGGATATTATATAAGCATATAAGGATCAAATCTAAATATATAAAACAAATGGGCGCGGTTGTAGGTGGAACAAATAACACATGTCATGCTTTAGATTGAACAGAGATTTATTTTTAAATTTTATATAAGGATGTTCAATGAGGTGAAAACTAAAATATGATAAAAGTGGGCGTGAAACTGGGCGCATTTTACTCAAAGTACTTATAAAACTATCTCGCTGTTAAGCCTAGTACGCTGCTGATGCGAAACGAAAAATCCCATAAAAAAATGACACAGCGAAATCATAAACGGAAAATTTCGTTCTGCTTTTCGTTTTGCAGTACGCTGTTCGAAGAGCGAAATTCATAATTGTAGCAGCTATGAATGCAGAAAACAACACCAACGCTGAGATCAAACGAAGAATTGCTCTTGCCAACCGCTGTTTCTTCGGGCTAAGAAAGCAATTGAGTAGCAAAGCCCTCTCTCGAGCAACAAAAGTGTCTCTATATAAGACCCTCATCATCCCAGTCCTGCTATACGGTGCAGAAGAATGGACTATGACAAAAGCGGATGAAAGCACCTTGGGTCGTTTCGAGAGAAAAGTTCTTCGCGTGATCTATGGTCCCGTATGCATAGAAGGTGAGTGGAGGAGAAGATGGAACGACGAGCTGTACGGGCTGTACAGCGACGTAGACTTAGTCAGGAGGATAAAAGTCCAACGCCTGAGATGGCTGGGTCACGTAGAGCGCATGGAAACCAATGCTCCGGCCTGGAAAGTCTTCGAATCTACACCCACAGGACAGCGCAGTAGAGGAAGGCCGCGGATCAGGTGGCGCGCACAAGTGGAAAGTGACCTCACCCAACTTGGAGTGCGCAACTGGAGACATGTATGTAGCTAGGGACCGAGCTAGATGGAGAAGTTAGTTGGGTGAGGCCCAAGTTCACACATAGGACTGTAGCGCCACCTTAAGTAAGTAAGTAAGCAGATTATTTGGAGAAGTCTCCGCTCCTTTTTCGCACTGAATTAATTATACAGACTATTTATTGTGTGCGGAAAAATGACATTTGAGATTTATTTGTTTTTTTTTTGTTTATCATTTTCTTACTTCATGGGTTTCTCTGATTTATTGTGTTTATGTTCGATTTTTTTTTTGGAATTAATGAAACTCTCCAAGGATATTTTCCGTTGTGTCTTCGCAAGCGTTTCGTTGTCTGTTTGGAAAACACAGGATATTTTCGTTTCGCATCAGCAGCGTACTAGGCTTTAAAAGGAACAAAAGTACAGTTTTTGGAAAAGGTTTTCTCTATTTTATATATGAATGAAATTATTTTTTTTTTAATACTCCCATATTTTTAGTACCTACCTATAATATACGTTATACTTACTTATACTTACTTTTCTTTTGATATTTGCTCTGAGTATTTGCTCTGAGGAGGTACCTACTCTATTTTATTCATATTGAGCTTTATTTCTGCAGAACTATTTTCACAGCTTTATCCACTAATATTTTCAAAAATTTGATAAACAATATTGGTTCAACAATTAGTTATTGACACGAACCTTCTTTTGAAAAATATCATATAAGGGGTCATTTTTAGAGATTAAAGTCGGAACCAAACCTATATCGTGTGGTGTATTGTGAAGTGGTGTGTTGTGTAGCTGACTGTGCACAATAATCAGAGTTTTGAGCTGCAAATTGTCATTTTTTGCTTTCGCTATTTACTAATTAATTATTATTGAGTATAAAAACATAAATTTTGAAAGAGTCAAATACAAGTCAAAAACTATTTTAAATTAGAAATTGACGTAAATAATAATTTTGTCAAATGCTAACTTCAACTAATGTAATTCATGTAAGATGTATCAAAAAACTAAATTATGTATGAAGAGTCGAGATTAGAAAAAAACCTGGGGTGGAATCGTGTAAGGTGATTTGCGATAAGTGAGAGTCACATTCAAACAATTCAGTTTGTGTAAGATGATATCACATTTGATAGCTAAAGAGCTATCACATCAAAAATGTGATTGTCATTTTCCAACAAATTTTACGTATCTGCCGCTGTACGACTAGAGTTAACACCAGCCTACAAAAATTGAAAAACTTTTTCAGAGTTTCTTTTTTTTACCATTCATACAAACAAAAATAAACATTCTTGTGACCAAAAAAGTTTACTACATTCCGGTAGATGAAGAAAAAATAAGAATTATATCGCAAGGAAGTCATTTTCGTTATATATTTTCGATTGCTCATTATAAACATTTGAAACATTCACTATGGCAACCATGTTTTTGACAAATTACATTGGAAAGTATTCAATTGAATTGAATTGAGTTGAATCACCTTACCCAGACGGAAAACTAAATGACAACCACATATGACTATGGTTGATGTGACAATCATTTATCACCTTAGCCGATTCCACCCCTGTATATGTATAGTTAACATAGTTGCCACTATTTTTCAAAATAAATTTCCCTGACTTTCCCTGACTCTCCCTGACCAATTTTAAAGTTTTCCCTGACCAAATTTAAACAAAAAATAAAATAGTAACTCTTTGAGAAACATAACTTAATTTTTGTGACGTCATCATTATGCGCTTATCAAGTGCTAATTAAGTACCCAACAAAAAAATTTAGTGCTCGAGTACTTTTCTTGTAATAAGGAAAAAAGTTTTAGTCTAGTATTTTGGAGCTATTTAAGAGCTCTAGGAATCCGAACAAAAATTTCAAAAAAACATTCTTAAAAAATAGAAGACATGTAACCACTTATAGTTTTTACTGATCGAATAAAAATGGATGATAGTATTATATACTTAAAGATAAACAGGAATTTAATAACATGTGTACCTAATTTTTTTTAAGAAAAAGAGATGTGTAACGTTTTTTTTTTTTTGTTTTTTAATTTCAATTTTGAAAATTAATGTTAAAAAACTATTCATTCAAATATAGTAATTTAAATGTGAAATAAAAGAATAGATTCCAAAAAGCTATAGTAATATTATCTTACCGTTATTTTTTTTAATAATTTTTTTCCAAATTAAAATTTCATATTCTATTTTTTTTTATTTAAAAAAAAGCTTGTCAGACGTATTTTGAAACCGCTGACACCTACATGACCTGTAATTTATATGGCAAATAGCTTATAGAACGGAATGAAAAAGAAGCCAAAACTGTTGAAATGATTTTTAAAAATTAAATTTTTACGGTTTCAAAAGTGACGCGTACAGAAAAACGCATCCCACCTGCCAGACTTTCTAAATTTCCCTCGAGATAGTGAAAAAAAATCATGACTGTTGAAATGCTTTTTTCTGTCGACGTTGTTAGCTCTCGTACTATACCTAACTTAAATTCGATTCTTAAACAATTTAACTTTTTTCGGCCCAAATTTTTTTGATTATTTAAAAGCTCGTCTAGCTCGAGTTACACAGAAAAAAAAAACCGTTGTCATATTGACAATCACCGATAGTCAATTGGAAATAGTCATATTGAATACCAAAATAGTCAATATGATGAAAAATCTGTAAAAACGTCACAAAACTTAACAACTGCGATTGTCAATATGAAAACTCTTGAAAACTTTCGGTAGTCAATTTCTCAATTTCAATTTGATAATCGAAGTTGTCAAATAGAATATTTTGATAGTCAATATGATGACCGCCTTGTTTTCATCATCCCATTGACAACCATGGTCATCAAATACACAACTGCAGTTGTCAGACGGACTATTGCGATTGTTAATTTCAAAATCGAGAAAAATTAAAACAAAAAAAAACGAGAGGTTCTTAATCCTTGAATAATAGTTGTAGAAATTTTCATATTGACAACCGTGTTAGTCAAATTGACAACTGTGATTGTCAATATGATGACCACTTTTTGTCTGTCAACAAATTGAAAACCATGGTCATCAAATGGACAATTGGAGTTGTCAAATTGACTATCACGATTGTAAATATGAAAATCGACAAAAATAAAAAATGAAAAACACGAGGTGATAATCATGAAAACCGCGTTCATCAAAATGACAATTGTAATTGTCAATATGAAAACCGCGGTCATCAAATGCACAATTGCGATTGTCAATATGATAACAACGGTCATCAAATAGACAATTGCAGTTGTCAAACTGACTATTGCGATAGTGAATATGAAAATCGACGTAAATAAAAAAATAAAAACACGAGGTGATGATCATGAAAACTGCGGTCATCAAATAGACGACTGCAGTTGTCAAACTGACTATTGCAATTGTTAATATGAAAACCAAGGAGAAAAAATCTGAAGTTGCTGATTGAAAACCGTGTTCATCATATTGACAATTGTGATTGTCAATATGAAAACCAAATACACAATTGCGATTGTCAATATGAAAACCGCGGTCATCAAATACACAATTGCGATTGTCAATATGATAACAACGGTCATCAAATAGACAATTGAAGTTGTCAAACTGACTATTGCGATAGTGAATATGAAAATCGACGTAAATAAAAAAATAAAAACACGAGGTGATGATCATGAAAACTGCGGTCATCAAATAGACGACTGCAGTTGTCAAACTGACTATTGCAATTGTTAATATGAAAACCAAGGAGAAAAAATCTGAAGTTGCTGATTGAAAACCGTGTTCATCATATTGACAATTGTGATTGTCAATATGAAAACCAAATACACAATTGCGATTGTCAATATGAAAACCGCGGTCATCAAATACACAATTGCGATTGTCAATATGATAACAACGGTCATCAAATAGACAATTGAAGTTGTCAAACTGACTATTGCGATAGTGAATATGAAAATCGACGTAAATAAAAAAATAAAAACACGAGGTGATGATCATGAAAACTGCGGTCATCAAATAGACGACTGCAGTTGTCAAACTGACTATTGCAATTGTTAATATGAAAACCAAGGAGAAAAAACCTGAAGTTGCTGATTGAAAACCGTGTTCATCATATTGACAATTGTGATTGTCAATATGAAAAACAAATACACAATTGCGATTGTCAATATGAAAACCAAATACACAATTGCGATTGTCAATATGAAAACCGCGGTCATCAAATACACAATTGCGATTGTCAATATGATAACAACGGTCATCAAATAGACAATTGCAGTTGTCAAACTGACTATTGCGATAGTGAATATGAAAATCGACGTAAATAAAAAAACAAAAACACGAGGTGATGATCATGAAAACTGCGGTCATCAAATAGACGACTGCAGTTGTCAAACTGACTATTGCAATTTTTAATATGACAAATATATGAACGATATTTCAAATCACTAGCTTAATAAAGTCTGAAGTTACAGTAAAAAAACAATTTTAATACATGTAGGGGGCGCTGCACTCTGTCGATTTTTATATCGCAAAAGCAGCTACCCTTGACAAATATGTGAACGATATTTCAAATCACTAGCTTAATAAAGTGCAAAGTTACAACTAAAAAACTATTTTAATACACGGAACTTAAAAAATATGTATGAATCCCGATTTCCAAACTTCCTTTTCTTACAAATTATTTAATTATTATGGTTTATAAAGGGATAAAAGAGATGTATCTGTTTGTTAAAATTTAATTTTTTTCCTAATTTTCTATGAAATTTTAATAAACAAAAATATGTCAAGAAAATGTTAATTAAAGATTAGTAAATTCTTTGATGTGAAAATTTAAAAGATTTGGTACGGTTATCAGGCACTATATTTTTGACATTTCATAAAGTTTAAATAACCAAATTCCTATTTTTTTTGTTTTAGTATAATACTAACTGCATTTATATGACACTTCAAGCGTTAATAAATAAAATAGGTTTAATATTTTACTAGTTTATAAATGTTTAAATTAAGATAGAAGCTATATCTGTTTGGTAACGTGAAATATCATAAGGCTTTTCACAATTTTCTGTCAAAACAAATAGGTAACCAAACAAGATTAATTTCAAAAAAGTGATTTTAACTATAAACTAAAATGTTTTGATTGCATCCAGTTTTATCAAATTGCATCGAGTTTTATCAAATGAAACAAAAATTACATTGATACAATCACGTACGGGAAACTTTTTTCATTTATCGTAATTTGAAAAAATTTTGTGAAGAAAATGTCAAATTTTAAACGGATTTAGATCGATGGTAGAAAAATAATAAAAAGACAATTATTTACAACTTTAAATGTGTTATAAGTGCCTTAAAAACAACATATATATATTTGAAAAATCATTACTAGGTAAGTAAGTTAATAATTTTATTACTTATAATACACATACCTATATTTTTTAATGCACCCAAATGCGAATGTAAAAGCCTTATTTTCTTGTTTTAAATTTATTTATTTCAGTGTACGAAACGAAGCCCATTACAAAAGTTCAGACAAAAAACAAACGGTAAATTCCAAATCAAAGAATTGCATTCATCAGAATTTTCATATTGAAAACCATGGTAGTCAATCTGACAACTGTAGTTGTCAATATGATGAACGAATCTTTAAAATTGTCATATTGAAAACCACAGTCATCAAATGGACAATTGTGGTTGTCAATATGAAAACCTGGGGATTTTTTGCTTCAGATTTCATCATTTCCAGTAAAGACTTGCGAAGTAAAACTCATTCGTTTTTGTAGCGTGTTGTGTAGCAGTCGCAGAAGTTTTCCTGTGTTCAAATTAAATATTTACTAAAAGTAGTTGTGGCCATAATATCAAGATAATTTTAAACTTTTTATAGTGTTATAAGTGCAGCAAACAAAATCATTCCATAAATCTACAAGGTAAATCAACTAAAAAAGTAATTTATTTTATGTTACATAGCTATTTAATTCTTAAACATAACCGGTTATCCAATCCCCTTAAAAAAATCTCCAGACAAAAAACAAACGGTAATATCCAAAACAAAGAATTGCATTCATCAGAATTTTCATATTGAAAACCATGGTAGTCAATCTGACAACTGTAGTTGTCAATATGATGAACGAATCTTTAAAATTGTCATATTGAAAACCACAGTCATCAAATGGACAATTGTGGTTGTCAATATGAAAACCTGGGGATTTTTTGCTTCAGATTTCATCATTTCCAGTAAAGACTTGCGAAGTAAAACTCATTCGTTTTTGTAGCGTGTTGTGTAGCAGTCGCAGAAGTTTTCCTGTGTTCAAATTAAATATTTACTAAAAGTAATTGTGGCCATAATATCAAGATAATTTTAAACTTTTTATAGTGTTATAAGTGCAGCAAACAAAATCATTCCATAAATCTACAAGGTAAATCAACTAAAAAAGTAATTTATTTTATGTTACATAGCTATTTAATTCTTAAACATAGCCGGTTATTCAATCTTGATAGAAAAGGTACTTCAAATTAAAGTAAATCGACTAACGCTAATCATTTTAATTAGTAATATTATCTTTTTTAAGAATTCAGCTATATTTTCTTAGTTTTAGTTTAATTTTTCAAGCCAATCCCCTTAAAAAAATCTCCAGACAAAAAACAAACGGTAAATTCCAAATCAAAGAATTGCATTCATCGGAATTTTCATATTGAAAACCATGGTAGTCAATCTGACAATTGCAATATGATGATCGTATCTTTGAAATTTTCATATTGAAAACCACGGTCATCAAATTGATAGTAATTGTGATAATCTTTTGAACGGTGTTCACATTGGACTATATTCTCCTCCTTTTTTTGATTTCTCTATTATTACTCTCACTCCCACTTCATTCATGGCCAATTCAGGTTTTTAGTTTTCTATAAATTTAAATAGACTGTCTGCTTGCTACCTCTTTCATCTTCTTTGTCCTTAGCTTTCTTGTATCGTACAAGTTTTCAATATATTTTCTTCGAAAAATGTTCGATTTTTCTTCGGGAAAAATTCTGAAGCTAAGTACAAACGATTGTCAGATCTTACAATATTGTCAGAACTGTTAATTGTCTGAAAATAGCTAACAATTAGCTTACAATTGACATATTTCTTACAATGAAAATTGTTCGTTCACACGGTTGGTAGATTTCTTCCCAAAGTCTGGCAATTTGATGGTCAGCTATTTTTTATCTCTTTTCAATAAACTCATTGACATTTCGAAAAAAAATGTCAGCAATTGTAAGATTTTTTCAATGAAAAAATCTGACAATGACCAATGAGTCTGACAATATCCTTATCGCCTGACAATGTCTTAATCGACTGACAATGATATAAATTGTGTGTTCAGACGATTGTAAGATACCTGACAATTTTTTGTCAGATTATCATCTGACAATGGCTTTTCTGACAATATTGTCAGACAAAATTGTGTGACATTTGGAACAGTTTTTTCACTGACAGATCTGACAATCGTCTGTACTTAGCTTCAGACAAATTTTGAATATTTTTTTTCAATATACCTACTTTTTTCGAAAAATTTTCAATATTTTTTCTTCGGGAAAAGATTTAGAAAAAATTTTAGGACTTAAAAAAATTTTCAATATTTTTCTTCGTGAAAAAGACTTAGAAAAATTTTAGCACTTAGAAAAATTATATAGAAAAAATACATACATACAAATGTACTTAAAAATATTTTAGGACTTGAAAAAATTTTCAATATTTTTTCTTCGGGAAAAAGACTTAAAAAATTTTAGGACTTTGAAAAATATTCAATATGTATTTTTTTTTCGGGAAAGACTTCGAAAAATTTTAGGACTTAGGAAAATTTTCAATATTTTTTCTTCGGGAAAAGACTTAGACAAATTTTAGGACTTACAAAAATTTTCAATATTTTTTTTTCGGGAAAAAGATTTAGAAAAAATTTCAATATTTTCTCTTCGGGAAAAAGACAGAAAAATTTTCAATATTTTTTCTTCGGGAAAAAGACTTAGAAAAATTTTCAATGGATACATATATGTACATATGTATGTACATATGTACATACACACATAGAACAAATATTGAACATTTTTCTAAGTCCTAAAATTTTTCTCGGTATATTTCCCCAAGAGAAAATATTGAAATTTTGTCTGTCTTTTTCCCGAAGAAAAAATATTGAAAATTTTACTTAGTCCTAAAATTGTTCTGTCATTTTCCCGAAGAAAAAATATTGAAAATTTTACTTAGTCCTAAAATTGTTCTAAGTCATTTTCCCGAAGAAAAAATATTGAAAATTTTTCTAAGTCTTTTTCCCGAAGAAAACTATTGAACATTTTTCTAAGTCTTTTTCCCGAAGAAAATATATTGGAAATTTTTCTGTCTTTTGCCCGAAAAAAAATATTGAAAATTTTTCTCTTTTTCCCGAAGAAAAATATTGAAAATTTTTCTAAGTCCTTAAATTTTTCTCAGTCTATTTCTCGAAGAGAAAATATTGAAATTTTGTCCAAGTCTTTTTCCCGAAAAAAAAATATTGAAAATTTTTCTCTTTTTCCCGAAGAAAAATATTGAAAATTTTTCTAAGTCCTTAAATTTTTCTCAGTCTATTTCTCAAAGAGAAAATATTGAAATTTTTTTTATGTTTTTTTCCTGAAGAAAAAATATTGAAAAATTTTTCTAAGTCTTTTTCCCGAAGAAAAACTATTGAAAATTTTTCTCTTTTTCCCGAAGAAAAATATCGAACATTTTTCTAAGTCCTAAAATTTTTCTCAGTCTATTTCTCGAAGAGAAAATATTGAAATTTTTTCTAAGTCTTTTTCCCGAAGAAAATATATTGAAAATTTTTCTAAGTCTTTTTCCCGAACAAAAAATATTGGAAATTTTTCTGTCTTTTTCCCGAAGAAAAATATTGAAATCGAAGACCATATCTCATTTCTTAAATTGCGCGGAGAAACCATACGACCGTTCATTTTGACTGTTAGTGGATCAAATGAATATTTTATTTTATTAGATGACCTCAAACTCAAGACAAACAATGCCCTAAGAGCTGTAGACATCTTCTTTAAAAGCTTTTTTTGTTCAATATAAAATATCCACCCGCATGTGAAAATTTTTGGCATTTCATTGAACTTTTTTTTTACATGAAAACTTCCACTAAAACACAAAAAATGTTTTCAATGCTTCATTCATTACAGAATTAATAAAAGTAATTTATATAAACAATGAAATATTTTTTTTTTGTAATAAATTACTTTTAGATAAACATCGATGTATTGAGCACCGTGAATACCTGCTGGAGGAAACCTGCGTTGAAAACATGTGAAAAAGCTTGAACTGGTAAATATTAACATTTTTTACATGAAAACCATTTCCATTAAGATGAAATAAATAAAACACTTTTTCTACTTTATGATAAACAGGTAAATACCTGCTGGAGAAAACCTGCGGTGAATACCTGCTGGAGAAAACCTGCGGTGAATACCCGCGAGAAAGCCTGCGGCGAATACCTATAAGAGAAAGCGTACGGTGAATACCTACTGAAGAAAACCTGCGGTGAATACCCGCACGAAAGCCTGCCGTGAATACCTGCTGGAGAAAATCTACCATGAATACCTGCTGGAGATAACCTGTGGTGATTACCCGCGAGAAAGCCTGCCGTGAATACCTGCTGTAGAAAAATAACTGCGAGAAAGCATGTCATGAATGCTTGCTGGATTCAACTTACGTTGAATACGTTTGAAAAAGCCTGAACTGGTAAATATATACTTTTATTACATAAAAACCAATCCGTAAACAAAACATTTTCTTTACTTTAAGATAATCACATGAATACCTGCTGGAGAAAACCTATGGTGAATACCTCCTGGCGAAAACCTGCAGTGAATAACCGTGAGAAAGCCTGCGGCGAATACCTATAAGAGAAAGCGTACGGTGAATACCTGCTGAAGAAAACCTGCGGTGAATACCCGCAAGAAAGCCTGCCGTGAATACCTGCTGGAGAAAATCTACGATGAATACCTGCTGGAGATAACCTGTGGTGATTACCCGCGAGAAAGCCTCCCGTGAATACCTGCTGGAGAAAAATAACTTCGAGAAAGCATGTCATGAATGCTTGCTGGATTCAACTTACGTTGATTACGTTTGAAAAAGCCTGAACTGGTAAATATATACTTTTATTACATAAAAACCAATCCGTAAACAAAACATTTTCTTTACTTTAAGATAATCACATGAATACCTGCTGGAGAAAACCTATGGTGAATACCTGCTGGCGAAAACCTGCAGTGAATACCCGTGAGAAAGCCTGCGGCGAATACCTGCTGGAGAAAATCTACGATGAATACCTGCTGGAGATAACCTGTGGTGATTACCCGCGAGAAAGCCTCCCGTGAATACCTGCTGGAGAAAAATAACTTCGAGAAAGCATGTCATGAATGCTTGCTGGATTCAACTTACGTTGATTACGTTTGAAAAAGCCTGAACTGGTAAATATATACTTTTATTACATAAAAACCAATCCGTAAACAAAACATTTTCTTTACTTTAAGATAATCACATGAATACCTGCTGGAGAAAACCTATGGTGAATACCTGCTGGCGAAAACCTGCAGTGAATACCCGTGAGAAAGCCTGCGGCGAATACCTGCTGGAGAAAATCTACGATGAATACCTGCTGGAGATAACCTGTGGTGATTACCCGCGAGAAAGCCTCCCGTGAATACCTGCTGGAGAAAAATAACTTCGAGAAAGCATGTCATGAATGCTTGCTGGATTCAACTTACGTTGATTACGTTTGAAAAAGCCTGAACTGGTAAATATATACTTTTATTACATAAAAACCAATCCGTAAACAAAACATTTTCTTTACTTTAAGATAATCACATGAATACCTGCTGGAGAAAACCTATGGTGAATACCTCCTGGCGAAAACCTGCAGTGAATAACCGTGAGAAAGCCTGCGGCGAATACCTATAAGAGAAAGCGTACGGTGAATACCTGCTGAAGAAAACCTGCGGTGAATACCCGCAAGAAAGCCTGCCGTGAATACCTGCTGGAGAAAATCTACGATGAATACCTGCTGGAGATAACCTGTGGTGATTACCCGCGAGAAAGCCTGCCGTTAATAAACATGAATACCTGCTGGAGAAAACCTATGGTGAATACCTCCTGGCGAAAACCTGCAGTGAATAACCGTGAGAAAGCCTGCGGCGAATACCTATAAGAGAAAGCGTACGGTGAATACCTGCTGAAGAAAACCTGCGGTGAATACCCGGAAGAAAGCCTGACGTGAATACCTGCTGGAGAAAAATAACTTCGAGAAAGCATGTCATGAATGCTTGCTGGATTCAACTTACGTTGATTACGTTTGAAAAAGCCTGAACTGGTAAATATATACTTTTATTACATAAAAACCAATCCGTAAACAAAACATTTTCTTTACTTTAAGATAATCACATGAATACCTGCTGGAGAAAACCTATGGTGAATACCTCCTGGCGAAAACCTGCAGCGAATAACCGTGAGAAAGCCTGCGGCGAATACCTATAAGAGAAAACGTACGGTGAATACCTGCTGAAGAAAACCTGCGGTGAATACCCGTGAGAAAGCCTGCGGCGAATATCTATAAGAGAAAGCGTGCGGTAAATACCTGCTGAAGAAAGCCTGCCGTGAATACCTGCTGGAGAAAATCTACGATGAATACCTGCTGGAGATAACCTGTGGTGATTACCCGCGAGAAAGCCTGCCGTGAATACCTGCTGGAGAAAAATAACTTCGAGAAAGCATGTCATGAATGCTTGCTGGATTCAACTTACGTTGATTACGTTTGAAAAAGCCTGAACTGGTAAATATATACTTTTATTACATAAAAACCAATCCGTAAACAAAACATTTTCTTTACTTTAAGATAATCACATGAATACCTGCTGGAGAAAACCTATGGTGAATACCTCCTGGCGAAAACCTGCAGCGAATAACCGTGAGAAAGCCTGCGGCGAATACCTATAAGAGAAAACGTACGGTGAATACCTGCTGAAGAAAACCTGCGGTGAATACCCGTGAGAAAGCCTGCGGCGAATATCTATAAGAGAAAGCGTGCGGTGAATACCTGCTGAAGAAAGCCTGCCGTGAATACCTGCTGGAGAAAATCTACGATGAATACCTGCTGGAGATAACCTGTGGTGATTACCCGCGAGAAAGCCTGCCGTGAATACCTGCTGGAGAAAAATAACTGCGAGAAAGCATGTCATGAATGCTTGCTGGATTCAACTTACGTTGATTACGTTTGAAAAAGCCTGAACTGGTAAATATATACTTTTATTACATAAAAACCAATCCGTAAACAAAACATTTTCTTTACTTTAAGATAATCACATGAATACCTGCTGGAGAAAACCTATGGTGAATACCTCCTGGCGAAAACCTGCAGTGAATAACCGTGAGAAAGCCTGCGGCGAATACCTATAAGAGAAAGCGTACGGTGAATACCTGCTGAAGAAAACCTGCGGTGAATACCCGCAAGAAAGCCTGCCGTGAATACCTGCTGGAGAAAATCTACGATGAATACCTGCTGGAGATAACCTGTGGTGATTACCCGCGAGAAAGCCTCCCGTGAATACCTGCTGGAGAAAAATAACTTCGAGAAAGCATGTCATGAATGCTTGCTGGATTCAACTTACGTTGATTACGTTTGAAAAAGCCTGAACTGGTAAATATATACTTTTATTACATAAAAACCAATCCGTAAACAAAACATTTTCTTTACTTTAAGATAATCACATGAATACCTGCTGGAGAAAACCTATGGTGAATACCTCCTGGCGAAAACCTGCAGTGAATAACCGTGAGAAAGCCTGCGGCGAATACCTATAAGAGAAAGCGTACGGTGAATACCTGCTGAAGAAAACCTGCGGTGAATACCCGCAAGAAAGCCTGCCGTGAATACCTGCTGGAGAAAATCTACGATGAATACCTGCTGGAGATAACCTGTGGTGATTACCCGCGAGAAAGCCTGCCGTGAATACCTGCTGTAGAAAAATAACTGCGAGAAAGCATGTCATGAATGCTTGCTGGATTCAACTTACGTTGAATACGTTTCAAAAAGCCTGAACTGGTAAATATATACTTTTATTACATAAAAACCAATCCGTAAATAAAACATTTTCTTTACTTTAAGATAATCACATGAATACCTGCTGGAGAAAACCTATGGTGAATACCTGCTGGCGAAAACCTGCAGTGAATACCCGTGAGAAAGCCTGCGGCGAATACCTGCTGGAGAAAATCTACGATGAATACCTGCTGGAGATAACCTGTGGTGATTACCCGCGAGAAAGCCTCCCGTGAATACCTGCTGGAGAAAAATAACTTCGAGAAAGCATGTCATGAATGCTTGCTGGATTCAACTTACGTTGATTACGTTTGAAAAAGCCTGAACTGGTAAATATATACTTTTATTACATAAAAACCAATCCGTAAACAAAACATTTTCTTTACTTTAAGATAATCACATGAATACCTGCTGGAGAAAACCTATGGTGAATACCTCCTGGCGAAAACCTGCAGCGAATAACCGTGAGAAAGCCTGCGGCGAATACCTATAAGAGAAAACGTACGGTGAATACCTGCTGAAGAAAACCTGCGGTGAATACCCGTGAGAAAGCCTGCGGCGAATATCTATAAGAGAAAGCGTGCGGTGAATACCTGCTGAAGAAAGCCTGCCGTGAATACCTGCTGGAGAAAATCTACGATGAATACCTGCTGGAGATAACCTGTGGTGATTACCCGCGAGAAAGCCTGCCGTGAATACCTGCTGGAGAAAAATAACTGCGAGAAAGCATGTCATGAATGCTTGCTGGATTCAACTTACGTTGATTACGTTTGAAAAAGCCTGAACTGGTAAATATATACTTTTATTACATAAAAACCAATCCGTAAACAAAACATTTTCTTTACTTTAAGATAATCACATGAATACCTGCTGGAGAAAACCTATGGTGAATACCTCCTGGCGAAAACCTGCAGTGAATAACCGTGAGAAAGCCTGCGGCGAATACCTATAAGAGAAAGCGTACGGTGAATACCTGCTGAAGAAAACCTGCGGTGAATACCCGCAAGAAAGCCTGCCGTGAATACCTGCTGGAGAAAATCTACGATGAATACCTGCTGGAGATAACCTGTGGTGATTACCCGCGAGAAAGCCTCCCGTGAATACCTGCTGGAGAAAAATAACTTCGAGAAAGCATGTCATGAATGCTTGCTGGATTCAACTTACGTTGATTACGTTTGAAAAAGCCTGAACTGGTAAATATATACTTTTATTACATAAAAACCAATCCGTAAACAAAACATTTTCTTTACTTTAAGATAATCACATGAATACCTGCTGGAGAAAACCTATGGTGAATACCTCCTGGCGAAAATCTGCAGTGAATAACCGTGAGAAAGCCTGCGGCGAATACCTATAAGAGAAAGCGTACGGTGAATACCTGCTGAAGAAAACCTGCGGTGAATACCCGCAAGAAAGCCTGCCGTGAATACCTGCTGGAGAAAATCTACGATGAATACCTGCTGGAGATAACCTGTGGTGATTACCCGCGAGAAAGCCTGCCGTGAATACCTGCTGTAGAAAAATAACTGCGAGAAAGCATGTCATGAATGCTTGCTGGATTCAACTTACGTTGAATACGTTTCAAAAAGCCTGAACTGGTAAATATATACTTTTATTACATAAAAACCAATCCGTAAATAAAACATTTTCTTTACTTTAAGATAATCACATGAATACCTGCTGGAGAAAACCTATGGTGAATACCTGCTGGCGAAAACCTGCAGTGAATACCCGTGAGAAAGCCTGCGGCGAATACCTGCTGGAGAAAATCTACGATGAATACCTGCTGGAGATAACCTGTGGTGATTACCCGCGAGAAAGCCTCCCGTGAATACCTGCTGGAGAAAAATAACTGCGAGAAAGCATGTCATGAATGCTTGCTGGATTCAACTTACGTTGATTACGTTTGAAAAAGCCTGAACTGGTAAATATATACTTTTATTACATAAAAACCAATCCGTAAACAAAACATTTTCTTTACTTTAAGATAATCACATGAATACCTGCTGGAGAAAACCTATGGTGAATACCTCCTGGCGAAAACCTGCAGTGAATAACCGTGAGAAAGCCTGCGGCGAATACCTATAAGAGAAAGCGTACGGTGAATACCTGCTGAAGAAAACCTGCGGTGAATACCCGGAAGAAAGCCTGCCGTGAATACCTGCTGGAGAAAAATAACTTCGAGAAAGCATGTCATGAATGCTTGCTGGATTCAACTTACGTTGATTACGTTTGAAAAAGCCTGAACTGGTAAATATATACTTTTATTACATAAAAACCAATCCGTAAACAAAACATTTTCTTTACTTTAAGATAATCACATGAATACCTGCTGGAGAAAACCTATGGTGAATACCTCCTGGCGAAAACCTGCAGCGAATAACCGTGAGAAAGCCTGCGGCGAATACCTATAAGAGAAAACGTACGGTGAATACCTGCTGAAGAAAACCTGCGGTGAATACCCGTGAGAAAGCCTGCGGCGAATATCTATAAGAGAAAGCGTGCGGTGAATACCTGCTGAAGAAAGCCTGCCGTGAATACCTGCTGGAGAAAATCTACGATGAATACCTGCTGGAGATAACCTGTGGTGATTACCCGCGAGAAAGCCTGCCGTGAATACCTGCTGGAGAAAAATAACTTCGAGAAAGCATGTCATGAATGCTTGCTGGATTCAACTTACGTTGATTACGTTTGAAAAAGCCTGAACTGGTAAATATATACTTTTATTACATAAAAACCAATCCGTAAACAAAACATTTTCCTTACTTTAAGATAATCACATGAATACCTGCTGGGGAAAACCTATGGTGAATACCTCCTGGCGAAAACCTGCAGTGAATAACCGTGAGAAAGCCTGCGGTGAATACCTATAAGAGAAAGCGTACGGTGAATACCTGCTGAAGAAAACCTGCGGTGAATACCCGCAAGAAAGCCTGCCGTGAATACCTGCTGGAGAAAATCTACGATGAATACCTGCTGGAGATAACCTGTGGTGATTACCCGCGAGAAAGCCTGCCGTGAATACCTGCTGTAGAAAAATAACTGCGAGAAAGCATGTCATAAATGCTTGCTGGATTCAACTTACGTTGAATACGTTTCAAAAAGCCTGAACTGGTAAATATATACTTTTATTACATAAAAACCAATCCGTAAATAAAACATTTTCTTTACTTTAAGATAATCACATGAATACCTGCTGGAGAAAACCTATGGTGAATACCTGCTGGCGAAAACCTGCAGTGAATACCCGTGAGAAAGCCTGCGGCGAATACCTGCTGGAGAAAATCTACGATGAATACCTGCTGGAGATAACCTGTGGTGATTACCCGCGAGAAAGCCTCCCGTGAATACCTGCTGGAGAAAAATAACTTCGAGAAAGCATGTCATGAATGCTTGCTGGATTCAACTTACGTTGATTACGTTTGAAAAAGCCTGAACTGGTAAATATATACTTTTATTACATAAAAACCAATCCGTAAACAAAACATTTTCTTTACTTTAAGATAATCACATGAATACCTGCTGGAGAAAACCTATGGTGAATACCTCCTGGCGAAAACCTGCAGTGAATAACCGTGAGAAAGCCTGCGGCGAATACCTATAAGAGAAAGCGTACGGTGAATACCTGCTGAAGAAAACCTGCGGTGAATACCCGGAAGAAAGCCTGCCGTGAATACCTGCTGGAGAAAAATAACTTCGAGAAAGCATGTCATGAATGCTTGCTGGATTCAACTTACGTTGATTACGTTTGAAAAAGCCTGAACTGGTAAATATATACTTTTATTACATAAAAACCAATCCGTAAACAAAACATTTTCTTTACTTTAAGATAATCACATGAATACCTGCTGGAGAAAACCTATGGTGAATACCTCCTGGCGAAAACCTGCAGCGAATAACCGTGAGAAAGCCTGCGGCGAATACCTATAAGAGAAAACGTACGGTGAATACCTGCTGAAGAAAACCTGCGGTGAATACCCGTGAGAAAGCCTGCGGCGAATATCTATAAGAGAAAGCGTGCGGTGAATACCTGCTGAAGAAAGCCTGCCGTGAATACCTGCTGGAGAAAATCTACGATGAATACCTGCTGGAGATAACCTGTGGTGATTACCCGCGAGAAAGCCTGCCGTGAATACCTGCTGGAGAAAAATAACTTCGAGAAAGCATGTCATGAATGCTTGCTGGATTCAACTTACGTTGATTACGTTTGAAAAAGCCTGAACTGGTAAATATATACTTTTATTACATAAAAACCAATCCGTAAACAAAACATTTTCCTTACTTTAAGATAAACACATGAATACCTGCTGGGGAAAACCTATGGTGAATACCTCCTGGCGAAAACCTGCAGTGAATAACCGTGAGAAAGCCTGCGGTGAATACCTATAAGAGAAAGCGTACGGTGAATACCTGCTGAAGAAAACCTGCGGTGAATACCCGCAAGAAAGCCTGCCGTGAATACCTGCTGGAGAAAATCTACGATGAATACCTGCTGGAGATAACCTGTGGTGATTACCCGCGAGAAAGCCTGCCGTGAATACCTGCTGTAGAAAAATAACTGCGAGAAAGCATGTCATGAATGCTTGCTGGATTCAACTTACGTTGAATACGTTTGAAAAAGCCTGAACTGGTAAATATATACTTTTATTACATGAAAACCAATCCGTAAACAAAATATTTTCTTTACTTTAAGATAAACACAATATGAATACCTACTGGAGAAAACCTACGGTGAATACCTGCGAAGAAACTAACGGTGACTTCCTTAGAAAAAACCTGCGATGAATACCTATGCCATCAAAAAATTCAAATATTTTAAACTCAACTGTTTTAAAGTCACATGTAAAACCTTTTTTAAAAGTCTATTAAAATTGGTCTTATATTTAAAAATTGAGTTTTTGTTCAAAAATTTAGATTTAGAATTTATATTTCAGAACGGAAAATGGAACTGGTTTAAAATTACTCAAAAAGTTAAATAATAAGTATAATTTCTTTTTCAGCATTGCAATTGTCACTTTGATCATACCAGTTTTCAAATTGATAACCAAGGTTTTGGAATTCACAACCGTGGTTTTCATTTTGAAAACTGTTTTGATCAAATTGACGATTGCGTTTTCCAATTTGACAACAGTTTTCAATATGAAAACTGTAGTTTTCAATTTGACAACTATAGTTTTCAATTTCAGAACTGCAGTTTTCAATTTGACAACCGTGGTTTTCAATTTGACAACTATGGTTTTCAATGTGACTACCATGGTTATCAATTTGACAGCCGCAGTTTCCAATTTGACAACCGTGGTTTTCAATTTGACAACCATGGTTTTCAATTTGACAACCATGGTTTTCAATTTGAAAATCGTGGTTTTCAATTTGACAACCGCAGTTTTCAATTTGACAACCTCAGTTTTCAATTTGACAACCATAGTTTTCAATGTGACAACCGCAGTTTTCAATGTGACAACCATGGTTTTCAATTTGACAAACGTGGTTTTCAATTTGACAACCGCAGTTTTCAATGTGACAACAGCAGTTTTCAATTTGACAACCACAGTTTTCCATTTGACAACCATGGTTTTCAATGTAACAACCGCAGTTTTCCATTTGACAACCATGGTTTTCAATGTAACAACCGCAGTTTTCAATTTGACAACCATGGTTTTCAATGTGACAAACGCAGTTTTCAATTTGACAACCGCAGTTTTCAATTTGACAACCATGGTTTTCAATTTGACAACCACGATTTTCAAAGTAACAACCGCAGTTTTCAATTTGACAACCCTGGTTTTCAATGTGACAACAGCAGTTTTCAATTTGACAACCACAGTTTTCCATTTGACAACCATGGTTTTCAATGTAACAACCGCAGTTTTCCATTTGACAACCATGGTTTTCAATGTAACAACCGCAGTTTTCAATTTGACAACCCTGGTTTTCAATGTGACAACCGCAGTTTTCAATTTGACAACCACAGTTTTCCATTTGACAACCCTGGTTTTCAATGTGACAACAGCAGTTTTCAATTTGACAACCATAGTTTTCAATTTGACAACCATGGTTTTCAATTTGACAACCACGGTTTTCAATGTAACAACCGCAGTTTTCAATTTGACAACCCTGGTTTTCAATGTGACAACCGCAGTTTTCAATTTGACAACCACAGTTTTCCATTTGACAACCATGGTTTTCAATGTGACAACCGCAGTTTTCAATTTGACAACCATGGTTTTCAATGTGACTACCGCAGTTTTCAATTTGACAACCATGGTTTTCAATTTGACAACCATGGTTTTCAATTTAACAACCGCAGTTTTCAATTTGACAACCGCAGTTTTCAATAAGACAACAGCAGTTTTCAATTTGACAACCGTGGTTTTCAATTTGACTACCGGGTTTTCAATGTGACAACTGCTGCGATGTAATTTACAATCTCGGTTTTCAAATGTACTACTAGGGTTTTCATATTGACAACCATGGTTTTCAAGTTGACAATCATGGTTTTCAATAAGACAACCATGGTTTTCAATTTGACTATCGGGTTTTCAATGTGACAACTGAACCGCTGTAATTTAAATCAAATTTGACTACCGTGATATTCCATTTGAAAACCGAAGTCGTCAATATGATTACCAAATCATCATTTAGACTACTGCGATTGTAGGTTGCAAAAGCACAATTTAATTGTCAATATGATAATTTTAGTAGTCAATATGATGACCGAAATTCACTCGAAAAATTTTGACTATCCGAAATCATCATATTGACAACGTAGGTTGTTGGTTGCAAAATGACAATTTTATTGTCCTATTGACTACAAAAATAGTCAATAGGACGACGTTTTTTTTTCAGTGTAAGTACCCTATTTTCAAAAACATTTTCCAGGATTTACAAAAATTAATCAAAAATATTCGCAATCTGAAAAAAATAATCCATAAGTGAATGAAGTATTAAATACTATTGTTTGCCCTTCGAAAGTTTTACAAAGTTCCAATTCAAAAGCGGGACGAAAAATCATTTTCGAATACAACTGACTTTCGGAACAAAATACAGAGTAGGGTCCCTGAGTTCAACGAAATATTAAATTTTTGTCATTGTACAAAAAAATTCAGTGCTCAAAAAATTTTCCCTGACCACTTTCGAAATTCCCTGACTATCCCTGACTTTCCCTGACCAAATTCGCGTTCCCTGGCTTTCCCTGACTTTCTAGTCGGGTGGCAACTATGTAGGATTTTCTTCCATTCCAAGAGATTTCTAAAAAGTTACTTAAAATGAAAGGGCAGCCATTGAAATATTAGATATGCGATACCATTTTTTTAAACCAAACTTGACGTATTCTTATGACATGGCTTTTTTCATTAAAGAATACTTATGTTTTATAAAAACAAATCAACAATTTTGATTTTTTAAAGTGAAAATTAAATTTATTTTAGGTTAAGACATCCCCACTCCAAACTTTCACGTATGAATTTTATAAAAGTTGCCTGAAATTAAATTTCTTACAACTCACCCTTTTCAAGTTTTGTATTTTCTGTTAAAACACTTACAGACCTATTAATAAAAATACACCATCCGCTCGTAAATACACGATTTACCTAACACATGGATAGTGGACTTATATGTTTGATAAAATAAAATATTAATAAACTTATTCTGTCTTCATTTTATCTGTTCACTGAATAACACTGAAAAGTAGGCAGCACTTCTTTCAATTGTACTAAATATTCAAATACTTCTTTCATTTTCAAATCTGTCAGCTTTGAATTGAATTGTGAACGTTAAAGTTATCCGCTCGTTGAACACCAAAATTGGTGAGATAAGTTATCCGCTCATTTAAGTTATTCGCTCATTTTCAAGTGTCATTTAAGGCTAAAATACGTTTATTATTAAGAATTATAAGTTAAAACATGTGTTAGTGTTGTTTCGTATCTATTTTGTGATTATTAATAGGGCTGTTAATGTAGAATTTTCACAAGTTGGTGCATAATTTTGTAGAAGTTTAAATAATTTCGTTAATTTTAAAATTTTCCTGACAAGAGTTCTCTCTCAAAAAGTAAAACCCAAAGTTGCACTTCTTATAATAATTGTTTTACTCATTAAATTGGTTATTTTTATATCTCATTCATAGCATGAATAATTTTGTTACAATTTTAAAATAACTGCTCAAAATATACCTACAAAATGTGTGAATTTAAAAATTTTACTATGACCAAAAATGCATACAAACATTTTGTTAACAGAAAACTGAGTTACATAATTTAAACACACATTTAATAAAAAAAATAATAACTCTAAGGGCCGGTTTCGTAGTGCACACTTATCAAAATAAGTGGCACTTAATTTTACCATTTTGGCACTTTAGCCGCAGTTTTACTGCACGAGTAAGTGGAACTTTAGTGGGCAACATGGGAAACTTAAATGTCACTTATTCCGATAAGTTTGCACTGTGAAATTGGGAATTAGTTTTCCATATATGGCACTTAAGTGACACTTATTTCACTGTGAAACTGGCCCTAAGTCTTGTACAAAGTAGCAGTTTTGCTATAGGATACGATTAGTCATTTTCAAAAGAATTAGTTCCCTAAAAGTATGCACTAAAATAGAACTTTTAACATAAATACAATTAGTGAAGAATATAAATTTATATTTTTTAACTTTGTTTTACAATTTTCTTTCGTATGATACATTTCCGTAGATACATTTTAAACATGCTCAGTATAGATCTCTACAGTTGACATTTAAATCTAAATATTGGCTATTCGTATCCTAAATATCATCAAAAAAGTTGTCCTGTCCACTTTCTATAATTTTCAGATGAAACATAATTTTCCTTGTCATTACATGAACTAGACATTTAATTTAAAAAAAAATAAAATAAATGTGCAAATTTAAAAACTATACCAACATTAATCTTCTCTCATGTTTAAATTATTAAAATGAAAACAAAAAAATCAATCTAATGATCGAATATTAATTATTGTCTTGCAGTTCCATAGTCTCCAGCCAGACTGGCGTTAATTGTACATTGTATTCAACACTACACTCGAGTTGGTTAGTTTGTAAAAAAAAAAAAAAAAACTAATTAATAATTATAAGTCAGAATGTGTTGTCTATAATTCAGTCATTGCATTGAATGCACTAATAGGCGCTAAAGCAATTAAAATTCTCTAGGCACTTCTTTTTTTGTATTAATTTTTAATTTAAAGATTTAATTACTCGCATTAAAAGCCGGCATATAGTTGTTGTTTTTGTTGTTCGCAAGTTGATAATTTATTGTCATTTAAATCAAATTGATGTTTTTAAGACTTCCACAAGCAGACCTTAGATGTCTCTAAGATGCTATTATTTAATTAATAATTATTATAATTAAAATTCACGACCTAGTTTGTATATAATAGTCAACTCAGCATCAATGTCTTTGCCTCATTGTTTCGAAGAAAATTTAGATTTCCAAAAAAAAAAAATTGGCACCATAGCTTCTCTGTTAAACTTAAAGGGAAATTTCATTTGAATCTCCTCGTGACTTTCTTTTCTATATAAAGAGGTGGAAATTCTTTCTCCGTCATAAGGTCTGGCACTATTAGCAAAAGCAATATACTCGTATACTGATTCGCTTGCACAACATAACCGCATATCGATCTCGATCGATCGATGATGGGAAATTCCTTGAAGCGCAGTAAACATTTTGTCACACTTAATAACTTTTCGATACAATCTGTGTGTGTTAGCGCGCTCTGCTCAGAGGTTATAGCCTCAATATCCTATCGAACATCATCGCCACCATCCGATTTGGGTTCTTGGATTCGGATTTGGATTCGGATGCCAACACCACCATTCAGCCTGAATGTTGTCGTTGATAGAAATGCTTTAGCGAGTTGCTCGCTTGCTCAGCTTAAAAAAAATCTATGAAAAACCATGAGAGAGTCAAGCTCCACTTATTTGCTCGATCGTATTTCCTCACCTGATCGTGACCGAATTTTTATATATCCAGATACTTTGTTGTTTTTATATTGCTTGCCTTGAAGATCTTTTGCCATACTCAACTCGTGGCCTAAATGCAGGCTGAAGTCTGGACTATTGAGGACCTGCATATATATAGGTAGTGGGACAGAGGAAAGAATTCCTCTCTGTGAGCATTGTTTAGTTTTTTTTTTTCTTGATCACTGGGTGCTGCTGCCGGTTCAAGGAGCTCATCTTCCAGCTTCTTTGGCTTGCAGTAAGAGAGCAGAGTCAAGTCACCACCAAAAAAAGTGTGCGATCAACGGAATTCGTTGAGGACACATCCACTTCATCCGCCTTCGGCCTTCCTCATCCACATATATTCATCGCCCGAATAATATGTATATTTTGGTATCGAAAAAGAATTAAGACAACCGACGATGTCGACCACGACGACGACGAAGTCTCCGCGTGGTTTTCGGTATAGGTTTTGCTGCCGGCATTATTATGCATGATGATGGTAGAGCGCGCATTGGAATATTGAATAAGTAGCGGGTAGTAAATAGATAAGGAGTAGGTAGGTAGGTATACTGCTCTTCGAATTGGGATTGAAATCAGGGCACACGGGCAGCAAATACCATTTCCACAGTAGCAAGAGGTGAATTTTCACGCCGATTGCGAGAAACCGTTTTTTTTTTTGGTTTTGTAGAGTTTAACAGTATAAGGATAACAATCAACCGGGTATAAAGGCTTATAGGTATATAATACATATATATTATTTAGGTCTTAAGGTATAGGTTCAAATATCGAATTTTGTGAATATAAAAAAAAATCATTGAGAAAAATGGAAGTATAAATTGCTCGATGTAGTAGTTTTGTTGGGACAAATATCATTTTAATTATAATTAACTTATACCTATTAGTATTGAGCGCAGCTCTAAATTTTGCTTTTTAAAACCAAAATATGGAAAAAAAATTATGTTTTCTTTTCATCTTTCTTTCTGACTATCAAGATATTCAGACTTAGCAAAATTATTTTTGACAAGTATAGTAAATTGTAGCAAGGAGTTGCAGTTAATAAACAGACATATTTTCAATGAACAAATGCATAGAGGAGCAATGTCTGAAATACCGAGAAATAAAAAATGCAGGAGGATTTCAATAAAACAATTTTTTAATTTTTCTGCTCGTTCATAAGAACAAACCCTGAAAATTTCATCCAGATCGTTAGAGTAGTTTCCGAAAAAACAAGAAACAATAAAAGTAACGTGGCTAATGGGCTTATTTTACCATAACTACTTTTATTTCTAGTTCATCAAAATTTTAAAATAGAAATCTTTAGAGCAATTTACGAGATAATAATAAATAGTATAAGTAGGTGTGGCAGTGGCAGTGGGCGTATTGAATTAAAACCAATTTCAAAGTATTTTTTACGTTTATTAACACAAACTCTGCAAATGTAATCCAATTCGTAAAAGCAATTTCTGAAAAAACCATAAACAGTAGAAGTGGGTGGGTTTTTCCAAATTTATAGCTTAAATTTTTTGTCTGGTATATCAGCACAAACTCTCAAAATGTCACCTAAATCTTTAGAGCCATTTCCGATAAAAATCAAGAAACAATAAAAAAGAGCGTGGCATTGGGTGGATTTAACCAAAACCTTGCTTTTTTTTTGTCTCAAAGCCTGAAAATTGCATTCAAATCGTTATAGAGCAACTTCCGAGAACCCAATAAATAAGAAAATCGGGCGTGGCAGTAGGCGGATGTAATTAAAACCAATTTAAATTTTTTTTTACGTTCATCAGAACAAAGTCTGCAAAATTAATCAAATTCATTAGAGCAGTTTCCAAAAAACCATTAAACAATAAATGCGGGCGTGGCAGAGGGTAGGTTTTTCCAAAACTATACGTTCTTTTTTTTTCTCTTATATCAGAAAACTCTGAAAATTTCAATCAAATTGTAAGAGCTATTTCGGATAAAAAAAAGAAAGTGCCACGCCCACTATTGGGCGTTCTATTTTTTTTGTCGCGTTCATCAAAACAAAATTTCATCAAAATCGTTAGAGCTGTGTCCGAAAAACCAAGAACCAATAGAAGTGTCATTTCCATCATAATTGTTATAAGTTTAATTAAAACATTATTAAAAGCCCTCATTTACTTTGCAATTCCGAAAAAATGTATATTATCTAAATGACTCGCAATAGTTGTTTCGCAATTTTTCTCTCGTTTTTTCAATTAACCTTTCATTGAGCACAAGTTCTACAACTGGTTTTCATATCGCTTATTTTTTGGTTCCGAAATTTTTTTCTTTTCCAAGATTTTTTATTTTGCTAACTGTTTATTCCAATTTTGCTATCTGGCTATCTCACCGCAAAATGTTATGTTCCTTCAATTAATAAAAAAACAAATAAATACTGAATAAAAAATAATAATAAAATGCGAAATAACAAAAAGCGAAATAAAAATATGCGAAGCGATATAATGCGAAATTATGAAATGTGAAAAAAATAATAATTGTGATGTAAAATACATACATAAATGTGAAATATATTTTTTCAAAAAAATACCACAACCTAATTAAAAATTGTTAAACAAGAATTATCAAACAATTAGATGCAACAATTATTAAAAAATTTTTAATGGATACCTACCTAATGTCTGAATTAACAAATCCTCCTATGAGTATTTTTCCTGTCATATTTGATGAACTCTCATCTTAGGCATTTGTATTTGGCAGAAAATTGTGGGTCCCCTCTCCATTCCTGCCAACTAAAAACAGATACACAGGAATGATTGAGAGTGTAAGTCACTATTGTCCCTGATGGTTAACGTCTAACGAGCTGTCCCGTTAATAATTAATTTTATTCTTAGATTTAAATTATGTAGTTTACTGATTCATCTGCTGAGAGGTATATAGAAACTTTATTTTAAAACATGAAAAATATATTCTATTCCCACACTTGTCATCCATTATATTCGAACCCATTTTTTTTTTTTTTTTTTTCGTTCTGAACCATAATTCGCATGTTCATAAAACATGGTACTATGTGATGCTTATGATATTTTGTTCACCTTCCGCACAAGACACGGTAAAAAATTTTGTTATTAAAATGAAGACGTTATGATCTTGTCCTGTCTTAGATACAATTATTAGTATCTCGCCTTCTCACACATGGACATGGTATATGTGTTCACCTTGGCCATCTGCAGTGCTATAGAACATTTGTAGGTTCCATAGGTATACTGTTAACCATACAGTGGTCATATAGTTGGGCAAATAACCAACTTGCTCGCACAAATAACTAACTTGCCATCATACTATATATGATTCCGCATATACCGGTTCATAAAAAGTTAAAAAAAATAAATAACACAAATAGAAAACACCTCTTGTTAAAATGTTAGTTCATTGAGGCTCTATATAGTGTATAGCTCTATAGGAAAAGGATCTTCCTCCCAAGAGTTTCATTTGATCATCTTAATATATGCAAAGTCTTGAAAAATTCTCCTCGCTGAGAGAACATTTTCCCACAGATCATAAACTGTTTGGCCGTGTTTTATGTCCCGTATATATGTTGGCTGGCCGGCTGGCGCATCTTATATAGAAAAGGAGGATCTATAAGTATAGAAGTATAAAAAAAAAAAAAATTCTGTAGATACAAAATACAGAACAACAACGCATGGCTTTCCCTATCATCATAATGGCATGGCATGGCATGGCGTGGTATGCTTGTGCGTTCTTTTGCAACAAGCTTCCAACACCACCTTTATAACAGTGAGAACGCCGCCACCGCCGCTGGTCGTTCAACGGTGTCATGTCCATACAGTGATCTGGTCAGATAATTCAGATTTCCACTTGCACTCTGGATAGTTTCACCGTCATCGTCATCGTTTTTTTTTTTTACCATCAGAGGTGGTGGTGGTTTGTTGCTAACAGGAATGAATGTATCTGGAAATTAATTCTAAGGCAACGGAAACAGGGAGTGACTGTGGTATCGGCAGCTTGTGTTTTGTTCAACAGTGCGATATTAGTCAAATGCGGATAGTTTTGATGGCTTTGAGGATATACCTACATATTTTAAGGCTCTCTTTAAAACATGTCCTCAAGCTCTTTCAATTTTTAATTAGTTTTTGGTGGCGCTCGGTCTTATACCTATACATGGTGTCCCGGACCTGGTTGGAAGCATTTAAAGGTGTTGTTCTGGGGTATTTATTCCACTTAAATAACAACTTTAAACGAATTGGAAGAGCGTATCCTCGAAGCGTCCGCATCAAAAGTGCGACAGCTTGTTAGAATCAATAAATATTCAACGTAAATTATTATTATAATTTTTTTTTTAAATTTTAAATGCTGCCAGTTTCCCCCGGTATCATAAAATCTATGGATTTTTCCACGATCTTGTTATTGATTATTATTTTTATTATTGTTACATTCACAAGAAAAAAGTAGTAAAAGGTTATGTTTTTGGGTGCACTATTCCAACATTAAATTGAGTTACAAAAAAACGCTACAAATTAGCAGACAAAAATTCTTATACATTTGTACAATGTACATATTATATTTTTTCCCATAATTACAAGAATTTGGGCGCATATAGTTGCATAGAGCTGTCCTATAGAGAGATTAGATTCGAAGAAGTCAGTCCATTTTTTTTTTTTTCAAAATTTTGAGTCTGAAAATTTAATTTTTCAAAAAAAAATTTCACAAAAAAAAATTAATTTGAAAACAGAATTAATGGATTGATTTCTGGGTTTGAAAAAAGGTAAGACATTGTAAGTGTTGCCGTTGATTTTGAATATTTTTTTTTCGAATTCAAGTCAATATTTTATAAAATCGCCCCTCCCGCCATAGAAAATAGAATCCAACTCCCATACGATTTTTTTTTTGGCTCTAGCCTTTTTTTGAATCTTATCCAAAACATCCTGTATATTTTTGGTTTGTTTAATTTTTGTCCAATACCTACCTATACAGGGTGATTGATATAAGGTGCACCAAAAAGTCAGAGTGAGTAGATTGGGTTAAGACAAGAAAAAAATCGTATGGGAGGAGGGGTCTATTTCCCCCCGTTAAGGCAATTTTCTAAAAAATTACTTAAAACGGAAAAAAAATTATTTAAAAACAACGGTTAAATATACAAAGCAATGCCATGCTATATTGTTTTGGAAAGCCAGAAATCTCTTCTTTAATTTTAATTATAAATTAATTTGTGTTAGTGAACAGTTTTTGAAAAATTAATTTTCAAACTCGAAATTTTGAAAAAAATAAAAAAAATAGAAACTACATATTTTTTTTCAAAATTGTAAGTAATTAAGTATAATTTTTGTTTTCAAAATTCAATGTTCTTATTAATTTTCAATAAAAAACAGAAAACCGGATGCTAAAATGTATCTTAGTTTTTGAGAAGTGAATTTTTTTTCTTTTCACATAATATTAATGGAAATTTCGAAATTTTTTTTTCTGAAGATACAAAGCTGGTGTACGTTAAGAAGTTTATAAGAGAACTCTGTGGGAATTTGATTTGCCAAAAAAAATAATAAAAATCCACAAAGACCAAGGTTTTTTGATTGCGTCTTTTTTGTTTTATAATCCTGATTTCTCGCACTAACTCCTTATTTGGCATTATAGTATTTCGTTCACATTAATCAATAAAATTCCATCATCACAAATCGTGACAGGATACAAATGACTTACTTCTCATCAATTTGTATGCAAGCATCTAGCTCGTTGATGGAATTTTGCAGCAATTATCACCTTAGCGCCATGTCCGTCACAGTGCATCTCTTTCTCTCCTCACTTATACCGACTATAGAATTTTATTTCTTCTGCAACTATAGGTAAGCCAACGTCAAAGCGTCTTAAACCAGCAATGGCGTCAAGCATTATGCCCACAGAATAAAATTCCATCATCCACTATAATAGATCTTTAATCCAGAGAGAGAGGTTGTAATATTGTATCATACAAAAAAATAAAACTTCATTCAATCAATTTGTTCTTAACTTGTCACAAACTTGTCATAATGCAATGTGAAAAATATTCGCAACAAGGTATCCCGCTTCTTTGCACCACGGAGAAGCATCACAGACGGACAACACGGCCACCACAGCTATAATGTACATCATCGAAGAGGACCATTATACACTACACTACGACTCTACAAGTATAACCATCACTGTTTATATTCTCCGAGGCAAGTTACGATATACGACCTCATAACTAGATCCATACATCCATCCATTGACTGTAGTTGTTTGATGCTGTGTGACGTTTTGATTAGCCATAGTCAGCCAGCAAAAGATGTCACCATCAGTCAATGAGGCAATCAACAGACGGTCGTCGGTTGGTGGTGTGCTCTGGTGGTATGGTGAATCTCTAGTGTAGTGTCCTCGATATGTTAGTCTGTCTGTGATGTTGTCTATTCGGTGTTCTTTTTTTTTAATATAGTCTAGAACATGTCTAAAAACCATGGCGCGACATTCACGAGTTGCGACGTACTTTACTTAAGTTTATCAATAAAACTATTTGCTATGCAACATTTGTAATAATTTTTATTGAACATCAAAACATATTTTTTAAATTCCAATTGATGAAAGTCAAAATATAGAAATATAAAATGATAACGTCTTATTGAAAGGTCTGCAACATTGTAAATGTTTGTTTTTTTTTTTTGTAGATCAGGATGCGTTATAGAAATGGATTTTTTGTCACGAATTACCTACTTCCTCAGGTGGCCTTACTGAATGGGGTATACCTTCGGTTTCAACCAACCACTAGTACAAAAATCTATAAGGTACCTAATAATATTGCACAGGTTTTTTAAGTTGAAAGTGTCAGAAATCAAAAATGGCTGTTCGAGTGCCCCAGAACTATAACTCACCGAATCATTAGAAATAACAACAAAATATTGAAATTAGACAAGTAATGGGACACATGGGTCCACCAATTTCTTCGATTTTGATAGATACGCAGAATTGAATAATAATGATGTTTCTTTTAATATGTGGACCTACTGTGTCAACCATAACAAGTCTACAATTAGCAGCTAATTGCATCTAAGTTATACGCACTCCTGCAAGTTAATTAAGGTCTTGAGGAGGTCCTCTTCCACTTGTGGACTATAAAGACCTAAGCGAGAACTTCCTCTTCTGCCTCTGTGTTAAACTGCAATCAGGACCATTTTTACCATAGGGACTGAAGCGACTTAAATCCTGGGCGGAAAATTTTAGAATTTTGGAAGGCGGAAAATAAAAAAAAAAATAAAACAAAATAAAAAAAAAAAATTATTTTAATGGAAAATGCTGACGAAAAAATTTAAATTTATTCATTTCCAACCCAAGTAAGACATAGCCAGGATTGTTTGACCTCTTCTGGATACTGGCCAACTTGGGTGCATGCGGTGAAGCTGGCCCCACGATTCCCACTATTGCATCTGTTGGGACCAGCAAGGAAAGGATAAAGTCGTTAATTTCCTTTGTTAATGTCCCGCTTTGGCCAGTTTGAGAACACACTCATTTGGTAAGACAACCATAACCCAAATCCTCTGAATTTACTAAAAGGATGTGGTTTCATGGGCAGATAAAAACATTGTTTAATGACGTTATGTCACGCTGTGAGATCAAACGAAGATTTTGAACATTTTTTTTTTTTTTTTTATTTGAAAAAAAAAATTTTGATGAGTTTTTCAAAATGGTCATCTTTCAAAATTCGAAAAAAAAAATATTTTTTTAGGAGAAAATCAAACAAAAATATTTCTAGGGGTGGTCAAAAAAAGATGGTGGTCAATAATGTTCAAAAATAGACCTATCGAATGTATTAATTTAATTTAAAAAAAATTAAAAAAAAGTTTTTTTGGGGACTGCATTCTTTTGGCCCCCCATTTTACAAAATCGATTTATTCGATAACTGTGGGTGGTCAAAAAAAGTAAATGAGTGGTCAAAAATGGTCATTTAATTGGTCATCTTTTACAAAAAAATCAACAAAAAAAAATTAATACCGCTTAAAAATTCTCCTAAAAGGTATCAAATCATATGAAACTCAAAAAGACTAACAAATTGTCTAGATCGGCATAGTGATGTATAGGACTCAAAGAAATAATATTGATCCACAAGGGGAAACAAATGTCTCTTTTCATATACATGTGAATTATGGAATCCGCAATACTGGATCCGCAGTGATGCTCAGTACAGTGTTCTCTTTTCTTTTCACGACAAATGGGTAGAGAAAAAAGTGTGACTGAGCCGGGACTCACGCTTAAGATGTGTAAACATACGTAACGTAACGTGGATCACAATCACTGAATCACAATCACGATCACAAGATACGTTACGTTTTTTTTTCACCCTACCGCCAGTATAGATGTTTACACATCAAAAGAGTGTACTGCTCTGCGAATCACTGCGGATGCAATATCGCGGATTCCCTAATCGACATGATAATTTTTTCTCCCACAAGTCAAAGGAGTTTTGGTATCAAAACGGTGAACTCAAGCACTAATTGGGTCACTGATCTAGGTGCTCGTGGTCGTCATTTTTGCCTTCCTCCCTCCAATATTTCCAATATTTACCCCGCATTGAAAATATTTTATTCGTACCTCAAATGCAACTGAAAAATGTTGTTTTTCTGCCTTAAAACGTATTTAAAATTATCTACGCGGTTCTTTGAACCAATGGAAACTCAATAGCTCAGCTGTTTTTGGAATTGAAAATTACATCGCAAAAGCTATCGACATTTATTCAATCACAGATCAATAATTTTTCTATTTCAAAGCATGCCGTAAAATTATATAAAAAAATTGATACATTTTCTTCATTATTTTATTTTTCTTTACAAATTTAGTTATATTATGTAATCATTTAAATCAATAATAATTGGTTGTTGCGACACTTGGCTTGGCAACATAATATTTATTTAACGGTGACCAACAAATTTTAGGGGTGGCAGAACAAAAATATCCAGGGAGGCACATAGTGTAAAAATGGTTCTGAATTAATACTATAAAGAACCACTTTTCAGTGCCTCAGTTAACCCAGTTCAACCAGAACACTATGTTGATCCTAAAAATAAATTGATCCTGAACTGACAGATGAAGTTTTTTCCTATCACTGAAAAAATTTAACAAGTCAGTCGTCAAAAATCTATCTAAAGAAATCAAATGCGACACTATGGAAATGCGCTTTCACTATACGTTTTTCTTTTTGAGTTCAGAGCTAAGCACTGAGCAGAGTCTGAGCGAACAGAGTAAGTTCTGAGCAGAGTATGTTCAGAGCTCTCTGATTTAATTATGAAACAACTTGAGCACTAAACTGTCATGATTAGAAATTATTTAATTTTTATTATTATTTTAACTTCTCCACTATATAGAGCAACCAACCTCTTCCGCCATTTTTATTGTTTTGACGATGATTTTTTTTAATTTCCCGCCTTTCAAATGTCATCTCGTTTATGTTCAGTATTTTACTCCGCTTACTCTACTTTTTTATTCTGAGCTCCCAGAGCGTTCTCTGAACATGCTCAGAACTAAAAAAGAAACACAAATTTGAAACTCTGAACGATCAGAGCAAAAAAAGAAACACAAATATTTTTTTGACAGTTCAGACTCTGCTCTGAACTCAAAAAGAAAAACGCCTACTATCGAAACAAAGAGGGCGACACTTTGCTTTCAATTTATATAGTGTCGCTCTCTATTTTGATGGGATTAGAAGCATGCATCAGACAAAAATATCAATTCAGTTAATCTAGGGTTAATTCGTCAAATTCCTTGAGTTTTGAGTTTCAATTTACTGAAAAACATGTTTAAGGAGTTAACTCGGGTTTAGCTTCAAAACTAGGATGATCTCGCTTTGTAAAACTGACCTAAGTGAATCAGATCATAATTGTATTAATAATTTATTCTAAATGACCTAGTCAGATGAGCTGATAAATTCTTTCAACACAAATGCGATACACAAAATATGTTGGGAAAATTGAATTTCTGAACAACAACAACAAATTAAAGGTGCTACCACCAATGGTATACGAATTAACTTATAATTCGTTTTAATTAATTATGTGGCTGGAGATATAGCTATTTCAAGGGGCGCCAAGCCCTATCATCAGTCTCCTTATTAGTGGTGCTGAGCTTTAATCCAATTTTATTATGAAAAACTTTCTGCACACCATGAGATTCGAACCCACGCATATCAGATTTGCTCAGTCTTAGAAGTCGTATGCACTACGCATTCCACTACTTTAGACAACTGGGAAAATTGTGTTACTTAACACAGTATAGGATTAGAACCTCTAAGTCCTGTGAAGTCAGCAAAAGAATTGTTTAAAATTGAATAAAAAATAACAGTTCCCGATAGCAAAAAAAAAGTTCTAAACATTTTCCTAATAACTTTTTTTTCTAAAACTAATTTTTCAAAAGTTATTCGAAAATTTAGGTGCCCATTGACTTAGAACCAAAATTTTTCAAATGTATTTTGAAAAATTTTGGTTCTAAGTCAATGGGCACCTTAATTTGCCCTAACTTTTCCAATTTTGCAGAACTCTTTCTAAAACCCATCAAGAACTCTAGAACTCTTGATTTTAAGTTGAAAATTGCTCAGAACTCTTTTTCTCAACAAAAGTCCTTGCTGCGTGAAGTTGGCAAAAAAAAACTTTTTTTTTTCGAATTTTAACACTTCATTCGCCAGAACTATTGGAAAAAAGTATGAGGAACTCTAGAACTCTTTGTTTGCTATCGGGAACTCTCATTTTTAATTCAATTTTAAACAATTCTTTTGCTAACTTCACAGGGCTGAATCTCTATAGGAAAATTTCGGAGCAGATTTGTATACAAAAAATGGAGTAAATGGAAAATTTCCGTAGTAGATGTTTTCAAAAACTCTAGTGTTAACAAGAAATTTATTAAAAAAAAATATAAATAATTTTTAACAAGAAATATAAATTCCATTCGTTTCAGAACAGAATAGAATTTTAGATTCAAACATTCAGAGTCAGAGTTGGTAAGAAAATTGAATAACAAAAGTGCTATCATTTCCTTTCATGTGGTTTGGTTAAAGATTATTTAAATTTTTTAGTGCGGAAAAAAGGAGTAGATCGCAAAAAAAGCGGACTAGATTCATTTTCTGTCTTAAAATTGGAGTAAATTTACTACGATTGGAATAAGAATCTAACGCTGCACTGGCTTGAAATGACCAATGGTATCTTCAATCACCTTTGATAAAGGCTATTCCTCAGTGCCGATGTAAATTTGGGCCGGCATTTTACTACTTACGTCTTTAATTTATACAGTCTCCTTTATTTGTTGTTCTCGGAAGGTCCTTAATGTTTTGTTTAAACCAAAGACTTCAAAAAACTATGTGTTCAAATTATCTTTCCTGCTCTTAGATCTCACGAGCAAGTCGTTCAATTGGTATTGTTTCTTCGGTTTATTCTTCTTCAAATAAAGTTCAAAAGGTTTTTCTGATGATGGTGATATATACCCTGAGCACTCGGCACTTCAGTTAACATTAAACTGCATATTTGAACAGCATATTTGAACAACATAAACAAAATTAGCCCAATGATGTTTCGTAACTCTTACAAATTCCAAAGAATTAACCCCCGAAGAGCAAGACAAATTTGGCAATATATTCTTTGCTCTGCACGTACAGGTACATTCTTTTCACAACAACAACAAAAACAAAAAACTTTTTCTATTGATTCACAAATGAAAAATTCTCCAAGCAACTACACAGTATACACATTACACACGTCAAAACTCGGGGAAAAAATAAAATCGTTTTTAAACTTTAGCTATATAACCAATTTCCTATAACCATTTTTGGAAGAAGTTGCAAAAAACATTGCAACAGTAATAATGATACAACATAATGCACAACATTGAATGATTTTTACTTTGGGGCTAGGTCGTGTGAATGGCTGTTGATGGCATCCATGCGACCAGCAGCAGCGTGCGTTAAGGTATCTTCTTCTTCAACTTCTTCTTCATATATTATGTAGGTTGTTTCGAATGGATCATGCTTCGGTTATATACAGTACATATGTTTGGAAAATGTTAAGAATATTGTCATAAATCATGAAGCATAAAATATGACATGTCTCCCTCTCGCTGGATGGATATACGCACGAGACTTGGACTCACATTTTTTTTTTGTTCCTTATAGTCGAACATAAAGATAGAAACTTTGGCATTCCACCTAAATAGGAAAAACAGACCAACTCTTTGATGATGACTCTGATGCTGCAACTTGCCAGGACAGGGACGACACAGCATCAGGCAGAATGCTAAACGACTTTTGCAATTATCCCAGTTAAAGCAGTCGGTGGTGGTACACTGAGGTATGGATTTCGAGGAGATGAGTATAGTGAGTAGTGGTGGTGGCGTGGCAGCCAGTTGAAGCATGCATCATCATAATTATATTTTACAAGACTGGACATCTTGAGCTATCAATAATATGTGGTTTGTGTGGTATATAAATGCAGTCCAATCGTAGGTATTGTGATGTTTGGTGAGTTTCTCTTTGAATGTCTCTCGTGTTTTGCTTGAAGTTCGTTCATAATGTTTGTTCGGTTGGTAATTGAGACTGCATCATATCGTGCCACAGTCATAGATGTCTTCATTTCTATCATTTGTAGCCGATGAACGCCTGTTTCTTCTTCGATATGATGAAGATGATCATCATGGTATGGTATGGTATATGATGGTGCAGATGTGTCAGGAGATAGAATGATGAAGTATAGATCTTACCAACCCATTTAATTAGAATTTATCGTTTTAAGGACAATTGAGGACGAACCAACGAACATTTAAACAACTCGCTATATGGACTCATAAATATATGTATAACTTGTCTATTTGACTTTTGAAACTAATAGCTTGCGGAGTAAATGAACATCCTTTTAGGGCGGAACTGACTCTGAGTATAGAGTGTATGCAGTTGATTTATGTTGTTTTGATTTTGGTCACGATATAGTTACTGAATAAGATAGAGGTCGTATTTATGTGTGGTAAGGTTGAGTTTTGGGGATAAAATAAGTTTGTGAAGCAATGAAATTAGTGATCCTTAGGTATGCATGTTATTATAAGCTGAAATTCCTATAGAGCAGATTTTCCCAAATAGTCAGAGAAGAAGAACTCTTATCGTGGTGTCCTAATGCTAAAAAACCTCCTTTATATCATAATATATTATATAGCTAGAATTTGGAAAAAAAATGTGTTTTTAATCACTGTACCAAATTTGTACACCCAGAACCCAAGCAAAAATATCATAAAAAATCAATTTTTCGTTTATACTAAAAATAACCTAACTTTAACTGACTCTACTAATGACACCAGCTGCTAAAAATTGATAATTTTTTTCAATTTCTTGAGGTCCATACAATTCCTAATCCATTTTAGCATTATAGACATACACGAAAATTGTTTAATACTTTTGATTTTTTTACCATTAAGCCTAGTACATACCTGTGAATCATGTCGTGAATCCATACAAATTTGTATTTATGTTCACCCGTGAGCGTGCTCGTGAAGCCATGAAAAAAAGTGGAGAGATTGCGTTCACGAGCGGTGAACCATATTCACGCGCAAAATGTACGGGAACTCTTTGATTTTTGGTGTATAGCTTTGACAATTTGAGCATAAAAGCTGCAAAAGTCAAGCAAATTGTGTCAAAAATTCACTTTCTCCACTGATGGTTGTTCACTTCACGAGGAAGTATGTACTAGGCTTTACCATGAATAGCAACATAACAGCCTTTTAAAATTGATCACACAAAAAATTTCTAAAAAAAACAAGATGGCGGAATCTCTGCAAAAATTGATGATCGAAACCTAAATGGGTTGGTAAGGATATCTCCCCCCATAAAATATTAACTCCCCATAGAAATCAGAAACCATGTCTGTTCCACGATAACGAGACTTTTCTCGTTTTGTGGCCAGCCCCACTATAGGCTCCGTTATCGGTGATATTTCTATTCTATTACATGTTAAAGGTATAGATACTGATATACTCCGTCTATAGAAAACAGTGGGTTATACATTTTGTAACTTCTACTGCACATAACTTTCGGATACCTATACATATTATGTAATATAAAAGCGACTTCTAATCTGATGGTATAGTAGACTTCGTTCTAATTTTTTCGCTAAAAAATATTCTAACTTTTCCATAATTATTGTCACGTTTATAGTCCGAGTCATGCCACCTAAAAAAACAGATTGTTTTTCACGGCCATTTTTGCCAAAATTGGAGTCAAAACTGGTAGAAACTCTTATTTTTTGACAATATATAGAGCAAATAATTTCTTTTACGTAATAATTGTTGTTGTATTTCACCCCACAATTGTATCATTTTTTTTAATATAAGAACTTGTGTTTTTTATATGACACGAAAACATTTTTTTTTTTAGAAAATTTGGCAAATTTTTTAGGCGGCAACGCTGCTTTATGAGGAACTGACATATCCTCCCAGGCTCCAAGCGTATCTCTTGTCATGAAAAAGTTCCTCTCACATTAGCCGTTTAAACTCGTCAGAAAATTTTAGGTCCCCTTCATTCCTGGCAATAACATGCATCATGAGCTTTTGCGCCATACCAAATTTATTTATTTATATGTACAGTAGAATCTCAGAAAGCTGAACGGTTCTATAAGATAAACAGCTTGAATTTTTTCTCGAAAAGATGAGCACTTTACTTCCAAAATAATTTTTTTCTTCTTCTTTGCCTTTAGTTCCTCCTGAAAAGTACTTTGGAGCTTGTTTTAACATGTTATGTCAAGAATATTTAAGATTTTTATTTATAAATATATCTCCTTCCTCAACCAAATGTTGATGCTCGAAAAGATGAACAATTTGAAAAGATGAATGGGCTCTGTTTTATATCTGTTCATCTTTTCGAGATTCTACTGTATATGGTTTTAATTTAAACCTTAATTTTGTGCACTGGAATTCAATATTACATATTATACAAGTAGGTATATACACAAAATATCTACATATATCGTAGGATAAGATACTTAAACTTTAAACCTCGCTTGTTATCTGCTTAGATTCTTAATAAACAAAATTATATAAATTTCAAAGCTTATCGAATGGAATTTCACTGTGAAAATAGTTTAAAACCTTAAACACCAAAATGTAGTAGGTTTTAGCATTTAAACTAACACTGAATTTAGTTTTCGTGCCAAGATTGTCACAATTTGTCAGTCGATAACATGTTTCTTCCATGTTAAAGCTATCCAGGTAGATAATCCATAGATAAGGTAAACTAATTAAGGTCCCTTAACGATTAAGGAAAAAATCCATTGAGTCCCGACATTTTCTATACATAAGACCTGAATTAAAGAAAACTCTATGAACTTAAATGGAAATTACACCTTTTATTGCCACATTGGATTTGGGTTAAAAAAAAAAAAAAAACAATGCGCGCACTCCTTCGTGATCTCGAAACAGAGCAACACAATTTTGGCAAAGCAAATAATATGTATAAGCAGAGCACAAACGAGACCATCATCCTCTCCTCGTTTGGCCGTGGTAATTGTATCTATGCGATATACAGAAACCAATGTCAGACTTTGGCAGACGAAGACGATCCTAAATGAGAGAATTTCAATAGATAAAGTGTTTTTTTTTTTTTCTTCTAAACTTTGTATTTGGAAATTAAGAGTTTCCATTTTAAGTTGCAACTTTAATGGAGTAATTGCGATTGAAACAACAACAAAAAAAAAAGTTTTAGTTTTTTTTTATTTTAATTTTTTTGTCTTCTTTTATTGCAAATTAAGTGCACGATCTGTTTGTTTAAGTTCGAGGTCGGTATTTTGTGTTAAAGTTTTTAACTTTGGTTAATAGTTACAAATGCAATAATGCACTGATGCACATTGCATACACTGCATACTGCATTCTGCATAGTGATGTGATCATATCGAACTTTGTTTAAGTGAAGATGTCTTAACTGAGTTTCATGTTAATGAGATTTTCCCAGGCAATTATTTTTTTTTTTTTTGTTCAATGAATCATACAAGGAGCTTACTGAAGGTCAAGTAGGTATAAATATATGTTATATGGCTCATCCCAAAAATAGAGAATTAAAATCAGAATTAAAATTAAGTGTTTGAAAGCTACAATAGAGATTCTATTATGTATATAGATATAGGTTTTTGCATAAAATTATAGCGGAATTAATGTTTGAATTTGGAAAACTCATTAAATTGTTTTGAACTTTAAGTAAATGTCAAACAGAGAATATGTTTTACAATTAACTTATTCTTTTCATTTCATAAAAAAAAATCTTTGCCAACATACAACTTGGACAAAAGGTATTTGGGAAAAGATATTGAATTTTCAAGAGCAAAAGTGTAGAAAAAATCAATTTTTTAATAAAAACTTACGATGATGAAAAAATTAATTTTTGTCTGTCTGTGCATTTCTGCGATCATATATAGAACCTAGGAAGATCGCGGTGAATTTGCCCAATTTTATTTGAATTGAATTGTTGACGTCACTATTAAAAATATATATATTTATTTCGTCGTTTTATAAATCACTTCAAATGTAACAAGAGAACGTATATATGTATACGTTACTGTTCGTATACTTGCTATACGAGACTCATTAAATATAAGTTAGATTTCTATATAGGAAGATATTAGTGTAATTCATTGCGCTTGAATTTTTTTTTGTCGTCTTTTGAATTCTGTATTGAAGAGAGTGTCATATTTTTTAAAATTGTGGAACCCAATTTTCTTGTCAAATATATTTTTTCGATAAAAACGAACCAATAAAATATATTAAACTAAAAATAATGGGAAACCTGAGATATCAATCAAAAATAAAAATAATAAAGGCAATTTAAAAATAATTGCTGTGTTTATTTAATGATAGCGTGCAATACAGTAGACGCTCGATATAGTGAATCTCTGTATAGTGAAATATCCAGTATAGTGAACCCACAAAATTTTATACAGACAACTCTAAATAGTGAACAAAAGGTATCTCGATATAGTCAGCTCACATTTTTTTTCTTCAATATTTAACAAGATTATGCCAGCAGCAGTGCGTTCACAGTAATGTGGACTTTTTTTTTTAAAGAAATTTACGAAATATTTACAAGAAAAATCAGTGCAAATCAATTAAATTAGTGATTTCATTTTTATTAAAAAAAAAAAAAACAATTTGTACCGGGAGCTATGAAGTTTTTCGTTTTTATGAAAAATAACGTTTATTGTATGTTATTTATAATATTATAAAATATTTGTAATTTTTTTACCCAACTGAAATTCTTTTAAGCTTTAATAAATAAAAAAAAAATGGTTTTGTGTCAAAATCACACTGGAAAGCCTTTTTAGTTTCTCCCTCGAAATAGTGAGCAATCTCGAAATAGTGAACAGAGCTGGTTTAGTTACTTTACGATATCGAGCGTCTACTGTAATTCAATAACTGCGTAATGGTTTTATTTGTTTTTACTTGTTAGGTATATTTATTTAGTATTTTAGGTACTTATGTAGGTAATAGTTTGAGGTGAAATACATTTAAAAATTACAAAAATCAAAAACAAAATAAATTTTAATATACGTAGGTATGTATAGGTATATTGTATTTTTTTTAAACTAATCAAAAATTTAATTGCCAACTCAAATTTAATTAAATGTTATTAAATAGCTTTTTGCAATAAACCGATGATATGTATATAAATAATATTAAATATGAATTCAAAGGGTTGGGTTTGATATCCCGCTTTTTAAAAACCCGGTTTTAAGATCCCGCTTTTAAAAATAAATTTATAATCCCGTTTCTTATCATCCCGCTTAAAACCCATTAGCGACCAAGCATTAAAAAAATAGAAATAAATCAAAAATATTTGAAATCTAGGCTATTAGTACTTTAACTTAAATAATTATTTTAAAAAATTTAGAATATTTTTGAAACTTTAGGAAGAAAAGGGGTGTACTCAATTGAGTACATGTGTACATGTAATGAAAACGTATTATCAGATGCCAAATTGTTCGTATTTTGTACAAAATTGTGGATTGAAACCGAGAAAAAACTTTTAACATATACGTTATAATGTATGGTGTATATAGGTATTCCTACATCTCTCAATAAACGAGAGAAAGCTCGTTATCAACGGGTTGCCGCTACAGATATTTGGAAAAGTAATTTCTACAAAAGACTCAATTTATTGGCACTTGATCATTATTATTGTCTTGTCTGAAGTTTTTTGTGTTCAATAGTAGCATATTTGCGCAATATTCATGCCGAGCAGATAATTCAAACTGACAGGAAAGGACTATGGACCAAGGTCATGCTATAATGTCGAAAAATTTTCTTATAGGGTTCAAAATACTCTAATGGCGGACAAGTATTGTAATATTCACCCTAAGATCTGTTACGTTGAAAGTAAAACTTGTATGCAAAATTGTGTATCACCGACCACAAACCCTTTACACATCAGAAAAGGTTTAACTGGCAGCCAATTTCAAGCATGTGATAAAAATAGAAAAATTTCACTGCCTAAAATAAATTTTTTTCATGAAATCTTTTAAAAATTTTGTTGCATGCTTTCGGCCAGTGTACTCTTTTGGGTACACCAACTTTGTACACGACTTACAATAGATAAGATTGAGTTACAAAAGTAAAATTTTGTAGTAACTAGGCTCATAAGAACCGTAGTTTACAACTAGATAAGTTTTTATGGTCGTTTGTTTAAAATTTTTATTTAATAACTACCATTTAGTGGCGCATGGCCGTGAAATTGCTCAACACTTAATACACACAAACCTTAAATTTGTAAAAAATTGTCTAAAAACTACTATTACTTTCAACTATAAATTTTTAAATGTTTGTACACATGTCTATTCTTCCATTTAAATAACAAATTTATAAAAATATTTTGTACTTTCTGGAAAAAAATAATATTCAAATTTGCAATAAAACTGTACTCAATTGAGTACAGTGGCAGGTAATGGGTTAACCAAAGCTTTTGTAAATTATATGAAATAAAATCATTTGAAAATTGAATTTAATTAAAATTACTATTGCAATAAAACTATTTAAAAAATCGAGCGATTTGTTAAATAAAACAACTAGTTTTGATATGCAAAAGTGGGGTGATATAAGAAATTTGAAACAAATTAAATAATGAATGATTTTTGTAATGCATTTTATTTTGACACATAACAAATTTTACATAATTCAATTTAAAAGTTCAAATGACCTCAACTCCAAAATGTGTTTTGCCCATATTATAGGTTCGACAGTTGGGCTCATGTACCTATAGGCATATAACGAATTTTGGGGTTGAAGTCAATTGAACTTTTAAAATAAATTATATTCAATTGCTCCACATAAACAGAAGTAGTTTCTTAATTTTCATTTTTCTTCATCTTCGTTATTAAATATTACATTATATCAAATTTAAATATTTAATTCTGTTAAATCAAAAAATAGGGAAACTGTAAAAAAATAACAAAATAATACACTTTTCATTATAAATTGGTGTAACCGTATACGATGCGACGCAAAATACCAATTTTACTCATTTTTTAATTCTCCTAATTATTTTTATAGCGTTTAATTTTAACATCATATTTTTTTTTGTATATTTTTACTTGTCGGTTATTCTTTTTAGTCGAGTTATTTTTTGAAATTTACAAGCAATATTATATATGTATGTTATTTTTAGTATAATATATGTATGTATTATAAAAAACGGATTTTGGCGGGATTTGACGGGATTTTAAAAACCGGGATTCCTATACGCTCCCGAATTCATGCAATTTTTAAATGAATAAAAACTTTTTAAATTTCTTATTCAGGATTTTAAAAGAAATAGATATCATTGGTATATAGTGCCCATCTTTATAGATCAGCTTTAGGTAGGTATATGTGTCAGTTTTAGATATAAATAAAATAAACAAATTTGGTGGGGTGACATCTCGTTGAGAACCAAAATATACATACCAAAACACACCTACAACTCTCAATATGTTGTCGTCAAGAATGGAAAGGACCAACTTTTTTTTATTTTAATTCGAATAGCATATAAGTTGATGATTTTCACTTTCTCTCAATTAGGACTGTTATACACGCACGCCAAAGGTCTTGGGTTTGAATCATAGTGCACCTAAAATAGAAATTGTCGAGCCACCCGGCACCCAAAAAATAATTGGTGTATATATAACTAAAATTTTCGTTTATTTTACGAAATTTTCGTGGTGCAAAGCACTATAAATGTTTTTCGTAAATTGCACTAATAGGCTTTCGTAAAATGTACAAATACTATCCCGACATAAAGGTATACATACATTAGTAAATATCACGAAACATTTGTATATTTGAAAAATATTCCAAAAAACTTTAGTAGGCTACGAAATTTAGATTTGGTAGGACGAATACATTTGTAAATAACTACAACGAAAATTCTGTATTTTTGCAAAACTCGGAAAAAAATTTAGTAGTATGCACGAAATATTTTTGAATATTGTGCATTCTAAGAAATTTTTGGAATAAAAATCTTTTGATAGGACGAATGCATTCGTATATACCACGAAAATTTTGTATTTTTGCGGGAGAAAATTTAATAGAATGCAAGAAATATTTTTTGAATATTTTGTGCATTCTACCAAATTTTTTCCCGAATTTTGCAAAAATACAAAAATTTCGTAAATACAATGATTTTTTTTTTTACAAAATAGCTCATAACTTCCTTTAGTGATTCGTCCCAGCGATATCACTTGAACTCATCAGATGACTATAGTGAGGACCTAAATAGGCAATTTTTGTTAAGTTCAGTTCATCTTACATAGATCTCATGACGAATATCAATGTGTGAACTATATCCAACAAGATTATAATTCTTAATCATTAAAGCGCGGAGTTTTTGTTTTTGTCCGTGGCCTGGCTTTGTTTATATATAAAAATTTAGTAGAATACCTACACGAAATGTTTTTGAATATATTGTGCAATCTATACAAAATCCCTTTTTATGTTGTACGGATTTATTCTTTAAATTTACAAATTCTTTGTAGTTTTACGAAGTTATTTGTAAAGATCGTACAGGCATAGATACACGCAAAAGCATTCGCCTATTAACATATATATATGTCGGCTAATATAAATATAACGATTGGTTCAATAATTTTACAAAAAATTTGTAGTTTCACGAAATATTTTGTAAGGACGATAGTTCATATCCAAAAGTATTTGCGTTATATCATGCACAACGATTGCTTCGATAATTTTACAAAATTTTGTAATTTTACAAAATAATTTGTTGCGACTATACTGTCTTCGATGTAATAAAAATCATCCGCCTATGAAACCATTAATAAATCAAATAGTTATAGCAAATAATTTATTTAGCATCGTATAGATGTAGTATAGATTGAACGAATTTGTTTGCCCATTTAACTAAAAATTCTCAAAAAAGAGTTTACAAAAGTGCTTTCGTGGATTTTACAAAATGTTTGTAACACAGAGTTTTTTTTGCATCTTATAATTACTACGAAAGATTTGTTCAATTCACAAAATTTCGTGCATTGAACGAAAATAAGATTTACGAAAGTATTTCGTAGTGATTTTACGAAATAATTTTTGGGTGAATTTATTTTTTTATTTATTTTTAATTTTATATTAAGTATTGAATAAAAATATAAATTTAAAACAAAAATCTAAACATATCTATAGATTTGAATATATAGATATGGCCACGCCCGAAACGTCACTTTTGTAATTTAAAACAACAATTATTTTTCATACTCAATCTAAACGTCACCAAGGAAACGAACATAGGTAGGTACCTAATTTTAATAGAACTACATATTTAATAGAAGTACATATTTTAAAATCACAGATTTTGAAGTAAGCTAATTGAATAAATAAATAAATAAAATTGTCACTTTTAATGTTGTTGAAACTTAAGCAGTATTATTACAGACGGACATACACCCATCATAAAATCATTGATAGTCACAAATAGTACCTATTTGGTAAATCAAATTTTTCAACTACCTACTGTTATTTTATGTTTGATGATCAAATGTTTAAATCAAATTAATTATTATTTACATAACTGAATAACTAATTTACAATTGAAATTATAGTGTGAAATTTCCGCTTTACTTAAACATGTAACTATACCTACTTAATTGGCTTTGTCCTCAATCATTTTAAACTGAGTATATTCATCTTATCATATTACACAGAATAAATCGATCCTTTTGTACCGCGTATATAACATTAAAAGTTAACACAGGACATCTCTTTAAAATTATAGATTTATATACACGTGTAAACATTATGCTTACAAAACTGATATGCGTGCAGCTAACAATCATGTACGTGCGAAATATTAAACAACAATGACTTCAACAACACCATGTAAACCTATAATATACATATACTCGTACATATTATTATGACAAATTCAATATTCAATAAAAGACGCCAAATCATTCAAATCTTTTCCAATTGATTGAATTACTGCTGTTGAATTGCAATATAATAAGATAAATGCAAATCATCGAATGCGCCATCAAAACAATGCAATGCAAGTGCAATCTTCATAGCACAAGAAAACTGTCATTGAATAAATTATGCAAATAAAAAAAAACTACTATATTGCACTGTGCAACTCTTCATAAGTATATTCGTTTAACGTATGTACATATAACTCGTCGTATATATCTTTGAACAAAAAAAATGTAAACATTTTATTGAAATGCTTGACAGCAATCATTGTAGCTTTCAATGAAAATGTCGCCATTCGATGTATCTTCTTACCACAATCACTCAAACACATTTGAAATAGAAAAAAAAAATTAAAAAAGAAAAAAAAATGAAAACAAATAACAAATGACCATCTTTCTATATTTAAAACAAAAGTAACTCATTTAACATCAACCGTTTAACATTCATTACAATATTTTTCTACTATTTATAAGGAGTGAACATTTTCAAGACGTTGAGGTGGTCGTCTATCCATTTTCCGCTGACTTTTCTTTCTTTTACACCGCCTCATTCCTGTTAGATGTGTGTTGATCAGGTGCATTGCAGGTACTAAATGATAATCGAAACTCCAAAACCACTTTATGATCGCACGCAGTTAGTTGAAGTGAAAACACCGGATTTAAAGTTCCTATAAAAAGCTTTAATTCTGTTGCAACTCTCTTGAAGTTTCCATAATTATTTTCCGCGCACCAAACATATTCAGCTGTGATCTCTTCGAGTCAGTAAAGAATATACTCTTACGATCTTTTTTTTGTATTAAATTCTCTTTCTCTTTTAATTTCCATTTATTTTTATAACAACCATGGCCAACAGGTGGTTATATCTAAACTCAATAGAAATGCGTTTGCTTGTACAAGAACAAGCTAACGTTAGACTTTATATATGCTTGCTATAATGGCCAATAGCAAGATAGGTCATCCCTTTTCCCTCCATTCACATGTCCATATACAACAATTGAGAGTGGATTTTATAGTTAGACATTTGTGTGTGGTGATTTGGTGAACTTTTTTTTTTTCGTTTTTAGTTCTGTTTAATGAATCATCCAATAGATGGAGTTACTTGTGTCGAAATGGGATTTAAGATTTTTTATTTCATTGTGATTTTTATTTTGACAGATATATTTGATTAATTAATATTTTTGAATATGTTAATTTGTTGCTTAAAAATGTTCGTTATAGCCAATACGCGATTCTTGTCAAAATGTTTATTTAAATGAACGAAACAAAAATTAAACTGTTTCGTATATTGAAAATGTGGCTTAAAAATTATTGCACTGGTGCTTCCGTCTACATATTTTTTTAAATTTTAAGTTTTATTGTTAAACGGCTTTCCAGTATAAAAATTCGTATTGTTATTCTGTTCATTTAAAAAAAATATTTTGGGAAGAATAAACTGTGAACTATAAAATCAGATTTTAATTCTATTTTATAATTAATAATATTTTTTACATAATTTGCGATGTTAAGTTACCAGATACGTATACACGCGGTAAAGTAAAATATAACAAACATTTAAATATATAACCTGCAAACTAACCAGGTTAAGTTATACCAGTCAACTCGCTTAAACAAAATTATTAAAATCTGATTCGGTTAAAGTTTACTAAATTTAATTTAAATACATAATTAATTCTGGGATAGTTTGTTCGGTTTCAGTATACAATTAAATTAGTTAATGAAACATATTAAATAGCTCATAGTAACCAATCTACTCAGAGATAATGTGAAATTAACAAAATATAATTATTTGATTTAAGCAAGCTATACTCGTTTAATATGAACGAATCATTAGTGCACCTAAATTGCGAATCCTAACCAACTTTCTCTATTAATATGGCCGTTATAGGTTTTTATTTTAAACAGTTTATTTTAATCGAGTCAACTTCGTTAGAATTAACGTAGGTAGTGAACTTTTTAATTTTTACCCTTGATGTAAGATTTAACACACATTTTTTAACCCACCAAAAAAAAGCTCTCGGTTGGTAATTATTTTTCTCCGTAAGTTAGGGATTCGTACAAAATTATACTTGAGATTTTAATCAAACATAAAATACGACGAAAAATCAAAAAAAAAAAAATGTCTCGAAATTTTGTCCATCTGTTCATTAACACAGCTGCAACTTAAACAGATGTGTAAATTTTCTTCAAAAAACAACGGTACCCGACATAAAAATTTTGTAGACAAAAATCTTTTATTTTGTGGCCAGAGATATTAAAAAGAATTAATTTCATTAAAATAGTTATCATATGAATGCTATTTTTAGGTAAAAAAAAAATAAATGCGAAAATTGTGTATCAAAGGTACTTCACAGAAATTGAACATTTTTTTATTTAAAGCTTTTTCTTAAAACGGTTCAACTGATTTTGATCAAAACAATTCTTATGGGTTTTTTTTAAAGAAGATTCAATATTTTTTTTTTTGTTTAAACTCGAAAATAAATATGTTTTTAACTTGTAAGGGGTACCATACGACACAATTTAAAAAAAAATTGACCAGAGAACAAAAAATAACATCATCGCTGCAATACAACTTTAAAAAGAAAATATTATTTTTCTTGAAAACGTTTCTTGAGATTTTAATTAGAAAAAAAATTGGGTGTGTCAAAATTAATATAATAACATATGGCAATTAATTTTTCCATAAAATTTTATTAAAAGATGTGTTTTATTCATTGCTGCATAGCCAACGCAGCAAAATTTCCCTTGGCAAACAAAAACAATTTGATTGCTGGCGAAAAAGAAGTCAGTAAAATAAAAGATGACTGTGCTGGCGATAGAGCTTTCAATTATTAAAATGAACGTATAGAGTGAGTGATCATTTTATTCTGACTTGTGCTGCGCTGGCTATGCAGCAATGAATAAAACACACCTAATATTTCCGCCCATACAACCGGTTTTTTAATCGCTATCGACTTAAGCCTAGTATACAGTTCTTTTCAACGAAAAAAAAAGTGGTGACAAAAATGTTTTTTTCCACAAGAAACTTGTGTGTGGTGAAACAAAAATAGATAGGACTTTTATTCAGTCCTAGTGAATACCAAAAAAATAATTAAAAAAAAATAACTACCGACAAGCCGAACAATCAAAACCAATTCAAAAACGGTAAAATATGTTCTTTTATTTTGCAAAACATATCACCAACATTGTTTTACACGAAAAAGTATCCGTGGTGAGTAGGTATGTATACATTTTTTCAACAGGTTTGGTTCACAGTTCGATAATAAAATTTTAAACGTCAAAAAAATAAAATAAGATCACTCCCATATTAAAAAGTACATGTATTCTAAGCTTTAACCGATTTTGATAAATTATTTTAATATTATAAAGCTTTTAAAAAATCGAATTTTATTTTTTTTAATTTAATAATTCAAAATACATATTTTTTGACTCCAAATTAATTTGTGTATAAGTATCTTAGTTTTTTAAAAAACTGTTTACAGATTTTTAAATGTTTTTGTTCTAAAAAAAAATTTATGATAGAAATCAGATGACAACTGATGTCAGAAATTTATTAATCAATTTATTTCATACCAGCTGGACCCGGCCGCCCGGGTTTAGCACGTGTTCAAAAATCTAAATTCATAAAAAAATAACAAAAGAAATTATAAATGAATATTAAATATAACATCAGTCTATTTTTATTTAATATGTGTAGCTGCAGTTATCCGCCTGTTTCACTGCGCATTTTAAGTTTACAATATGTGTTTGTAGGTATGAAGGAAAATCCATATCAAATTGCTTCCACAATTATTATGATTTGGATTAGAAGGATACCTATACAGAACCTACGAACACAATTTTTTCTAGAATTTCATTAAAATATTTATGAAACCTTTCATCAAAATTAAAAATTCGCTTCAGAGGCGAAGTTAAAATGTATACGAATGTACTTCCATTTACTCAAGCACATTTCATAAAAAAAAATCGGAGAAATGATTTTAGTTCATTAGGCGCCAGTTATAGCTTTCATTGAAACTCATCATTGAAATTTTTTTGTTAATTTTGAGGCACTTTAAAAGTGAAATCAGTAATTATTTTAATGCAAATAAAAAGCTGATAACTCAATTACTATTTCTAGTCAAAAAATGAATTTCTTTATTTCAATGATTGAAATACCTTATCATTGATCAATGAAATCTTAGAAATCGTTTTACGTGAAAGGTGGGCCAAAATGAAATATTGTTTTGACTAGAAAAAATAATCGAGTCATCAGCTTTTTATTGGCATCAAAATAATCACTGATATCGCTTTTTTTAGGGCTTCAAAAATGAAAATAAAAATTTTCAATGATGAGTTTCAATGAAATCTATAACTAGCCCCTTAATTAAGCTGGTAGCTTCTACAAAAACGATTTTTATTTTTTTTTATTTAAATTTTCTCAAAAACAATTTGGTGATTTTAATTGAACTCCATATACGATTAATAGACACAAAAAATTACAAAAATTCAAAAAATAGAAAAATGTTTATGAGGTTTTTTTTTCAGAAAATTGCCTTATATTGGAGTTTTTCCCGTATATATTTATTTCGTTAATGATAATATTCAAATTTGTATTTCTAATTTTTTTTAAGTCTTCAAGTTGAATTTTTTTTTTGCATTCTCAAAACCAAGGAAATTAGGTGTAAAAGCGTTTAAGACCTATGGATAAGTGTGAGTTGTCCAGTGATCTGCATATTTTTGTTTGACACACAGTCAAGATTTTTAATAATGGGTTCTTAACAATGCCTTATATTTTACCAACGAGTGCTGTTAACAAACAAAAAAATCAATGTCAGAAATGCTATTTTGTATGAATAAATTTTTCTCATCTGCTGCCGTTTTTAATTTTCTTTTTTAAATTTTAAAGCTATAGTATGTATAAAGGTAGTCTTGATATTGTAGGTGTTGAAAAGATTTCGATTTTATCGTTTTAATTTTTATTTATTCATTCAGTATACATATGTATAATAAAAAGTCCATTCCATTCATTTTGTAATGCATTTTGATCGACACTATAACGAGGTAGTTTATTTAAGCCTCTATGCCATTGAAAATTCCTTTAGTGTAGGTGTCATTATTAAATGAACAAATAGAAGATTTAACTCACCGACACGCATCATCTGAATCTATTGTTGTCATAACGATCGTTAAAGAACTTATGCCATGATAAATGCTCAGTTATAAGATATTTATCAAATTAGAGCTCTTCATTGTTAAATTTAAGTATACTCTTTTCATATAGACCATATATACAGAGGCATATAGCAACCGATAATTTTTTCTAAAAAGTGCGGGTACAATTTTTAAGCCAGAAGATGTCTTTTGATGTCAGATTTGATGTCTGCATTGACTATTTGAAGCTCCTGTCGAGATCTATTTGTTAGAGCAATTTAAGAAAAGAAAAAAAACTTTTGACACGTGTTGAATACTTGACTTATAGACACAATAACATAAAGGCCTCTTTCGACTCTTAAATTTTCAGATTTGATGATTGCACCTTCAAGTTCCGTTGGTGGTGAGATGCAGCGTTTAATATCAGATTTATGACAAGAGGGCTCTTTTTAACGTGCATATAAATACTCTATTCATAAATACATATGTATATTTTATTCTGTAAGGTGTATTAGAAGGTTGTTTCTCATTCATTCAATTTTGCTTAGTTATTACAATAATTTTCACATGGCCATAGTTCCTCCATACTTTAATAATAATAAATAATAAATAATATAAATAAATTTATAAAAAAACAAAACTATATACAAAATTCAAAAAATCAAACGCAGAGAAAATCGTTATCGAAATTTCAACGTCAGGTGTATAACGATGAACTAAATTCAACAGCAACTTAACATGCAACCAAAAACGAATCCTTTTTTATATGATGTTGGATATGAATCACGATTTATATCAGGAACAAAATCGGGAAGTTCATGTTAATCCATAAAAATGAGTTTGACATTCAGATATCAGAGCTACACATATGTACCTCGCAGCACATTTCAGATTGTATATTGTTCGAAAAATGCTAATTTTATCTCATAATACAGGGAAGTTTAACATGAGATGCGACAAAAGGCTTATATAACATATAGGTTGAGTCAAGACAAGAAAAAATCGTATGGAGAGGGGGGCTCTATTTCTCCCTGCTTAGACGGGAGTGGCAATTTTCTAAAAACTCGACTTGAAATAAAAAATCAACGACAGCATTTGCAATGTCATGTTATACCTTTTTTAAAAGTCAGAAAACCGTTTTTATATCAAATTTTTTTAAATAATAGTTTTCGAAAAAATAATTTTCAAATTCAAAGTTAAAAAAAAAAAACTAAAGAACCTTAGTTTAAAATTATTTTATTCAAAATTTTACGTTCCTAAGTAGTATTTTTGTTTTCGTATAGAAACCATATGGTTAAATGTTTTCTAATTTTTGCGAGAATTGAAAATAAAAAAATCTACTCTACCCCACTATAAAATGAAATGAAAACTTTTTTGCAACTTAAACAACGGATTGAAGTCAAAATAAAAGAAATTTAATTTGGTTATTTTAAATTTTCTTAAAAATTATAAGACATTTAGGCAGTAAAAAATTGTTTGGTTAAAAATTGATCAGAGCATTGAATATTAAACACAAAAATACTACATACGTAAAATTTAAATTTGGAAAAAAAAAATTTAAATACTATATTTATATTTAAATTTTGTTTTCAAAATTTTGAGTTTAAAAATTAAATTTTCCAAAAATGTTAACTTCAACAATTTAATTTAAAAACAAAATTAATGAATGAATTTCTGGCTTAAGAAAAAAGTGACATGATATTGTAAGTTTTGCCGTTGATTTTTAATGATTTTTTTCTATTTCAAGTCAATTTCAGTGTTCTTCAAATCCATGTAAAATACTATTTTTTACCTTTTCTACGTAAAAGTAAGAAAAAAACGCGTAAATAAGTGTAAAAAGTGAAAATATCGTAAAAAACGTAAACATTTCGTAAAAAAGGTAAAGAAGTGGTAAAAAAGAAAATAACTGAGAAAAAAGGGAGAAAATGAGAGGCATCTGTCAAAATTTAAATAAATAAAGAAAATTAGGCAGACGTCCAAAAATATTGAAAGAACAAATATTTATAATTGAAGCATTTTATATTAAAAAACTTGAACTGAAATAGATAAGAGAATTTGTTTTTTAATCATTTTTTCAAAAAATAAAAAAAAACCAATAGTTTTTTATCCAACTGTCATCTTCAATCTTTAAGGTAACAAATTTTTATTAATTTTCGTTTTTTTTTTTTACTTTTTTATTTTTTTTACGTTTTTTACATAAGCATAATTAAAATACAGCAAGTAAAAAACTAATGGAAAAAACGTAAAAAACTATGTAAAAACCGTAAAGTAAGAAAGTCGAACAACACTGGTCGATTTTTTATAAAATTGCTGGGGGGAAATGAAATGAAATTTCTAGATTTTCATTCGTGATCTTGAGCCGTTTGCTTTTGGAAACATGACTTTTAAGCTTCACACAAAAATAAAACAATGTTTAATGATTTTAAAAAATACCACTAACTCAATTTTTTGAGTTTAAGGTTAGCAATGCTGTATAGTTAATGAATTTTGATGGACGTATTTATCTATTAAACACTTTTATTTAATTTTTTTGAAATAAAAACGACCATGTGGTTCTTAAAATAGTTACATAAAATTAAGTTCTTGAAATCATAAAAAGTTTGTTTCTTGGGACTCTATAAGAAAAGCATCTAAAAATATTATGAAAATCAATATTGAAGAATATATAAACTCAAAAAAAAAAATGTGTAGGTATTATTAAATAAAAAAAAAACTTTATTTATATAATATAACTATTGTTCTATTATCTATATATGTTTTTTTAATTTTAGCTTTTTAAAATGTACATCATTGTTTTGTAAGAAAGTGTACATTTTTCCATACAAATAATATCAATGAAATTTTTACTGGATTACCGGTTACACACTTCTGAAATTGCAAGTTTTGTTTTGAATTTTTTCCCATAATATCGACAATTTTTATAGGAAAAATATAATGTGGATTCTTGACTCATGCTTTAATTGAACCTTTTCTTAGAGTCGAAAGAGTTAGATTAAAATCACTCAAAAAATAAAATTTTCAAATTACCCAATATAAAAATGGGACTTTTGTTGGTTTAAGGGAAAGCTATAAATTAAATAAATAAGTAAATAAAATTTAAAGAACAAAAACTTTTGAAAATTTTTTGAGCGTTTTACTTTTACCCATTTTATTTTAGTGGAATATGCATAACAAAATTGTAGTTTGCGCGTTTAATTAAGTTTTTGGTCTAGTTCGAGGTTAAAATTTTGGGTTGACGCAACAAATTTGCATTTAAAAAGCTATAATTTATGATAAAACTAATTGAAAACCACTTTTTTGTAATTTTGTCCTTGAACTTGTGTTTGATTTTAATGGGCCGAAAATCAGCTTTTTAAAATTGAAGTTCAAATAAAAAATGATACATAAAACTTACAAAACAAATTTTCGCATAACAAATTTGTTATGTTTTAATAATGTAAAACCTATATGAGCTTCAAATTGTTTTTTGTTTATGTGTATAGTATATAGGAACTCAGTATTTTATTAGCTACAATTTTAGTGTCAAAATTGATTCCGCCAAAAAGTGTCCGCTACAGTAAGAGACGTGGAAGTTAACTCGGGAATTCTTATTCTGGCGAAATGTCTACCTTTTTCTGAAGATCTGGGATAGTTTCCGATATTTATGTTCAATTTATTTTACAAATTCCAGCACTTTTTCCAAAAGGTTTTCCAGGAAAAATTCGATATTTATTTCTTTCGGAGTATTTGCTAGTTTCTGAAAGGCAAGAGAAATAAAGAATCTCATATGAAATCTAAAATCTAAACATGAAAAATCTTCCAATCTTCAACCTTTAAATACGTTTTTGAAAAAATAGCATTTTAAGTTCTTATATTTAAATTAATTGGTTTCTTCGCATAACTGAACATAATCCGGTTTCCATGGTGATTTTTTGTTGAATTCGTATTCAACCAGATAAACACACAAATTGGAAAATTCGACCAGAAATTTAGGCATACCCTGAAAACCCGAAATTACATACTTTCAGGGAAATTGATTCTAAGGAATTATGACAAACACTTCGGAATTGAAAATCGGCTAGTTTTCTCTCTCTCACAAAAATCGTATCATCAACAGATGGAGTTACGCTCTCAGATTGCTGCATTTGTGTATGCCTATACAAATTATTGTAGCGTGCCAAAAAATTCTGGTTTTATGAAACCCTTATGCATTTTATTTTCACTTTTTAAAAAGCTAAAATTGATGAAATATTCCGTGCGAGTTTTAAAATAAATTTTTTTCAAATAAATATATTGATGACTTGGAAAAACAGAATCAGATCACACAAGGAATAAGGTATTAAGGTACATCAGTTTTCCATTACTTCTATACTTTTGCTAAAAATTACATATGATATCCTTAAAGTGTGCATTAAGTTGAACCCTAAAGTCCGTATTCTCTGCAATTCACTTTTGTTGTTGGTATAATATATCGTTTCAAAAGATCGTGAACCCAGCACGTTCTTGTCACATAGCCCGGAGAAGTTTAACAAAACATCCATATATACCCAATGGAAGCATAACATTTTGTGTGACACTGCAACCATCATGAGCAAATAAAAAAAAAGGAAATTAAACAGAACGGTCAACTTAAGTGTGTGCCTTCGTACAAATCAGTTCCATAAAAGTGATAATACAAATCTCACAGGATACAATCGACTGCTATCGCTTCTGTGTGGATATATATGTGTCCTCTCTTAGCCCCATATTGCCATTTTCTTCCCTTTGCAAACAAAAATTAAATTCCCTTCTCTCGTTGCCACACCAAAACCTCTTCTTACAGTCTCTTCACATTGTCGATTTGTCCATGATAGCAGCTTCCTTTTCAGTATAATGGTCCCTGAACTAAATTGCAGAAAAGTTGCAGTTATTGGTGGGGGCTATATTATTGTGACCGAAAAAATGTGCATCCAAACCAACAACAAAAAAAACGATGGAACTTATGGAATATGTGCTCGCACAGCTATATAAACAGCTTAAGAATCTTAGTGTGTCGTCTGAGAACTGAGGAGATAAATCCTGATGCAGGGTACAAAAAATATAACAAAAAAAAAGAAAAACTTTACACATTTGTCTGCACGGTAAGTAACAAGATCGATTTGTTGATCGTGAAACATTGATAAGACTGAACATTATTTACTTTAGATTTTTTTTTGTTAAATTTTGTTAAAACGTAGATTTGTGACTTATATAGGGAGAGGGTTGTGGGATTGGTATCACGTGATCGTTTAGCAAAAATTGACCACACTTTTGAAGGGTATGTCCAAGATGGGGTAGAAGACGGATGATTTTATAATTTTTGCAAATGTCAATTCTACTTTGACATTTGTGAAATAAACAGGTACCTAAACACAAGACAACAAGACATTAATCAGTAAACTCATTCGATTGATTTTTACCGCCAAAATTATATCATCTTCTGATTTGGTGACATGACAGCTTTTAGGTCACCTTGTATTTATGTAAATATAATATTTGCAGCCAGTTTGAAACTCTTTATAAGACAATCTAAGTTTTTAAGAATTATTGTTAAAATGATTAAGGCTTTTAAAAAATAATAAAAACCGTTTAAAATTGTCTCAAAGCTGTTTCAGCTTTTTAACTAAAAAAACTGTCCCTTCCTTCTCTTAACGCTGAGAAAAAACACAATATCGATCCAAGGATATACACTTTTAATCCTCATGTCTGTTTTTATCGGCAGACAAAATAAAATAAAAAGTATAACACAAAAAACCTCAACCATAGTGCACACACAAGATACAAACAAGATGGTCTTGAAAAAGTATTGAATATCTGGCTTAAAAGTCGTGTAAATTGCTACGCTTATACAATATGTCCAAATTCAAGTCGAAAAGTCTAAGTCGAAGTTTTTTGTGTTCAATTGAAAACTGCAGTGTGTCTGATGCTGCTGCTGCAGTGTTACCTTATGTTTGTTTGATTTTTTTTTTTTTTTTTTTTTTTTTGTCCAACTCAAATGTGCAGTGTATACTTTTACGTTCCCTTAAATTGTTGTCCGACGGAGAAACCATATTGAACATTAAAAGAGGGGTTTCGCATTGGCGATGAAACGAATGTGAACTGTGAAGACTCCAACCAAAGTCATTCTGTATTATACCTACATATATGCTCCTGTACCCGATTCGAGACAGAATTGGCGTAAATTGATACGGAAAAGGAATTGGCGCTATTATTCCACCGAAATTGCACCTTCTGGCGGATTTATATATGGTGTGCCCATACAGTGCTCATGTACACGATGGGTTCATGTGGATTAACACGAGCTGCTGGATGCTTGTTACTGCTTCTGCTCGAATTAACGTGCGACACTTATCCGATGGGGTCGTGCGTCGTCGCAGTCGTCGTCGTAGTCATCGTTTTTTCGTATAGCCATTGCAGTTTGGTTGGTTTGTTAGTTGTAGGTAATGCTCGCCACCGATCGTTGTGAAGCATGCACTGGCTGCCTGCCCGCTGATGATAATGGGGAACGAGAGAAGCCAGTCTTTAGAAAGTGTGAATTGAAACTGCGAGTTTATAATATACCAGCTTTGTGATTAATGGAATTTTGTTTTATGGTACTAGCATGGTAGTTGCTATTCTTGTATTCAGCTAAAGTTACGTATGTTTTTGCCACTGTTGGTATTTTTTAAGCAGCACTCTGCATAGAACTATTTACATTATAAACGGGGGCTATATGGTTGATGGTAAATAGAGACAGATCTTAATTATTATAGGTCTTTTTTGTGTTGCATTTGATTTAATTGAATTACTTATAGGCATATAATATGTATGTATAGTTAGTATGGATGGATGTTAAAAAATGTGTACCTTTATTTAGCTTAATTGAAATTTTAATTTTATTTTTAATGAAGAAGCTACATAAATAGTGATATATTTGATTTCACTTAAAAAGAAATATCTATACAGGGTGTCACAAAATCAACGCCTCAGAAGAAAACCATTTATAGTTTCTGAGGTCATTATATGTTGAAAAACTTAAGAGGTAATTTTCTTGTTTTCGCTTCGTTTTCGAATTATAACGGTTTTATGGTTTTTATTCTTTTTTCTTTTGACTAGCTCTAACTTTGCCCAACTAAAACCGATTTTTGATTTTTATTTTTTTTTTAATGAAAACAGTTAGAAATTTGTATCTACTATTGAATTTTTTTCTGTATGGATAACGGTTTTCCCGCAATTTATTATCAAACACATTTTTTAAGCATTTTTAGGTTGTTTATTTTTGACTTAGATATGATTTTTATCAGAAAAATTGTAGGTTTATTGGTCGTTAGGTCTTTTTACCAAAACCCACAAATCCCAAATTTAAAATATCATATATAGTGCCCAAAACAATTTTATTAATATTTTATTATACGATTTCGGCAATATTACCAAGGGCTTGGGCGTTATGACATTTTGTTAGGGTATTATGCACTTCCAATTTAAAATCAGCGTTTGGTCTTATTGCCCAAGGTAATAACTCCCAAATAATAAAAAATGTCAAATCGCCCAAAAACTCCCAACGTCAAGAAAGCGTCACAAAGTACAAAATGTCAAATCATCCACAAAGTTTGCTGAATAAAAAATTAACGATACTAACAGAAATTTCTACAAAAATGAAAAATTGTATTCTATATAAATGAACAAAGAATTATTATGTTTTTGGTTTCATGACGTTGGGTTATATGAATTAATATAATGATAGAAACTAAAATCGTCATAAGAACCAAAACAAAAGTCAAAAAGCCCAAGGCATAAGTCAGAACGCCTAGATTAAAAAAAAAATAATTTTTTGGGCGAAATGACATCCGAAGATTTTGGCGTTCTTTGATTTCAAAAATAAATTGATCGTTATGAAATTCGTTTAGGGTTTTTTGGCAATTTTTTTTTTTTAATTTTTAACCATTATATATGACATTTTTCAATTTGGGCATTATGGTTTTTGGGCAAAAAGACGTAACGCCGGTATATTGTGTGCAAAAATTTAAAAAAAAAATAAATGTTTGGATTTAAAAAAAAAAGTTTAAGCATTTTGTTTAGAAAAGTTAATTTTTCGAAAAATATACTTTGTCCATTTTTTTTTTAACCTTGGTATAAAGAGTTTTTTTTTGTATATGATATTGTCATAATATTTTAAGCAAAAAATATTCTTATAGGTATAGCCAAAAACTTCGTTAACTTCCGTATGATTTAAACAGAAATCTTATTTTTCTCGAAAACAACACATTTAATTAATACCTATTAACATTGCCTCTCGATATTTTTTTTATTTTCAAATATCTTATTATCTCATTATCTGATATTAACCAATCTAAATAATTCTTGCAATAAGTTAAAATAATAAATAGCAATGCAACATTTTCAAAAACTTAAAATTTTAGATTTTTAGAAGAATTTTCAATTTTTTTCTATATGAAAATTCGGTGTATCGCAAAATTTTATAAAAAAAGCATTTAATAAAAAAACGTGTACAACGCTTTAATTTTTTTTTTCATAAATTAAGAGCGACAATGAATACTGAAAGCCACTTTAGAAATTAGTACTGAATTAATTGTGAACAAAAATTTGTATTAATTTTATTTGTTTTCCAACATTTTTTTAGTTTGAAAGTAATTTTTTTGCAAAATTTTATTAATAAAAATAAGTTGATGTAAAAATAAAACAAAAGAACAGATTTCATGCCTTTCTAAAAAAGGTACGATAAACTGAGTGCTGCCATTTTTTTTTTAAATATTTTGTTTCCATGTTAAATACTTTCTTTATTAAATTCGCAAAGTAGCATTTTTGCGCTTGATTTCAACTGTCATTCTAAAGAAATAAAGTACTCTTCATAAACTTTCATGTGACAAAAGTTTCATTACTATTGAGCAATGCTGAAAGTTGGCCCAGAGTCCTTAGAAAATTGCCCATGATCCTCTTCCAAAATTGATTTCTTTTGATTTAAACACCATATTTTTAATTCAGTATTTCAAAAAATATGTACCTTATTAGTTTTTTAAGGGTACTTACTATTTATTTTTATTTAGAGTTGTTTTGTTTTTTTTTAATTTAGCTATGAAAAATTAATTCGCTCTAAACGCGTAAACTAAATCTCGATTAAGAAACTGAACTTCTTTCTATTTTTTTTTATAAAGTTTTTACTATAACAAGACTAAGTCCTTATAGTGAACTAAGCTTTAAGGAATTTATTTCACCTGCATATGCCATGCAATAATAAAATCAAATTCGTTCTTCAATACAATAATTTTTTTTTTTAAACAAAATTGTATATAAGCAGTAAAAGCAGTTAAGGTTAATATTCAAGGAGGTTAGATACAGGTATCATATCTATCTATACAAATTTTAATATTGATTTTTCGAAATTATATCGAACTCTTGTAGAATAATTTGGTCAGTTAAATCAATTCGTTAATAAACAAATCCAACTTTAATAAGATGTAATCATCTACAAAAATGCACTTAGCATCAACGGTTTGAGAATTTTACACAGAACTTATTGATATTTATGATTCAGCTTAATCTGCGTTTTATTGATACGTACCTTATTTATTTTTTTAAAAACTTCAATTACATTACAGATACCTAAAAATATCACATATATCATAAAATAATCATATTGTGGTGCCTATATAACATGTAGTTACACTCTCTGACAATTACTGATTAAGTGATTAGCCTCTCAATGCCAAAAGTCAGGTCAGTCTTGCACTTCTTCTCCCGAACATATATAATACATAATCATAATATTATAGCAACAACAACAAAATAAATTGATATACTAGGTCATCTGAGTGACCTAAACCGTATTCTAAGGTTATGCTCCAATGTATATATTTCACACATCTACAGCAGCATAACATATAACATCATCAGCAGTAATAATAAAAACACACGCGTACAAATGCGAAATGGCAGAGATTGCAATCTTCTATTCCAGAAAGCATCATCAGTAATTCCAGGCTATGCATCATCATCTTGCGCAGCTCTTTTGCTGCAGTCGTGCCTTTAAGAGGGTTTGCGTTTGCGTTTGAGCGCATGCGAGCTGGGCACGTCCACAAATGTGAATCTAATGAATCGCAATCATTGCAGGGTCTTCAAACTTCTTTAACTTCATACTTACATGTATAGCCCTCGCATGAGTCCCAAGTTCCAATCCCAATCTGAGTTTCAGCTTCGTCCAGCGCTTCATCGTCGCTCCTCTCCCGCAACAAACATATGCTGCAGTTTATTATAGATATAGAGAACTCATATAGTGTAACTGTCTTTAATGTTTCTAAGTGTTGTGTGATTTGTGGGAAAGGTCATCCAGAGGTTACAAATCATAGTGCAACTCTTCTTATAACTTTTTTTCTCTTCACCGTGCCGTCGCTGCTGTACCGTCCGTCCATATGATGCTCTTCTGTTATTTTGATATTGTTTTCACTGATATGTTGGCGGCGCGGTGGTGTGTTGTTATTGTTCTTGTTGCAAGTTGTACTATAACCGTTGTGTGGTAGTGGCACTTTGATTTTTTCACAAAATTTATTGCTAAAGCGATGCACTTGTGCAGCGCATAGAGTGCAACCCAATCTCTCCTCTTCTGCACTTGCACTCGCTGCGAAGACAGACGATGACGAAGACTATATGGTGACGACGACAAAGACGAAGACGCGCAGGGCTGTTACTTTTTGCCTTATACCTATACCTATTCTTTGTCAGTTTGGCAAGTTTTCATAACTCATGCTGTGCGACATAAATCGATTAAAATTTTAAGATAAGATTTTTACAGTTAATTTATGATTTCAAACGACTGCAAGTTCCTGCCAAACAAATCTACTAACATCCTCTATATGAACTTGCATGAGATTCCACATAGAATAATATGCTCTCTGGTAAGCTAGATAAAGGATCACACGACCTTGTGTCTTGGGTTGGCCCATGCGGTTTGTGCAGGTTCAAATTAGAGTTGTGGTAAGGTCATATAAATGGTTCGTGGCGGCAGCGGCAGCGGCGGGAGATGGACTTGCATGATGGTAATTCTTCGTGGTTCATTTTGGATGAAATCAAGATCATAAGTGTGGCATGGCATATAAAGTTATGAGTTATTGAGGTAGAAACACATGTGAGAAGAAATTAATGTGATTTTCCTGCAGTATAGGACGGAATTATTGAAAGGAGTTTAATTTTGTTTTATTTTATATCTAGGATTTGGAAGTCGATCTTCTAGTGACATAATGAAAAAAAGAAGCCGACAAAACTTAACTGTATCAATTTCACTAATATATGGATAAAATGAAGTTCAGTTTCCTCATTATTATCACTTCAATCATTATACAGGTACGAAGTTTAATCAAAATCGTTACAGCTGTTTCCGAACCGTTTAAGTTGAGTCAAAATATAAAAATTGGATTTCCCCTCTAGGGAATCCTATAACAATGTTTTGTACCAAATTTTAAGAAAATTCCTCTACTCGATAAGGCTCTACTCTATAGCTCAAACTTCAGTTGACGAATGAACGTACGAACGCACGGACGCATGGAAGTATGACGCACAGAAGCGTAGACGCACTGACGCTCAGACACTCAGTTCAACAGAGGCGCAGAGGTACAGAAACAATTTATATGTTTGTAATGCCTTTCATATTTTCTTCTTCTCATTTTTATAGTGATAGTCTTCTTTTTAACTTTAAGTTAATTTAACTGTAAATTGAAAAGTCCCTGAAAATACAAAAAAAAATAGCTTCAACCATTAAGATACCTACAAAAAAAATTTAGTATTCGAATGATGTATACCTATCTTATTTTTGTTTTTTTATTCCTGTGGCTCTATTCACATTTGTGATAATTAAACTACATCAAGCCATGTAGGCGACTTAGACGATTTCCTATCCTGTCCATTCCCATAGCAATATAGCTAGCTGACTGTATGTAATAGAAGACTGGAGAAATTTAATCTTAATTGTATCCCCCAACAAAACGTAGGTAGGTAGGTAGGTATATAATCCTCGTTGAATCTCTAAGCCACCACAAATGCACACACTCTTTTAGCCTGCGGCAGGGCAATGCGATTTGTTGCGACGATACAATATATGTACGCGAAGATAGTGATATTATTGCCACCACCAACACCTGGAAAAAGTGTGGAAAAGAGTTGACCAAGAAAGATCTTACATTCATGTTTGCTGCTCCTGCTTCTGCTACATCGACTTGATGCTGCATCATCATCAGCAATTCGCGCGTATACAAAAGAAAGCCAATGGTCTGATCTGAGAAAACCAAGATAACTTCAAACGAAAAAAAAAAATAAAAAGAAATAAAATCAAATTATTATTAAAGGTGGGTGTATCTGAATCGTGGGAAATATCATTTCGGTGTTGGACGAGTCTTCTCTGGTTGGACTCACAGGACTTTATATATCTGTTCGTGCGGCCACAGGTTAGCGAGGAAAACACTCTGATGGTACACTATATAGTAATGGCCAGAAGGGGGAGCGACATCAGCAATTCATTCATCTAGGAGGTTTAGGTGTGCTGTTAGTGTCTTGTTGCTGTGTGGAATTGAAAACGATTACCGGTCCACAAAAGCGAGTGTTATATGAAATTGGAAGGAAGAGCAGGCGAAATGTGTATGTCAGCTCGTTGGCCTTTTGGGCACCTCTCTTCCGTTGTCTTCCATGATCCTCGTGGTCGTCTTGTAAAAATCGGAATCGTCGTCTTGGTCGTTGAAGTCGCTTACAATTCATATCAGGTCCAATATTCTGTGGTTTATGGTGCGATACAACTTGTGATGTTTCCTACTTATATATACCATCACTGATGGCGATGGCAATGATGATGGTGGAGCACTATAGCTGATGGTGTGCGGTGGACGGACGGACGGACATACATTCGTTTTGGATAGAAGATCGCCAGATTATTATCGCCATCATCATCGTCCGTTGTCCAATATATGCGATTTGGTGGCGTTGTTGTGTGCTGCTAAAATGATTAACGTTAAAATGTGTGTTCCTTTTTGCTTGCAATGAATGCTTCGCTTATTCTATTCCTTATGCGATGTGTCGACTTTGGAGTTATTGTAAAGTAATTTATTATTTCTACTTCTGCTGTTATTATTTTGATGTTTGAGTCTAAGGGGGTTATGCCCTTTTTATATTTAATTTTAATCCAACTATTGAAAGTTGCTTCTGCTTCAAATTTTATGACTATTGGAAGATTAGGCTAGAAAATTTTTGATATTGTAAGGAGAAGTGGTGTAACTTATTTTTGGATTGTGATTGACGAGATATTTTCAGAGTTCACTGATTTAGAGCTGAACCTCCTCAATAAGCAGAAACATCAATTCAAGGGAAATAGATAAAAAAGCTCCCTACCAAATTTTAAGCAAATCCGCCCATTCGCCTGGACTCTACGGCAATGTTAATAAGCATTTGTTGATTGTGCCCACCCAAACAATACTTGCCCTAGAGAACAATTAAATAATAAAAAAAATTATAACAAGAATAAAAAGAAGTATGAAAATAAATTTGGCAAGTTTGTTGTGCGTGTTTTCAAATTGACATTTGAAGACCCGCGGGGCCTTAAAAATTTCAAAAACATATCAAAAGAGGAAACAAGCACCATTATATAGTTACAAGGCATTTATATTAATATTTTATTGCAAAAAAAAAAGTCTAACCTTCCCTGTTCTTGTAGTTCCTACTATCCAAACAAAAGAGTTGAGGTCAAAACTCGATTATACTAAAATTCATTTCCTCATGCGATAATTCCGTTTTAGTTTTATAAAATTTTTATAAACTTAATAATAAATATTCCACTAACTTCAATATCATATTTAAATTTTTTTTGCAACTAGACAACAGCAAAGAGCTCTTCAAAGTCAAATTCTGCGGCTTTAATTCGCAAAAAGTTGTCAGATGTCATACATTCGCACATACAAATCAACTTCAGCAACATGTCGATGTCGTCTCACTGTAGGTATTGCTTTGGTTAAATCATTTAGGCGCCACAAAATAAAAACACGTTCTTCAATTTGCATGTACGTATGTCGAACATGTCCTAAAAATGTCACCCAAATGTGATTGCTTTGATTTACGCATTCAAGGATGAACAATTCCAGTGTGCGCTGAGCTGCACAGCCATCACTCTCGTTTTAATTCTCTCATACTCTCCCCCCTGTCAATTTGCACATACAAAAAAAAAAACAAAACAAAAGATAAACATCGAGCATGCCATCAATTGTGCTTTTGTCTTTTCATTGCAAATGAAACAATCACCTCCAATATCAATTTCATATCGATCTTTGGCAGCAGGTGTCAATGGTTTTGCTGGCGAATTAAAAATGACAACGACAAAATCGCGATATATTCCGTCTGATATGCATATTATTTTTATGACAATAATTGCCAACCGAGTTGAAGTTGAGTAATATAACCAATATCGCCGCTCAGTCATCGAGAATATACAACAAAAAAAACAATATTATTAACTTGAGACGATTACAATTATTATTATTATTTCTGTTTAAGGCCTCGTACTGATTTCGGTTTATTGCGACACCGTAGCGTGCATTTTAATAGCACCCTGCGCACAAACATGGCTGATGGCATATGAATATAAGGGTATAATAATTATTATTATTGTTTTAAACAAATAACTCTGGAAGGAGGCCACAACACAGTACAACACATACATGCAGCAGCATTACTGACAACTCTTCGACCAAAATGACATCTAAAAAGATATACCAACGCTGAAAAATAATAAAACTGAAATGATTTAATTTCGGCTACGTGTCACAAATGCAAGGTACCGCATTTCGGTGTGTGACTTAGGGTGACGGCAATAAAACGTTGGGTTGTCAGTTATTTATATTTTTTTTTGCTTCGTCTTTTTCGACTTAATTTTTGTTTTATTGAATAAGTTTGCCTTTTTGAGAATCAGGCATATATGTAGCTAAGTTTGAATATAACTGACAAACACGCGCCAAAAAAAAATATCGTTGTTCTTTTTTTGTGACGGTGGAGATTTATTTTACAAAAAGGTTGTTAATAATATTTTTTTGGGTCCGGGAGTGTGCTCTTTGACTGATAATGTAGAGTTTAGGTTAAGAGTTGATTAAAGACAAATAAATCTGCCATTCGTTGAAGAGGGTATATAAACATATAAAAGTCGAAGGGAATAAAATAATATTTAAAGTAAGTTATATCGATATATTCTTTGAAAACCTAGGACCCTCTTTCTGATACGTGCGGAATTTTAAATATATGCCTCTGGTTTTCATAAACAGAGCAATAAATTATGTATAAATTTTGAATTCTTTGGGAAAAAAAAATTTAATGTATGATATTAAAATCAGTTTATGCTTTTTGGTTTGGTTTTAAGTATGTCGTTTTGAAGGATAGAACCTTGGAGTCTATGACCTCATGTGGACATAATAAATGTGAATTGTAGGCGGGGTCATTGACCTTTTTTTTTGTTGAAAAATGGTAGGTACTGTGAAATTAAGGTAATATCCAGAAATCAAAATTCTAGTCTGTGTCTATTAGTTGTCAGTTTACATTCATATATGTACTGTTCTTGTGTTTTGTTTTGATTCATATGAACAATTGATTTGTTGTGAGTGGGGCTGGACATAATATTAGACAAACAAATCCTGGATTTCTGGGGCCTATTTCACAGAACATACATCTCATAAATTACAGAAATGTATGTAACGTAAAATAAGCCCCATATGAGCGGGCGTAAATTTTTATTTTTTTTTAAATTGTGCGTTTTCTAAGTTTACGCATTGCCTTTCTAAAAATTCAAAATTTACAATGAGCCAAATTTGGCGACTACTTTAAGGTACATACATTCATACAATGTATGTGATGTATGTTCCGTGAAATAGGCCCCAGGATTTCAAAACTGGTATAGTAGGTACTTTATTGTAAGCGTTTTTGTTATTTTTTAATATAAAAAATGCTTGTTTTGAAACCTTTACTGTTACAAATTTTTGGCGCCATAGTTATAGTACTCGTGCCACCTTTTTTATTTATGGCTGCCATCATATTACTACACAAATGCCAGCAAATTGAAATCTTGGAACACCATTTATAGCAAAATTTACAACAATTAAAATCCCACAAAACACGCCATACTGATAATATGTACATAAGTGCATTTTATACTTCTTGAATATTTTTTTTATTTGTTTAATGAATTTTTAGAAAATAAGAGAAATAATTAAGCCAATTTAATTTATCATACAAAAAATTACCTTACATTTTAATTTTAAAAGTAAAATTAGTTAATATTTTGTTACCACTATAAATCTTTATGAGTTGAATTAGTATTTGAGTCAGTAACTTTTTTTTATCTAGCCAAACATTGCACATTTTAATCATTTTTATAATGTTTCAATGATCAGTTTAATTGACTTATAATTATAAAAATAATAAAAATTATTTTATGGCAGATTTATATTTGACTAAAATAATAACTATTCAAGTCATAATTTTTTTTGTGGTATAAAAATATATTTTTCTAATTTTGGTTTTCAAGAGTTTAAAAATACAAAATTCAAATCTTCAATGCTGCTTTTAATTTAAAGTAAAGCTTTAACTACGAATCCTAATTCTTTTTATGAAGCTAATAAGAAAAATTTATCATCTTTACGTGACCACCATTTTGATTTTGGAAATTAATGATATTTTCAATCACTTTTTTCAAATTTTGTCAATTGAACGCCAATTATGTATTTGTGAGTTTTGAAATCTCTTTTCTCTCTTAGATAACTCCCGATTAAGAAGTCTGGAGCTATAAGGTAATGAAACATTTGCCTATCTTCTAAAAGAAATTATAGGTCATTTGATCTTTTTAGCAGAGAATCGATTAACATCCTTGAACCAAAGCAGATGCATCTTTCGCGATCTAAAATTATTCATAGATTAATGGCTTCGGTGTTTCGGAATATTTTAGGGAAACTAGGTATATTTTCTTAGAAAAATAATATATGTATTATCAAATAAAAAACAGTCACTTTCATTTCAGATCTTGTATAAAATTAATAGCCTTGTTCCTTTACTTTGAAACTCTGTGCATTTCTGTGAATTTCCTACACCAAAGTCTGTCAAAGTTCATATAAAAAAAATAAAATAACGTAGAAATTCACACAAATGCACAGAGTTTTAAAGTAAAGGAACACACCTTATATAACAACCAATGACTAAAAAAAATTACAAGATGACGTCTTCTAGCAAACCTGAACACAACAGAGGGGGGAAACATAATAAAAATGAACGTATAATTTTTTGAGGCTCAAATAAAGAAAATGCAGGCGTTAAGTGGCCCAATTAAAAAAAAATTTCAAATAAAAATGTTCATTATTAAGAGGCCCTCAAAATCATAATTACAAAATTTCGAATCTCTAACTTTTACACCCAAATTAATAAATTAATAAATGTGGAATATCGAAGGGTTAAGCCTTATTCCGTGGACTAAGTGCAAAATATTATTAAAACAAAACAAAATGCCTTCTAAGTGACTTTTACTAAGCTTAACCACCGAAGAAGTTAGACTAGTGAAGGAATAAGAACTATGTGTGTCAAATTTATTCTGAATAAAAAATAAAAAACAAACAATCAGACATCTTACTTATTGTAGCAGATTTTCTTAAGAGATTTTTTTATAAAAGTCACTATACTATTCCACGAACATTTTGTTTTTATTAATAGACATATAACCAGTTGCTTAATACTTATTCTATGGTTTAGTAAACTAGGGGAATAAAGGTAAAATAAGCTTTTTTTTATTAATATAAGGCTGTTATGATTTAACAGTACCTAAGTCTTATTTTGATTCAAAAATGAGCGTAAAAGTGGAATGGTTTTTAAATTATAAAAATTAAATTAGATCACAAAATAGCGCATGTTTACAAAAATTAAGGTTTAGAAATAAAATGCATTTAAATATAAAGAGGTGCTAAAGTTGGCGGATTTTCCAAAAAATTTAGGATAAACCTTGATCGGCTTGTAAAATGTTAATATTTTGAATTTTTAATAAATTCAAATAATTAAAACAATTACCGGTAACACACAAATGCTTTCAGGGTCAAAATTAGGTATTTTTAATAAAAATTCTTTTATTTCCGAAGAATGCAGAAAGCTGCATCTACAAGTTGGTATATACCCATAATTTAAATAAAATTGTATAACCCCTTTTTCGATAGATTAGACGACCTAAGATCCATGCAAACTACAACTTATTAGCGGCTTAAAAGTATCCAAACTCAGTTCTTTTATTGTTTATCTTCCACTATTTCAATTATAAAATGTTTACTTTGATCAAATTGAGCTCACAACTTTTCTTCTGAGTTAAAATTCCAACGATCTATATTATAATTCCTTAAGCTTGTTTGATATGCACAAAATATATGTCAAATTGCCAGTATTTCGAACCATATCAGTACTTATACCGGAACTGGGAGAACCAGCCAGTTATAGTAATCACCATTGAACCACAAAAAAATTAAAAAAAATTAAGATTATGATTCCCAAAACGCATCTATTCCAGGAAAAGATTTCCCGGATTTAAGACCGCACAACCTACCTACAACCGACTAATCTATGCTCTTAGATCCTTACGCTACACAGTTCCCACACCGCCGAAGAAAATCTGAAAGAGGAGTTTCAATTTTCATCTTGAACCGACAAAAAATTAAAAAAAAAAAAACGAAAATCCATCGAACTGTGCAAAGAGCAAAAGCACTCTGTTTAGCAAAACCACCTTTTTGTAGTTGAAACATTGCAGAACATCAGCGCATATCGCACACACAATTATTATCGAATGTTTTTTTCAGTATATGATCGGACGGGCTATGGGGATGAGGATGAAAGACGACGCGGGAGGCGTTGTTCCCCTATGTCGACCACAAAATATAAAAATTATAGTCTCTCTTTGATGGTATATATGCTATGGACTTAGACTGGGCTGAGCTGCGCTCCTTGCGCTAGACAATATTGTTTGAAGCAGAAGCGGGATGGTGAAGCAGTGTGCCTCAGACATAGAGGTTAATTTCTTTGAATCCAATTTCCGCGGTCCGCTGTGCAATTTATGCACAAGTTGATCTCGAAACAGGTCAAATCTCAAGACGACGACGAAGAAGACTACAACGACGACGACCACATGACTGGACTGTATATGGACGAACGGAAAAAGCCATGTTCAACTACCAACATATCCGTTTGCATGCACGTACTTACATGGGCGCACATAACCTCTCTTCCACGAGAATCCTCTTCCATATAGAACCCACCCCTCCGGGATGTGAATACTGGATATAGAAAAGAAAAGGAACCATTGTCTCTAGATATATATTATGCACTCGCTGAAGCGGTATCATCCTTATGGTGAATAGTTCATGATATTCGCGTTGCTTTTTCTAATATTAACTCGATGTATAACGGTGGCCCGGAGGCTTCTACTTCGCGGCCGGATAGATTGGATGTGCGGGTGACCGCGAGGAGCTACATATATATGTTGTACAGTACTATATATTCTATGTGGGTAAATGGACCCACAATCTTATATAACCAGCCCCACAATCTGGATTATTATTTTTTTTTTTTTTGGTGCAGAAACATTGATTCAGCATGTGGGAGAGATTGCCGTTCAGGGTCAGCAAATGAGTGCATTTCCAGTCAAACGATTTTTGATTTGATTTCATATTTGGTCAGTTCCGTGCGGTCATCATCATTGTCTTCATCTTGTATATTTCCCCTCGCTACATTCAGTTTGTTGTAAACATGTGAGCAAGAAAAAAAATTTAGAGTTTGTGCTTTTTTTTTTCTAGGCGGACAGCTTAAGATTTGAGGTAAATTGCTATATTGGTTGGTTATGGAGCGATAAGCTGGAAGGTGGTTTACTGAGGTTAGATTTGATATTTTCAGTTCGCAAACGATAATAGTAACAATTTGTGTTTGTTGATTTTTCAAAAAATTATGGGAAATAAAATGGCACAGAAACTAGTCTAGGTATAATATAGAGGAAGATATAATGTTTGTCTATACGAATTTTGTGGGAGGTTAAATAGAATGGTCGTTTGGAGAAATAAATTGTTCCACTAAGCTTAGGGCTAGCTTCAATAAAAAATTCAAATATTGTAAACATAAATTCCCGAGAATGTTGGTGTCCTAGATACTATGGATCCTGAGAAAAATAAGCTCAGGTCATCTGATATCGGAAAACTCCCGGTGCAAAATCGAAAATTTTCCAAACATGCAGATAAAGATTTTGGCAAAGGGATAGCCTGTCATGCAATTTCTTCGATTAAAGTGCAGCAGAAGGCGAACATTTATAAAGAAGACATTATCAGTAAGTCCAATACATACACTATGTCAACACATTCGTTCACTTCCGAAGTACCATTGAGTAATTCACGTCAATTGAAAAACAGGCGAAACTTGTTGGTCTTGAAGTAAACGAAGACCATGGCCTAGTACCTGCTATTTACAAAAAAAAAAAATCTGTACCACCACATAGGGCAAAACTTTGATAATACGTTGTGAAGAAATTCATCTACATACATGATGTCTTTAGTAGATAACCAAGAGAAATAAACTGTCGGGTCGGGTCTTTTGCTAGAGAAGCTTGTCCAATGAGTTACTTTAAGGGGAAACTCAGTGAAAAAAAAAGTCGGGAATTCTTATGCAAAAACCTTTATAATAATACCATTAATAAATATAAGCGAAATACCAATACTAATATAAATGATTATCCCACTCTAGGTAATGTCCTTAACAATTTTAATACCAAAAATTTAGATTTTCTTCTCAAACTGAGAAGCCAACTCGGCTAAGCACTGTCTATCTGTTACCGAACCACATTATGATATCATAGGTTTCTGTGAGTCCAAACTTAAATTGTTTACACTCTAGATTGGTACCCAGACTGCGACAAGAAAAAAGACAATTTAGTCAATTTCTTCACTTCCTCTTATTAAATTCGCAGTTATAAGTCAGCTTGAACTGAAAAAAGGGGAAGTTCAAAATTGTATGGAATTTTAAGAATTCCAATTTTGTTCAACTTAAATGATTATAAGTACATTATGTGATTTTGTTTAATACTTTGTAAGAGATCGGATGGGTATATGTTAGTTGTTGTAGCACTTTGTTGTAAAATAAAAAGAGTTTAAATAGAAATATACACAACAGTTTTATTATATATTATTTTATCATAGTCGATTTAATTGCAATTTATAAATTTAAATTAATTAAGCTATCGAAATAAAAATATGATTTCAGAGAAATAACTCGTTGGGACCATAAATTAAATATTCTTCCCATTGTCGTTTAAAAAATCGATAACCATCCCAAAGCCATTAAGCTTATACCTCCTATTCCAGCTCCCATCATTTAACTTGATCTCTTATACATTTTTTCTGATTCCAGGTCATTGATATTGAATACTGATTCATTTAAATCGCCTCCAACTTAAACCAACAAAAAAAAAACAACCAGCGAACGATCGGATCGATTCTCACAACAAAGTCCAACTCTAAGATAGAAGTCTATAATATAGTGGGCGGATATAAAGCAGCTTTTTCAAATTTGTCCATAAGGACAAAACAATAGACCATCTTTTCTACTAAATGCTTCCTCTAAAAATCATCTTCTAACAATCAAAACCATTATAATACACCAGTTAAACTATAACTTCTTAAAAATCTTCAATAGAAACTCATAATTTAATGCAACTATCCAGTGAGCAGTGAGTCGCAGTGGGTATAGACAATGTATATAGAAATGACCTTTGACATCCTTTAATATACGCCTACACTCTTTTGTGCTTATACTCTTACAGGTTACAGAGTGTTTTGTTCATCGTGCAACATCCAAAATCTCAACCGGCCATCACGCTCTGGATTGCCCTGGCGCGAGTATCTTTTATGTATATATATTCGACATCCGAAAAATCGATATGCAAGCCTTTGGCAGTAGATTTATATTACAACTATAATATTCAGGCACATGAATTTGCCAAACCAATATCCACCCTCACTTATACTCCAAGATACATCTGTTTTTTTTTTTTTTGAAGAGTTAAAAATAAAAGAGAAAAAAAAAAAAAAAACTACTAACGATCGATATCTGTGGAATGCGATCGGTGAATTTGGATTGTTTACGCTGTGTTTGCCCAAAAACTTCATCAATCTTTATCGAGGCATGTATTACATTCAATGTGGTCGACAATCGAAATCACAGGAATCATTATTTGGAAAGCAAGCTGAATTGACAAGAGAATTTCACCAATAAAACAAAATACAATTTTTGTCGTTTATTTTTCAGGTCATAACTCTTAATGGACACGATATCTGACAATACGAAAAAGCTTCTTTGCAGAAATCGACATTTTCAGCTATTGAAACGCCATTTGCCACTAAAAGAAACGTTCTATTGACTTATTAATGGAACAGTGGTGATATAGAAGTGTTAAGGTTAAAGTTCCAAGAATCAAATGTCAAGTGACAATGCCAACGTTCCAAGCGTCTAGTTTTATGTGTCAAGTACCATTGTCAAGTGTCAAATGTCAACTACCAAGTACCAAATAACAAGTACCAAGTTTTTAGTTTCAAGTGACAATTGTGAAGTGCCAAGCTTCAGGTTAGTCTTAAGGGCTCCTTTAAACCAAAGCGAAATATTCAGAATGACAACCAAACTTTCGGCTGTCAAAATATATTTACAGAGCGATAAGTGAGACTTTCCACACCAACGCGACCATGCGAATAAGCGAATGTCATGTAAAATATATTGGCAGCCAAAATTTTCGTCGTCGTTCCGCATGTTTCGCGTTGGTTTAGGGAAGTTTTAAGTGTCAAGTTCCAATTTCCAAGTGCTTAGTGTCATGTGCCAATTTCCAAGTGCTTAGTGTAAAGTGCTAAATTTCAAGTGTTAAGTGCCAAGTGTTTAGTGTCAAGTACCGCAAGTGCCAAGTAAAGTGCCAAACTTCAAGTGTCAAATGTCAAATGCCAAGGGTTGTCAAGTGTTTGGTCCCGTCTGCATAGATGGTGAGTGGATAATTGAAGATACAATTATAGGAACTGTACGGGCTGTAAAGCGAGACTGACCTGGTCAAACGTCCAACAAGGTCCAAGGTCCAACGACTTAGATGGCTGGGTCATGTAGAGCGAAAGGACCAACTCTCCGTCCCGTAAAGTCTTCGAATCCAATCCCGAGGGACGGCGGAGTATAAGGGAAGACCGCGTGACTTAGGTGGCGCACCCAGGTGGGAGAGGACCAACCAACTTGGCAAGCGAAACTGGAGACAGGTAGCTAGGGACCAAGCTGGCTGGAGAGGCATGTTGGTTGAGGCCCTACTATGTAACTTGCTTCTACTTTCGAATCCATTCGAAAGTTGTTTTCAATGCTTAATTTTAGTGGTAATATGTATGAAAGTGCGATCAAATTTTGGTGCTTTCGACTTTTAGCCACAGAATCTTCAATAAGCGCTGTTCTATTTCCGTTTATATGCGTTTGCTAAAGAATTAGCGAGCTGAGATTTTGCGAATTCGAACACTTTTATTGTAGAATCGAGTTACATAGTTGGGCCCCTGGACTATAGCCCACCTTAAGTAAGTAAGTGTTGTCAGTCAACTACCTATAAAAGAGCTATACATTTACAGCAAACTTTGAATGTATAATTTTATCTTAACCATAACATGGCTGGCTATTTATATGGTCTCGATTAATGCCTCAAACAAAGCCAACCACTTTTCTGGTAAAATTCACCTCGACGAATCCATCTCCTTATAATATTGAAGTAGATACATCCGTGTGTTGGAATCATAAAAATATCTCTTTCTCTTCACGTGAGATACAATTGTTAATGGTTATTGTTATTATTTGGCGTTATTCGGCTAAAGGTCATGTGCATCAGCAAAAATATCCTCTGCCAAAACAGCCAATAAGAAGAGTCTTCCAGATGGCCCCAGCACTATATAGGGTCTCTATATATATTCGGATTCACTATAAACCAGCAAATCGTCCTCAGGGTGTTATCCTCTATTCAGAGTTCGGATATCACGTATATTTGAATCAGATCAACGCGCTTAATCGAATTCGATTGAAAGTCAGAGCGTGTTTAAGATCGAAGGTATACCTACTCTCGCCGCGCCGCTCGATGAACCAAGAGCAAACTATACTCTCATCTCAGTCAATTGTATGGGACTTGTGGGAAGAACAGCTTTTTTTGAAATTTATGTCAGCAAGGAGTTGCATTTGTAGCCATGAAGATAATTACTGACGGTTTTTCTTTTTATTTTTTTTATTTTTCATTTGTATAGAAGTTCAAAATAGCAACAGAGATGCCACAATGTGCATCCACTTAGTGATTTTCTTCGTTTTTTTTTTTTTAATTTTGTTACAAGTTGTTGTGCTTCTTTAAACTGCACCCATCAACGCCCCAGTAAGGCACCAACAAAAAAAACAGAAGAGAGAGAGACTTCCTCATTATAGCCATAGTTGTTGGCGTCACGTTGGTCGGTTGTTATACGAGTATAGTAGTCCAAGTCCAGTCACCAGGCACGGAAGTGTGTCTCTGTCTGGGGCTATAAAATTGCATCCTTTGCTTCTTTGGTTGTCACAATCAGCGTGGTAAACACCTCCATCATGTCCAATTGTGTGTGCTGTGTTGCATCAGTACCATACTTACCAAATAGCGAAAGGAATTCCCAAAGTGTATAAAGTGTTAAGTCAAACAAGATACATACAGACATCTGATTCGAATGTTTGGTGTTCGCGGGAAAAAGACAAGTGCAACGCATTTTATCGATGTGATTCCAATGGATTGAGGCTTGAATGTGAAACGCATTTTGTTGCGTCTTATTGAAGCCTACTTCGCTACTTAATAAACCAATTAAAATTTTTTAAACGGTTGCGAACTTGAAGAGAGGTCTTTAATTCACCAAGAGTTTGTGTATAGTAAAAGTAATATCATGGACCAATAAATAAGTTGTAGGTAGAATGAATAGAAGTTACTTTAGGACAAATCCTTTTCATTAAGGAGGTTACCTCAGCCTCAAAGAAAAAGCATCAGAATTATTATTACGAATCATAAAATATAAAAATAAATATAATTAAAATAAAATTTGGTCCTTCGAGCCAGATCAAGTAGGTAGGTATACAAATAGAAATCGCTCCAGGGTAGCAAAAATGGTCTTGTAGTACAAAACTCAAGCCTATAATTTCTTAAGAAACTCATTATACCGTACAAAAAACACTATACAACTTTAGAGCTAATCGCAAGCCTGTGATTTTAGCTGCATTTTATTATCCACATGATCTGATCAGGATCAAATTTTTACACTTAAATATAAAGACAACATGTAATCCTGTTTTTTTCTGGGTCTTTTTCAAGATCCAAAATCTAGTACTTTTTTATTATCATTATGGTAAGTTAGTGTTAAGAAAAAAGCCAACAAAAACATGACAAATATACAAACACATATGCAAAAAGAGACAGATATATTCCCTGGCTGTCACTGTGATCCTGTTTGTTTTATTATGGGGATCTGATCCAGATCAGATCATGTGGATAATAAAATGCAGCTATTAATGACATTCCTCCACGACAATTCTTTGTCCTGTTTTATCACATGACATCCATCAATCCATGTTATAAAAACTCTCTTCAAGGCATTAATTGATAATTAATCGGAAGTTTAATTTATATAACACACCTGGGAGAGTTATGACTTACAAATCAAAGTAGTATTTGTTATTGAGTGGTACGATGCTATAACTTTTTGAGATCTCATGATCTCATATATTTCACAAAAAGATCACCTCTTAAAATCTATAAAAAATGGACATAAATGAACTTATATATCTAACAATTTCAACACATGCCTTAAAAAACTATTTAATGAACACACATAAAGACAAAAAAAAAACTAAAGAATCTATACATCCTTCACAAAAAAAATTCTATAAATTTTTCTTTTATATGCTATCCCATATAACAGTCTCAAATAGTCTTAATTTTCTGTCTAACTTAACTGTCAAGTTAAACTTATTGCCTCCTATAAACTTTAAAATGCCACTTAATTATACTGTGCCCGAAATTCCAAACTCAACAGGTAGCTGCCATATGATGATAGTCAACCACCCGTTTGCTATAATATTCCATTTCACTCCCATTCTAACTAATTAAAACTTTAAAGATCTATAACCATCAAGGGAAAAAAAAATCAGCTAATAAGGCACCCATTACCAATCACATACCATAACGTTCCATTTAATACCATCATATATAGCGGCCACAGAAATTGTTATAAGAATACACCACTGCCACAGACAAGGACTATAATATAATAGTATAACGATGAACAACTGACTGGCATTTTGCTGCTTTTTTTTTGTTTAACCTGACTGTACCCGCGCTCTAAAACAGCTATAATTCTCCTCGAGGATAAATTAACAAATTTAATGCTGACATTAAATCTCGGTAGTTAAAAATTTCTCCTCAACGCACTTTGAAATATAAAACTAAAATCTAAAAAAAATCAAAAGCAACAAACGTCTTGAAAACTACGTACCTATACTGCTGCTGATGTTGCTCGCACGTAAATGTTGAAGCAAACAAAAAGCTAAAATTGATTGCCGTATAAAATTCAATTCGATGGAAAGTCTAATAACGCCTATCAACATAATGATGCTATATGGTTTGTTTTTCTGTTTTTTTTTTTTTTTCGAATGCGCGTACACACGTAAACTTCTCAAGTCAAAGTCAACTTTCGCAAATGTTACGCAAAATAATGGCCACAAACAAAAATCCAGTTGCATTTTTAGAAAAACAAAAATGAATTAAGGCGAAGCGACAACAACGACGATGATAATGACGGCGACATGCGTTAGACGCCTACTCATTGGCGTGCGGTAGCATCTCATATACTACTTTACACTGAGAGAAAAATTGGGGGTCAAAAGTTTGTTATTTAAAGTTAAAATATTTTGAACATTACTGTTTTTAATAATTATAATAATAATTTTAACTATATGCAAGTAAGACGTAAGCTGTTTTTAAATGCAACCGAATTGCACGGCACTACATAGTTATTAAAAAATAGTAAAAAGTAAAAATATGAACAAAAATATAAAATAATGTATAATAGGTATTAATTTGCAATAAAAAGTTTTAGAATTTTTCGATAGATGGCGCTGATTGTCAAAATAAAAAAATTAGTTGAACTTCAAAATCCAACCATCCGATTAAACTGAAACTTAAAAAATATTTGGTATAAAATGAGAAGTGTATTTAAATCACATATATAGGGGAGAGAGGGGCAAGAAGGACCACTTAAGCTTTATACACTTCTAACTTTTTTGCTTTTCCTAAAAACCAAACAGAATTCCTTGCAAATAAGACTGTAATCTTTAATCTGCACTATACTAAAGAATCAAAACAATTTAATGAGGATATATAAAGCTATAACCAAATATACAACCTCATTTCAAAAGTCTGTTTTGCCCCACTAGCGGGGCAAAAAGGACCTTTGAATGGGGCAAAATGAACCATTATATTCCCATCTTCCTGCCTTTTTTGTTTTTCCACTAAAAGACAAAAAAAGTATACAATCGTTTCTTATAAATATATTTTATTGGAAGTATAAAATAATATTGCATCAAAAACAACTTAAGTATTAAAAAGAATTAATAAAATCAAAGAAAGCGTTACAACAGTAACAACAAAAATGAAAATAAACTACAACAATAACAAAAACAAAAACAATACTTCACTAAACTTAAAATAATAAAAATACATTATCAAAAACTTGTGACCATTGAAAATAAAGACAGTTTTTTTAATGCAACCAATTTTCACCAGAACGTCGTTGTCCAGAACGTCCAGAACGTTTTTTCTTTATTTTACTCGGATGTCCTTACATTTATATCCGTTTAATCCAGTTGAAGAGAACGATCATAAACAGTGCACAAGGAACTAAATTGAAATTGGATGCAAACTTTATCACTGGTTTCGTTTCGCGAAGAGGAGGTTTTTTTTTATCAAAACGGTTGTTTTCATGGTTTCATGATTTAAACTGAAACTAACTTCACTCTTTCAACGAAACTAAAGGATGTATTCGAAAAGTAGGTTTTATATAAGTTCTTATCACTCGAATTCCGGTGGAGTTAAAAATAACGCTAAAAATCGATTTGGTCCTTTTTGCCCCTCTCTCCCCTACATATTTTCAAATCACATATGTACATATTTTCAAACGTCACGATAAATGGCGCCCAACACGAAAACACAAAAAAATTATTGGTATTTTTTGTGTGATAACACACTTGCAGTTTTGATTGAAACAACAATTGGGTGAGCTACCACCATTTTATAGGCTGGAGTTATATGTAGCTATTTCATGACTGCCACGTGTGTGGCTAGTAAAAATGCTGGTTGATTCAAATGCATTTTTTTAAACAATACAAAATTAAATTGGGATAGACCGATCAGGTGACCTTCGGTAGCGCAGTTCGTAGTGCATATGGTTCTGAAAGGAAGCTTGGGCTGGTTCGCCTCTCAGTCTAGGCAAAAGTTTTTCTAAATTAAATTTAACAAATAAAGACCAAGCACCATTAAAAGGATTCTGATGATAGACGTGGTAGTCGTGAAATAACTATAACTCCAGGTCACTCAATTGTTATTGTTTAATTCAAACCTTCAATAAAAAAACTTTAATTAAAAAAAGTAATTTTATACAGTAAAACCAGCTTGAGAGTATAACCCGTTTATCTGAAACACTTTTTTCATCAACCTATAACACACTTCGCGCGAAACCGGCTTAAGTGAAAAACACAAAACACGGATACCTCATATTTTTATTGAAAAAAACTCTCTTAGGCCGTGTCCGAATTACGTTAAAATTTTCTACCACTGGTTAAATTTTGACGTTTGGTTGAAATGGGATAAGTTTTTTATTATTGCTGTCAGAACCGGATTAAAATAGGATGGGTTAAATGGGCTTTTTAGTTATAATTCCCGCAAGATTAAAGAAATTTCCCTAACCACAAATGTGTTTTATTATTCCAGAAAATAAATATTTTATAAAAAATCCAGCTTGAAATGTATCAAAATAAAAATTCGAACGCGAATAAAGTACAAATTTCTTAATTTGATTTATTTTTAAAGGTTTTTATATCGATTATATCATTAATGAAAAAATCCTATTGTGCAGTATTGCTTGATTATTCAGTCAGCGAACACTAGTTCACAGCTGTCGACAATCTAAAAAAAAAGGAAACAAAACAACCAATTGGCATTAATTTTGCAAGATGAATAACAATTTGAGGAATTATTTTATATTAATTCTTTTATATTTTTTAAAATATCAGCGTATTATTACGAGGACTACAATAACACAGCAACGACTACGTGAGGTATGTGTACATCCACATGAAAATTCAAAATTCATTACATTGATTATTTCCATTGTCCATTGTTGCACTTTTAAAAATAATTTCAAATTCAATTTTCTCTCTTTCTTAAGAGAAACGTCAAAATTTAACCACTAGTGTCAAATTTTAACCTGCTCTGGTGCTGGGTAATTTTTAACCCATTTTATTCACCACGCTAGTGTCAAAATTTAACCAAACGTCAAGTTTTAACCAACATTTTAACGCAATTCGGACACGGACTTTAGTTAAAAAAATTTAATCGAGTAGAACAAAAAATTTGCTGAACAATTTCACTTCTATTTTATCTTTCATCTCCACCAAATTTTCACCAAGAAAATGATATTTGAATTTTTGATATGTCACAACCATTTATTTTCGTTTTGTAAACAAATTGCCTTTTGGTTTTACTCTAAAGATAAATTAAAATTTTACTAGCTTATAATTTCCGCTAAGTAGAATTTTTAAATCCGCTTAAGTGAATTTTTTTTCACTTATCCGGAAATTTTGTTTCACTTAAGCGAGATTTGTTTAAGTAAAAACCCGCCTAAGTGAAAAAAGGAATGTAACATTTTGAATCTTCTACCATTCTTAAAATTCCATAAGTGTGAAGAGATTATTATAAAAACGTTCTCTAACTAAAATTACATATTTATTTCTAACAGTGTATAAACGGATGTGACTCTATTGAAAACCCAAGAATCTATCCTGAGTTAGAATCTCTACACTAATTGACAGCCAACATGATTCTGTTTTGATTAGATCTGTCGATTTTATTAAGCACATACGTTAAAAGTCAAACGATAATCTACACTGCACAAATGCGTAACATATAAGCGTTAAAAAATTCGACATAGACTCGGCGATCGTATACACCACCTAAATCCGTGTATCCTAGTTCAAATGTGGATAATGAATTCCCATCCACCAGGAACAGAGAGTGTGTTCTTTTTTTTTATTTTACTGAATCTGACTGAACATACAAAAAAAATTCAACATTTGAATTTATATTAGACGGTTTAATGGGCTGGCGACGAACGCATTGACTTGGTTCAGTTGCTGCTAATGTTTTGCTTTTAGTTTCGAACCAAATGAGGCCTCTCTCTGGCTTATTTTATATAGATGCTGGGACAAAGATAAAAGATGATATAGTTCGAAGTTCTTGGTTATTTATTTTTTTAAAGTATAAGCGAGCTGCTTTCTGAGGTGTAATCAGCAGGGGTTTTGAATTGAGATGGTTGGTGCGTCTTCTGTGGTGGAGCTTGGAGAATTTTGATGATGCGAGGTTTGTTGGGTGCTGCAGTGTGTGTGTTAAAGCAGCACATTCCGGACGTTTAATGTTTGGAAGTTGTGTGTTAGATAGTTTTGTGGAAACGACATTGCTTCTTTTTGAGAACTAAAACCGGTAGTGAACTAATTATATTTGCATGACAATGATCTTAACTGGAAGCCAAAGAGACCTATTTGGGTATAGTTTAGTTAGATATGATATTGTATCGGTTCTACGAATCTACATACATACCTACTTAAGACATGACCAAGAGGATGGTTTTATGTTTGTTATGATGTTATTTTTTTTTTTTTTAATAACTGCAGGGGGTACTTGCACTGCAGAGAAATATAAAAATCCTGAAACTACCAACGCACGGCCGGGTGCTCTATGATGATTATAAATATAAGAAAAAAAGAAACTGTTTTCAGCTCATTATTACTACCGGTTGGATGAGAATATTATTTAATAAATACTTTTTTTAAATAAAATTAAGGTGTGGTTATCTGCTGTTATATGGGGGAAAAATAATTAGGCAGGACTTCTACGTTCTAGGTAGATAAAGTGATTATGATGTGTTATCAGAAGGAAGTTTATTTGTGAGAGCCCCGCATGTAGGTAGTTTGTTCATATTCATAAGCTTCAATTCAATCACTTCGAATATTTTATATTATAGTAGAATGGTTATTGGCTTAGCTATAGAAGCTCAGAAGTTGCTCTAATATAGAGACGAATACTTTAACAAGTTTTACAAGATTTAGCGTTATTACAATGACTGGAGGTTGAAAATAAATGTTCAGAAATAAGGCACTATTCTGTGTAGAACTTCCTTTGACTAAAAGTTTGAGGAATATATGAGGAAATTCGCTATCAACTGCAGGTGAATAAGTAGTATTTCAGTCTCGGGGACATATTAATTATGAATAAATTTCAATATTTTGGACAGAAATTTAAAAGCTTTATCATATGCTGGAGCAGGGTTAAAATCTCTGTAGGTATAATAAAATTTCGAAGCTAATCGAGTTAATCGAAAATCGAAGGATTAGATTTGAAAACGAAAGAAAAATCAAGTTTTTAGAAACTGTGGCGCAAAATTTGTAAATATTTTTTCTTATTAAATTAATTTTTTTTGTTAAAAATCATGTGCAAAATTTTAAACGATTTAGAATGATAAGAAGGTTTTTTTAATAATACAAATTCTATATACTATAACTGAAATTCATCAGCCAAATAGAAGACTTAGCACTATTTTATTTGGACTTTGTTGAATTATTGATTCAAAATAGATTTTGACGGCCTTTTAATGGATTTAGTATAATGTTAATGCCATTTTAGTATGATCAAACTAAGTACGTAAGTAAGTAAGTAAAAAAATAAATATTTTTTGGCAAGAACAAAATAAATCACTTAAATTACACTCGTTTTACAACAGAATCGAATTTTAGATTCAGATATTCATTTATAGAGTTCGTTGGCAAATTAGCTCACAAAGTGCTGTCATTTATACTTTAGAATTTTTGAATTTGGAAAAAAAGTAATAGTTCTCAAAAAATCGGAGTATAGATTTATTTCCTTTCTTAAAATTGGAGTCAATTTACTGTGATTAGAGTTAAGTTGGAACGCTGATCTTGAGGTATGCTAATTGGGTTCAGGGTTTTACCAAAGAAGCAACAAACTTTAGTGTATTCGAGATTATGTTATTCACCAACCACCACGATTCTTTATAATTTTTATATACAATCAAAATTCATATATATTCTTATAGCATAGCTGAGATATACGACATCAATGAATTATAGTCTGAGGCAGCAGACGTCACAAGATAACAATCTGAGATAGATGCTGTCACTAAATTATAGTCTGAGATAGCAGACTTCACTATCTACTAATTTAAGTCTGGGCTATTACTGTCATTTCTAGAACCTAAGTCTTTCAAAAAAGAAAATCACCAATTACTTTCGATGGATATTTTATTGGACACGGATATAGGAAGTGTTGAAGGGTATTTGTAAGGGCTTTATAACAAATTGGGATTGCTTAAAATTCAATTTAATAAACGGTCTATTTTCGGAAGCCCACAATCCTCTTCATTATATATCATAACAAATTATGTGTTTTATTATTAAGCTTTTTCAAAAAAGCAAAGCATAATCGAGTATCATTGCCAGTGATGCAAGACTTTGGGCGAATGTTTTCCCACAGTGATACCCAAAAATTGGCTTTTTTGCCACACACCTTTCTTATAAAATATCCCACAATTCTCCAACCAACAAAAAAAAATAAATAAAATTTAAATACGCATCAGCAGCGTTCTATAGGCTTAAGTAGACAAATGCAAAAATACACATTAGCACATTCAGATATTTAGGACATAATATGAGCATAAAGTAAAATATCTTTTAGCTTATTTTAGAAGTGAAATTCCCACAAAATCATATATCCCACGATCTGGGATCTCTGGTATCAGTCGTTATACTAATCGAAGAATTGTCATAAGAAGCTCAGGAATTCAAAATAAAGACTACCCCAGACTATGACGAAAGTTTCAAAGAAATCTATTTTTTTTGTTATTATTCTCTACTGTTCAACTTAAAATATATTATTGAAATAATTTGTTATGTTGATGTGCATGTCGTCGCCCGAGAATTGTTTTGTCGTAAACGACAAAGTGCACTTTTTTAAAGTAAGTATGCAGTTCTATGTTTTCAAAGGTCCTCTATCCATTTCTGAAATCAAATTTGACCAATCATTTACCGTTACTGAGAAATTCAGTATGCATTTGTCGTATATCCGCACAAAATAACTCATCCCTTAGTTTTGTTTTGTCGTAAACGTCAAATTTTGGCATATATGACAAAATATCCATAATGTCTTCTAGTTTTTAAAAAAATCGGAAATCTCGCTCGGTTCGGTATTGCATTCAACTAACGCATTTGTGTTCACTTTGTCGTATGTGTATGGGGATCGAACAAAGTACTGATTTTCGTGGCGTATACGACAAAATGATCTTGGAGATAATCCTCTATAGATTAAAAACTAAAACCGACTCAACAATCTGGAATACCTTAATCAAAAGAAGATTTTCCACACAAAATTTTATTAAAATTGTAGAAAACTGCATCGGTCAGTTTCTTTTTTATTTAAAAGCGAAACTTACAATGCGATTTCCCAAAATTGCTCAATTGGTTTATACGACAAAAAAATTCTCGGGCGACGATGTGACATATTAAAAAATAAAATTTTTGCAAAACAAAAAAAAATTTTAAACGATTCTTCTTTTTCCTCCACTGTTTTGCTTGAATTAGTTTAGAAATACTTTGCATGTAAATACAAGCATTTAAATTTGAATTTTATTTTAAAGTAAAATACTATCGATTTGGATAAAAATATTTTTTAGCATTAAATTCTGGAACACCCTGTAAAACATTTTTGTTAAATTTTATAAAGTTTATAGCATTAAACCACTTTCTCCATAGCTTAACTTAAAATGTACCACTGAAATAGTGTACATAATTGCACTTTATATTGTACGGCAAATTAAGAAAGAAAAGGCTTTTGATACACCTGCAAATTATGTATTGTTTGTTTATTTCTATGTACCACTGTGACCTTCTTTGACTTTTAGACACCCTGTTTTTACTTCAGTTATTTAAAGTTTTAAGGTAAAATATTAAGCCTATATCCTATGGGAAGAAAGTCGTATATCTGTTCTTAAAATTCATAAACTTTTTAGCCTTGGAAATTTCCTTCAAGCAGAACAAAAAAATTATCATGATATCCTTATTCGGAGCTATGATTTTTGCAACCAAAAAACTCAATTTGCCCAACTGTGCGGAAGAAGAAGAAAAGAGGTGCATTATTGCAATTATGATCGGTGCTATATGGTATGTCCTTAACAAAAGGCCTACATTTTGGGACTCGCTACCCCAACAGCGAGTGTTGTGGGTGTGTGCTTCTGAGTATATGGTTATTTTTCTATCCTCAAAAATCATTGCTCCATTAAGACAATCTCGGGGACATATTAATTATGAATAAATTGAGGATGTGGCTTATAATCTATACCACGTACGTTATATCGTGTCGTTTGGTGGAATACAAAACTGGTGGATAGGTAACTTTTTTATGATCGCAGTTTCGTTGCATAAGGCGATTTAAAGCATCATACTCATAGTCATAAGGGTTATGAAAAAATATATTAAAACATTTTTGAAAGTCAGGAAATGTGATTCTGGTGGAGTACTGTCCTTCTCATACAATCTTATACAGCTTCTCCCAAAAATAAATAAATTTTGCATTGCTAAAGCAATATGATTTTTTTCAAGACTCGCTATTTGATCGCTGAATAGTTTACAGTCAATACTAATAGGTTTATCGAAAGAAACAGTTGATTTTAAATTATTTAATTAAAAATATGGTTCTGCTGATGCATTCTTTCAACTAAATTGTATCAAAACGTATGATATCACAAAAAAAAAAAGCATCATTCACTTTGTCGATGATCAGGCCAAAAAGATCGCTACCATACATGAAAAACATTTATGAACTCATTAATCATGTCATACAAAAATATCGATAAAAATCCTCACAAATATATACGAGTACATGCCTTGAAATCTACCACCTGCTTCTGTTTGTTTAAAGTGAAAATATTAATAATTCATTATGTTTAGTTAATATTGCAATTTATATGGTCAATATACACAAGACAAAAAGACACACACCAAACTTATGCTAAAGGAGGCACAACAACAAAAAAAAAACATCCTTTTTGATTACCTTTTTAGCCCAGAAATAGCATATGATGGCTTTGAGTTATTGCAGCGCAGAAATCCAAAAATAAAAAAAATAAAAACAAAATCTTATAAAAATCAGAGCTTCTTCAGAGCCATATCATACTGTATATAGGTACATCAGAAGCGTAAATTACTGCACTGCAGGTAGCCCGGTACATTGCTCAGCTCACATGATGGTTGACTTCTGTTCTGGACCACAAAAGAACCACTTATATGTTATAGAGGGACACACTACGAAAATAAATGTTATATCCGTTCCGTTGGGCACACAATGCCAACACCACCAAATGTTGAATTCCATTTGCTCCTCCCAGTTCCTTAATTTAAACCAAAGCAGTATAGGTAAGCACCTCGGAGCATCAGCTCTGTGTGTTTGAGCAAACGACAGCAGCTCGAAAGCAGCAGCCGTAGTGGTGGAGTTCGGCAGCGGCGACAGGCGGAATCGAATATTTCGTGCATCTTTTACAAATTATGGTTAATTAAAATTTCTGTATTAAATATGACACAATGCTCTGAATTCCAATGAAGATCGAACTGACAGACAGATCACGTCTGACAAACAGACAAAGTGTTGTGTGTGGCAGAGTGCGAGGCATCCTGGCAGCGAGCTGCGGTGCGGTGATCGGCGAAGGGATCGGTACTTCGCGTTTCTTGGTTTGTTTGGTGTGTATGTATATAATTCCTTAGATGCGATGCCATCAACCAACCGATATGGTGATGGACCTATACAAACTCGATCAGTTTTTGGCTTTAATCGTAGAACGTTGCCCATCACCATCAAGAGAATCTTTCTGTTTGCTGTTGGTTTATTTCCTTCATTTTTTTTTTAATTTTTGAATTATGTGTGAGTGTCCTCGATCATTCGTAATTATTTCGATTGAAAGTCCGATAAATGTTCTGTATAAGGATTCCATTGCGTGTGTACCTATACCTCATACCTACCGTGGCCAACTGTTGATGCCTATACCGAGATGCTTAGGACTGAAGCGATCAATAACGTTGCTCTCGACTGTTCGTTCAATTGGCGATCGCGGTCATTGATATTGATATATTCCAATGGAATATTAATAATGTTAAATTGTATTTTTAATTAACTACTGATTTATAAAATATCACACGAATGTCTGGCTGGGGTTGCCTTTGTTGGATGCATTTTGGATCGTTTGTATGGTGCGAGGTATTGTTTGATTCTTTTTTTTTTTTATATAAATCCTGAAACAGAATTACTGGCAAATGATGGGATTGTTGAAATATACGCACGAGTTCTTTTTAGGTTTGATTTTTTTTTTTTTAATTTGACCATAAATGGATGAAGATCACTTTTAACGATCGACATACATATTATAACAATAAATTCAAAAAAAAATTTCAGACATTTTGATAGTTTTGATTCAGTTCAATTTTGTCTGCTTTTTCATTTTTTGGTTGGAATGAAGGAAGGCTTTCGAAAAAGTTTTTGAAATTTTTAAAATGTTCACATATTTTATCCCCGTAAAATTAGCAAAAATGTCAAACTTTGAAAGAATTTTAAAAAGTAAAGTTAATTTGGACCTAGGCTGGAATTTTTAAACAAAGGTGGTTTAAAATTAAGGACAAAATTCAATTTTGTGTAAATAATATCTCGAAAACTATCAGTTTTATAAAGTTTTAAAATAAAAATTTTAACCTATGAAATTCTACACAAAAAATATTGTAAAACTTATTTAGAGCATCAGATTTTGAGAAAAACATACCCCAAACGTTACAATTTCAGTTGATTGTTTTAAAGTTCTTTTTTACATCATCTCCCTTACTGGGAGCGTTTGTGAAAATGTTTCATAAAATGTGTTGCTCTTATAAAAAAGTGGCACAACTCTATTTCTAAAATTATGTATTCCAAAATTCTCTCCGTAATCTTACATTCTCTAATCCAAAATTCTGAAAATCCAAAATTCTGTACAAAGAAAATTGGAAAATAATTTTGGATTTACAGAATTTTCATATTCCTACAGAATTCTGGATTTCTATAGGTTTTGAAATTCAGAATAATAGATTTAAGGAATAATCGAACACATAATTTTGGAATCATTTACAGTCGAGTTTTTTGAACCAATACACATTATAACTTATTAATTAAGATTAAATTTAATTTTTTTTCTTGTTTTACGATTTTTTTGTTGGTAAATCTGACCTTGAATGAAAAAAGTGACTTTTGACTTGACTTTTTAAGATTTAAAAAGTACAAAAAAAAAAAACATTTTAGGAGACTTAATCTGGTAAATAGCTATTTCACTGCTTTACAAAATATTGATCAAAAGACTAATGTTGGCACGAAGTTTTGTAGACCAATATTTGTAGATAGATTTAAAAACTTTAATGCTCCCAAAAATAAAGGCACAAATATTTTTAGAATTAAAATAAATTTTTTTGGTTAAAATTGGTTTAAAAATCAGAAATATTTTTGGAAAAGATCCAGATTTATGTATTGAAAATTAAGATAGAAATGGAAAATAAATCGGAAACTAAAATAGAAATTTAAAAAGAATATCCACTATTTTCTGGCTTTTTTCCAAAACAATAAAAAAAATATGCTTTTTTTTACCAAGCAAGTGTTTTTGGCTGTTTTTCTATTTCTGAGAATAGAAAAAAAAGAGAAAATTTTTTGGAAAAAAAAGTCAAAAATTCAGGTACCTAATTTTACCAAAATATTCCTGATATATAGGAGTAGAATTTAAAAAAAAAATCTATCGTAATTTCCGTGACTCTTATTCACACAAATTCTGTAAAATTGGCAAAAATTCTGTAAAAAATATTTTTTGGTAAAGAATTTTTTAACAGAATTTTGGGCGATTTTGCCAGAAGTTTCCTTGGAAAATAAAGAATTTTTCTAAAAAAGAAATGTCAATATTAAAATTGGCTCTTGTAAATTACACCAGAATTTTTTTTTGAAAAAACAACACTTTCAATATAAAAAAAATACTGAAGTAATTTCCGTGAGCTAATTTTATTATTGATAAAGAATTTTTGTACAGAATTTTTTTTTGGAAAAACAACAATTTTTTCATAAAAAATTTCAATATAAATATTGGCTCACCAGATTTTAATTGAAAGCGTCCGGGATTTATTTTTTGGCTAAAAATTGGAATAAAAGTCAAATATATTTTTGGAAAAAAGCTAAAGATATTGGAAATTATGACAGAGAGACATGGAAAATAATATTAAAACTTAAATGGAATTTTTTCCAAAATAAGAAAGGAAAAAAAGCCAAAAGTTTCGTTGGGCTTTTTACCAAACAGATATTTTTGGATCTTCTTACATTTATGAGAACAGAAAAAACGCCAGAAAATTGTTTTGAAAAAGCTAACAATTTCGGCAAGAATACCAGAATATTTCTAGGAAAAAAGAATTTTGTTTGGAATTTTTCCAGCGTTTTTTTCAAAAAAAAAAGTACAATAGTAGGTGAGTCAATTTTAATATTGATAAAGAATTTAAGAAAATTGAATTTATGTAGAGAATTTTTTTTGTTGGAAAAACAACAATTCTGGCGTTATTTTCGTGAGCCAATTTAAATACACATGGACATTTTTTTTGGAAAATTGTTGTTTTTTTTTCAAAAAAAAAAAATCCGACGAAATTTCCGTGACCCTATTTTAAAATTTTTTTTTTTCGTAAAATTGTTGTATTTTCATTACAATTACATAGACTGATAGATGAAATCACCCGAAAATGACAATTCGCCCACGTAAAAGTTGCTCTAATATTAATGCAATAAATTTCACTTAATGCATCCTTTTTTCTAAGCAAACATGTCTAATAATTTTCTCTACAAAAAATTCTTTATATGCATTTTTCTGTTCCCACCACTGCCCCATACTGTTCAGTGTTATTTATGTATCCTTTGGTAAAACTCTTCAAAAATTTCAACTAAAGATAATAAAGCCAAAATAATATCAGAAAAAAAGTTCCATCTATTTATTCATCAATAAGCACTTTGCCATTTACTTCTATACCTATACCTACTGCCAAGTGCCAACCAACCGCCCCAGCCGTCTTCCAGAGTCTAAAACGAAAAAAAAAAAAATAATAATAAATACACATACGACAAAAAAAAACGAATCACTCAAACGCCTCTGCTGAATTTTAAGTTTTTCAAATATCAAAAATGAACATTCAATAAATAATCGGTCCACCGCGCACACACACACACATATTGCAAAACCAAAAATCAAAAAATACTTTAGAAAACAATGTTGGAATTTGATTTTATGAAAACACTGAATTCCAAAAATGATCATCGTGTCGCTAAAGAAAAAGAAGAGAGACAGTGTTGTAGGTAAGTATAAGCATTATATATATACCTATGCTCATTTATGGCTGCACCGCACCAAATCCATCTTCCCCTTCTTTCTTGGGACTCCTTTTAGCATTCATTTTACTTCTCAATAATTTGATTTTGCCCCGATCGATTTTTTTAGTCAATCTTGATTTTTATTCTTTTGCGATCACTTTTATGAGTTAAATGTGTTCTCGAAAATATGCCAAATATTCATTTTTAGGCAGAAGTTCCAGCTACCAACATTCCCTTTAAGTGCACATCGTACAGTGGGGGCTGTTTACTCTGTTTTATTGACAGAAATGACGAAAAAAAGTTGTTTTTTTCAGAAATTTGCAATGCAATTTTTGACAACTCTTGACAAAATTTGGTAGTTTTCAGGAAGGTCAGAAAGTTTCCCTTTCAACCCCAAAAATCAGAACCTCTTAATTGAGAGTACTTTTTGTAATTTTATGTTTTTAGGAATTTTTTCAAAAGTCTAGTTTTCGTATGGACTGTTAAAGCCTCTACTAATATTAAATAGAAATAAAAAACTGCAAAGCACCGATTTACAGGTCCGTATACCCGCCACCGAAATATTTTATTTTGCAGGATTATTTTCGGTGGGAGCTACATTACCTTCATTTTTATTCTAAAAATTATTTTTTGTTATAATTTGCCTCCACTTTTATGACAACAAACCCTACTGTAATTTGATGGTGATTTTTAATTCTCTGCAAACAATTTAGTCCGCTCCGCTTCGAGCGGCAATTATGTACTCCAAAGTGAAAATGGACGTCATTTTCAGACAGACACATCGGCTTGATTTCGAGTGGTATAATATTTTTCCAACCGTCACATTACAGGCGGACAAACCAGTGTTCCAGCTCCTTTTATCAGTCAGTCAGTCCGAAGAGAATGTGATCGAATTGAATTAATTTCGAATGCGGACCACGATCAATATTTGTTATGAATTGAGTTCGGAGGCACATTAAACAACCGTCAAACAAAACAACCACGATCGACGACTATGACAACGACAACGACGACGCCAAATCCATGCCGTGATATCAAGATGAAAAATTAATAAAGAATTTGCTCAGTTCAAAAGTATTTAATACAAAATTAAATAATTACCCACAATCCGGCGCGCGGCATCGTGCGTCGTCGATCGTCCCCACCACCGTCATCATCGACTTCAATGATATTATGAGGCATTTTAATGTCACACCATACGCAATGTGCTAATATTTAATAACTCACCATATTTGTGCAAAGCGGACCTGCAATTTAGAGTGAAGCCCATTTTTCTGGATCTGCTATATTAATTTATTGATGCGCGGTCGGCACTTTAAACCGATCGATCGTATAACCCACAGACGTATACACATCATTTTTTTTATCATTCATTCCCCTAGGTGAGGAGGGGAATTTTTATGGATTTTTAATCATATTGTATTGTATCCTCCTATAAGGTATACGAGTACCATAGGTATAATATATGGCGGGACATGAGACAATTCAATCATTTTTATGGATTGCGCGGTATGTGGAATATTATTCTGGCCATATATGTATAATAATAATATGATTTTAAAATTTTGTTGACGCATGTGATCTGCAAGACAGAATATAATTTTATTTTCAGAAGTGGATTTTTCAAGCAATATTTCTTACATAAAAGTTTTAGCCTCATATAAAAGGCGGGACTTCTGATGAACGAACAACTTTAACGAGTACATTTGGTGAGAAGTATTTTTACTTTTTTTAATGTGCACGTTTTCGAATATGGCATCCCATCAATATAGTTTAGTATACGGTAAACCTATAAATTGAAGTCAAATTTGAAATTTATTGATCTATTGATCGTATTTAGTAGGCGCAACTCCTTTATGTTTTATAGCTAAGATGTGATACACAAAAAAAAAATATAAAAAAAAAAAAAAAATTCATTTGGAATTTTTGTATACCTATATGAGTAATAGAAAAGTTTTAAGGCCTTAAAATATTCTTTGTTCTTTTTTTATGAATTGATTTATGAGTCTTTCGTGATCAAAATACTATAAGGAGACTAAATAAACTTACCTTAAATAATTTATCAACAACTATTTTTATGAAGTTGAAATTTAAAATTTTAAAATATGGATCTTTACCCAATTCAGTTAAGCACATGGATTGCTATAATTGCATAAAGAATTAATGATAATACATATTCAGTAAAGACAATTCATCGAAGTGAAGAAGAGGTTTAATAAAGATATAACTATGCTTAGGGTGTGGTTTAACTAAATTGTAATTCGTATATATGATTGAAATTTTTGGGAAATACATTTAATACGAATTAAACAACAACTTTTTGGTTAAGAATAAAATAAGAATTGGTCTCGACAACAGGTGCAAGTACAAAATATTATTTTTTTTAATTTCTTAATATTAAAATAGCATAAGGAACATGATGCTGAAAAAGAACACACTTTGAAAAAAATACGACAGTTTTAGCTAGAGGACTTTATTTGTAGGTATACCAATGTTTTCAGTGTTTATAGGTAAAAAGTTCCTATACTCTGAATTTGAATAGGACCAAATTTAAATGCAAAGGGAAGAAAAGGATTCAAAGTCTTTTCTGAGAATTTCTCGAAAACTTTATAATGCTCATGGCATGACTATATAAAGTTTAGAAAATTCTTTATGGACAAAAATATTTATATAAAAAGATTTGTATTCAATTTCTATTAAATTCTGTCTAAACAACTATATACACAATACTTATATACGATATTTAAGAAACAAATCTCTGCATTGCTTGATAATCTGAGTTCTGCTGAACGGATATTTGAGGTTATTAGTAATTAGTTGCTCAGCTTTCCTTGAAAATTTTATTATTTGGAGACACTTTAAGAGCTAAATAAATGATTTTTTGATTCCAATTGTAGTTTGTTAAAGTATAAGTTTATTGTTCAATCATTGCAGATTAAAAACATTATCCAATTGAGCAAAAAATCACTCTCTCTTCTCGTGAGCGTCACCGCTGGATACAACCAATTGGGTTACCACAAGGAGAAGTTGAAACTCAGTATGGAGTATGGACGACTTATGCAGAAGTTTTGTAGTGATGAGGACATAAATGAGGATACCACTCACTAATTATGCGCCACTGCCCTGCGCTATGCCATCTGAGAAACAGGTTCCTCGGTAGACATTTCTTCAATGACCTGGAGGAACTCTCTACTTCTTCAAGCAAAAGCTTGTTATATTTCACTAAACCTACAGAATGCCTTGAAAATGCTTAATCCCTATATCAATCCAGGCGACCAACAGGCAGGAAATCGCTGCCTTAACCATAGTTAAATGACGCATAATGATACAGGACGACAATGATAGTATGAATAAGAATGAAGAAAGATGCAGGTGTGCACTGCGGTGGCAACATCTAACGGAGAATGGGCACCTCGCCCATACACCTGCCCCCTCTGCGTTTTACACCAGAATCAATAATCCAACTTGAATAAACTTAACTGGTGCATACAAAAACCACCGACTATCTAACCCATCCACCAGACGTTACATGGAGCCACTGCTCCTACGGCTCTGAGGAAGGGATGATTTTACCCTGTGTGGGTAAAGGAGGGGTCACTCCCAAGGAATAAACATTGGCGCGGTAACCTCTCCTTACCCAGGTGGTTTTGCCGACTGACACTTCTTTAATAACTTCGGGCTACAGCTCGCTGAAAAGTGAAACTCCATCCACGCCCTTAACGGGCTCTGTTATTGTATGTTTTTCTCTAGGGTATCACAATGGATCTATATATGATCTATAATTAGTGTGACGGTAACAAGATCAACCGTCGGCCCACTAACCTAATCTAAGTTCAGATCATTGAAATAATTGATAATTTCATGAGAAAAGTTGGCTCAAAATTATATTTTTTTGGCCAGGTAAAATAATATAGTCATACCTTAGCTTTATTTTGGATCAAAATAATCATTGACTTTGCGTTCTAAACGTCTCAAAAATAAAAATTGTGATTTTCAATGATGAGTTTTAATGATATGCTATATCATATGCCCATTTTATTTTGTAATTCGATTTTTTAAAAGTTTCTATATGGTGAAGCGGGGGGGGTTTGTTATTAGAATTTAGAAAAAAATAATGAAAAAAATGTATGACTCGATCGCACGAAATTGCTTTTAATGGTTGTTTACATATATAGTCTCAGAATTTTTGAAGGGTTTTATATTATACATAAAACATGCATAATAATTAATTAATAATACATTAAAGAAATGATTAAAAAGTATGAAAAAGTACGAAAAAAAATCTGTCTATATTTTTGAAAAATACGTTATAACGTTTTTTTAACAAAAATGTTCATCATAATATTACCTATACTTTGACAGGTATAGTAATTAAAATAAAAAAAATAATTTCAGAAAGTTTATTTATCAGTTTTCAAGATATTGAATTTAAAAAAGAAATTGATCGAATTTTGTATGCATAATAGCAGACAGTATCACAAAAATTTTGATTTAAATCAGTACAGCTGTTTCCGTAAGCTCTCTTTCGTAATAAATAGAATTGTAAGTACTGTTATATATTTTTCTAGCTAGAAAATGTTCAATTCAATGATGTAACACGGACAAAAACTACTCCTAGTAAATTTATTTAATTTTTTTAAATAAGAATTTAATTGGAAATAAATAAATAAATAAAATAAAATAAAATAAAATAAAATAAAATAAAATAAAATAAAGTGTTTTCAAGATTTAATGTATAAAATGTATAAAATATATTTGTTTAAATAATAATTATGTATAATTATGAGAAAAATTGTAGAAATCGCTTAAATGGTTTCAAAATAAAAGTTGTTCTTATACAATTATTATTGAATTTTGTAAAAATTTTTACAAAAGAAGAAATTTGGTAGGTATTCCAATTTTTATAATAATATTTGATTTGCGAAAAAAATTAATGAATTATTTTTGAAATATCGAATACTCGTAAGGATTTTTTTAAATATTATTAAAAGTGTTAAGAAGCATCTGTTCCCGTCTATATAGAGTAAATATACATCGAAAATCAGCAACGCGGTTCTATTTGGTGTAATTTTAGTAA
>OV839569.1:22331182-22552316 GCA_929447395.1 Epistrophe grossulariae | reverse complement strand
TTCCAAATTTCATAATAATATTTGATTTGCGAAAAAAATCAATGAATTGTTTTTGAAATATCGAATACTCGTAAGGATTTTTTTTATTATTATTAAAAGTATTAAGAAGCATCTGTTCCCAAAAAAAAAATTATATCAGTAAAGCGTCTATATAGAGTAACTATCTATATAGGTAACCATCGACTGATGAGCCCAACTGTCGTGCTTGGGCGAAACGCATTGGACTAAAGGTCACAAAAAAACTTTATTTTGAATTTCATTCAATACAGTCCACTAAAACAAAAACAAAAATAATAATTTTCTTATTGCTTGTGTTTCTCTTCTTCTTATATAGAGTAAACATAAATCGAAAATCAACAACGCGGTTCTATTTGGGGTAATTTTAGTAACGAATTTTGGTAAAAAGCACGTGATTTTTTCAGTCAAAATTCTAGCAAAATTGATGGAGCTGTTATTGTGAATATAAAGATTTTCCTAAATGGGTTTTATGTTTTGATTTTTTTTTCAAAGATCTGTTGATTATAAATTGTAGATTGAAATAAGTAAATATAGTTTTTAAGAAAAATTGATTTTTTTAAATCTTCTGGAAAATGACCAAAACCGTTAAAAGACAAGTTTAAAAAAAATTTACTTAATTTTTTTCGAAATTTGTACAACGTACAAAATATTTATATATAGAGTTTTCAAAAGAAACTATGAAAGGAGAAGCAGCTGCGCGTTCACTCCAAGGTATGTTCCAAATGATTACAAAAACTCTCTGCATTTTCATATTAACCCCATGGCCATGTGAATTTTAATATTTCTACCTAAACAACGATATATTGAACGTCTTAAGAATACTGAAAGGAAAAATATTATATTAAAACTTTTTTTTTCAGACGTATATTTCGTTTAAAAACTCAAAAACTAATAATGGCTTAATCAAAGACTTCATTTTGGTTTCACTAAAAACTAATAACAAATTTAAAATATGATAAAATAATACCTATCATAATTATGTATTCTAATAAAATACCTATTAGTTTTTATTTTAATGATAGTAAAAAATTACAAAATTTGATCTTCCAAAATAAAAATATAAGTCCCCATTTGTAGTGACTTTTCCAATTTCTGTAATCCTTTCTGAAACCAACAAACTTTATATACCGCCATTGAAGAAATTTCAATTCAATAAAAAAAAAAACTCTTTGTATGAGATTTTTTACAAAACAATTAATTTGGAATTACAAATTTTCTTATTAAGTGGCGGCGTCAAAAAGACACCAAACATGACACTTGTGAATTATTTTAAATATTCAATGTGCATAAAGTCAATAAAGACAAAATTTCCTTTTACAACATCAACTTTCAACTCATTTTATGCATAGCTAGTTGCATTTTAATTGAAATACATTTAAAATTAAAACATTTCATTTGACTTTAGGTACCAAAATTCATACATACTGTATATGCCTCCTTCACGATTTTCTAATTGACACATTAAAACCACAAACTATTTTACCTAAAAGCCTCAATTTCGGTTAATTTCAAAGATGATTAAGAAAATTTAATAGGACTATTTATATGCAGCCACACTTTTAACACCTTAAACACCTTTTCTGTGCACCTTTTCAGAAAATAAGAAAGTCCTTTTACAACTTACCGACATTGTCATGGCCGTTCGAATTGAAATAGATTTTTTTAGTCATTCTAGATCTCTGTACTTTTTTTTATTGTATCCAATCTTCAAAGAGCGGAATGTTGGCGTCACCAGGACTCGAACGTGCTTCGAATCAAAAATTTCTATATTTCATCTATTATAGTATCCCCAAAAGAAGGTACATTTAAAACATCATTTAAAAATCAATTATTTTTAAAAAACTATTGGAATTCTTTACAAAAAAAACTGATTTCTTGAATAAAATAATGAATTCCGGGTGCTCATAATACATGGAATCAAAATTCATTCAATATGTAGGAGTATAGAAGTACCCATAGCCATAAGTATAATTTCAATAGATTCAATGAGGAATACATTGTTGATTTCCAACCCGACCATCATATGCATTCAAGCCTCCATTATCTATTTTACATACTAATTTGATTGGTAATTTAATAGAAAACCTTACAGAACAGACCACCACGATGGTCATCCTCATCATCATTGTAATAGATCTGTTTCTGGCTTTGTTTGTTTTGTTCGAAATTCAAAATCGATTAATTACCGACTGGCGCCTTCGTCTTTTGCGCTTTGATATCAGCTACGCATATCGAATGAACATCATCACCCGCCATCACCATTTCGAGGGTATAAACCTTTTTTTTCTATTGATTGTCCACAAGAATGGACTCAGCAGCACTAAGGAAGTTCATAAAGTTGTCATTACACCTGAAACAACTTAATATGGGGATTATTCAACAACAACAAAAAACTGTCTTTTCTTGTGACATGTCTGTAGATACACATGTAAGAGCACACTGTTTCTACATAGATGAATGGCTTGACAAAAAAAACACCTAAAATCGTATATTGACCCCAAAGGCTAAAAAGGTATTCTTTTATTCAATCCACGTGCTAAACACAATCAGTTTGTGGGTGCACTCTTATACCTTCAATATTTTGGGTGTTTGATTTTGAACAAAAAAATTCCAAAGTGCACACACATATCCACCAATAGCTATATGTGCATCCGGCGGCTGCGTTAAGACCATCGCGTAATGGTGCAATCAAAAACCTTTGCTTGTAAGGTAAAGTCCCTTAAGAAATAATAAAACAACAAAAAAAAAATTAATTTCTGAGAGTATAAATTAAATTTTAACATTTCTTTGTTTTATTTGTTTGTCTTTCTCAATTGACTTTTTGTCATGATTTTTAATTGGCTTTAATATGGAGGTGGTATTATAGGGAAGTCGTATTTTTTATCAAAATATTCTTATTTTGGGCAACCAGGCAATGATAAACTTTGAATGTTAATTTCAAATTTTTTTGGTAAAGACGTTCTTAAAAAAAAGAAGATTTTTTTTATATAAATCTCATTAATAATCGAAGGATAACTTGCAAGGGGACAGTGACTTTTAGTTTTGCAGTAAACTTATTGTATACGGATGAATTACGCTTGAAAGCCTAATTTTCTTTTATTAAATTATTTAATATAGGTAGATAATTAATTATTATCTTATTTTTTCGGAGTATTTTCAATTTCTTCATAATCTTAGACGTTGAATTGTAATCTGCCTTTTTTCCTTGTCTTAACTTTATGTAATAACATTTCTAATAAATTTAAAAGGTAGTTTACAAATCAGCTTTTTTAATTAAGATAAAATACAAAGTAGGTACCTACTCCGAAAAATTAGGAAAAAGTTGCAGGAGAACGTCGATTTGTGCACGCCCCATATTAAGGACTTCTTCTGCCTTCCGCTGGGTTAGATTAGAAAACCGAGTCCGTCGCTGTCTATAAACTCCACTTTCACTCGGTCAGTCATTTCAACAAAACAAAAAAAATTAATTATAAAATAATTTTTGTTTCGTTTATTCTTTAGGGGATTCAAAGAAAGTCTACACAATTTCGACGACCTAGCTCTTCAGAAAATTGAAGGTCCCCTCTATTCCTCCCAAAAAGGCGCAATAATAAATGGTTGAAAATTCAAGATCACAGGACGACAGGGAATAACTGTCCACAAGCTGTCGTAGCACAAAGAAAAAGGTCTTCTCCGTTGGGCGCCATTCTGAATTTTAGCGAAAATTGGTTTTTGTCGAGTTTTTTAACTCATCTATTTTCTACTTCTGACTAAAAAATTACTTCAAAAAGTTGTTTAAATTTTAATTATCTGTAACTTTTGTCATAACAGTTTTTTCTCCACGATTTTTTCTCTTCTGTATTGGGCGCCATTTTAAAAAAAAAATTGTTTTTTGTTTGATAACTCATCTATTTTCAACTTTTGACTAAAAATGCGGCTTACAAAAGTTTTTTAAAATTTTATTTTCTACAACTTTGTTCATAACATTTTTTTTTTCTTCTCTACGTTTGACAATAATCCGCTTAAGCATACAATGAGATTGTTATATTTTCTTTATCATTTATTTTTAAGTTAAGCATGTTAATAATTATTTTCGAAATTTAATTGTTAATTGAAAGTGGGGGGGGGGTGGCATAAGAAGTCTATTAAAAAAATTTCAACCACTTAGCCTTATAATATTGGAAGCCATCTTAAATTTAATGCAAATTAGTCTTTGTTAAATAATTCACGCATTTTCCAATTTTATTTAAAAATTAATTTTAACAATTTTTGTTGGGAATTCTAAAGCCGAAGTTATAAGCTTAGGCATAAGAAGTCGTAATACAAATTTTCAACCACATAGCCTTTTAATTTTGGGCGCCATCATAATTTAAAAGCAAATTAGTATTTGTTAAATAATTTTCAAATGTTGTCTAAAAATTAATTTTAACAATTTTTGTTGGGAATTTTACAGCCGAAGTTTAGGCATAAGAAGTCTTAATACAAATTTTCAACCACTTAGCCTTTTAATGTTGGGCGCCATCTCAAATTTAAAGCAAATTAATTTCTGTAAAATAACTAAACCATTTCCAACTTTTGATTAAAAATTTATTTTAACAATTTTTTTGGGAGCCTTATAGCTGAATTTATAAGCTTAGGCTAGAGTCTGCTACATTTCTTAACTTACCTAGGCAGCAAGACAAAAAAGAAAGTTTATATCTACATATATCTTCAGTTTGTTCAGAATACTTTTGATGAATTGAATTTTGCTTTTAAAGAAGACAGAAAATTTGGTTACTTCCATTGTTAAAATTTATCTGCTAAATCATAAAAATATACCAACCAAAGTTACCAAACAAAGAACAATTGATTGTACTCAAACCGTAACTGATTCATATTATGTCCTGTTCGTTTTAAAAAATGGTATATACCTATATCGTACCTACATTATAGCTTTTATTTCTACAGCTAAGTTATTAAGCTCATAAATGTATTTTAATATCTTTGCGCTACAAAAATGATTTATGTCGAAAGACATACACAACATTTAACACTACAAGTTATTATATGAACGTGAACGCTTTATTTTTAATAACTTTTCTAAAGCAGCTTGGGGGCTTCAAAATAATAATGTACATTATGTATACAGGTATAAGGTTTACCGAGCGCTCAGCTTGGTGCGATATCAGCACAAACTTTACGAGGTCTTAAGAGCAATTTCAATGTGCAATTCAAATTGAATTTCCTTCTCGCACATACATTTATCTAATCGGATAGCGAAAAAATTAATCCCCCGTAAAGTTGAATAAGTGAAAAAGGTCTATAAAAATTTAATAAGTGCTCTTTGGCAGTCATAATGAATGCAACAGAACACACACACACACACACACATGAAAAACGAAAACGAAATAAGTTAAAAATAATATTTTGATCCCCAACAACAGGTCTCCCTGCGATGCGATGGCGTGCGATTTTAAGGAGTGTCAGTTGTTGCTCAAACATAGTGAGTTGCATAAGCCCTCAGTTTTAAGTCTATATTTCTTTCATATATATACAATTGCTATTTTTAATCCAGTTCACTTAGCCACGCAACAACACTCAGTCAGTCAGGGACCACCGTACCCATATCCCTTATACGCCATACGCACTCGCAGACAGAAACACTAAATTATCATAAATGGTAATCATAATTTTTCGAATGCAATCCACAGGTGATTTCTACTAACATACAGGTAATAAATGTCACAACTCGGCGGCGACTCCACAAGTTGCATTCAGCAGGCCCCAATCAGCTGCTTCACATTTGAAAAGATTCAAAAAAGAAACAGATTCAAATTTAATGGAATCAGATCGTTTGGTTGACGCTGACGGGATACGACGCGATGCACGGTGTGTGTGGGTCTTTTATACATTAGACCCAGATCGGTGGTTCGGGATCGTTTGGGAATTAGCATAAAATCCACTTCTGCGCAGAGCATGCCTGCCTAAGCCGAAACTACCATCTCGTCATATAACCAATTTGAGGGCAAGCCCCAACATCATCTCTAACCTTGCTACAGCGACTTCCTGGGCAGCGACCCACGATGACAACATATGGAAGTCCAGTCCAGGTATATAAGAGGGCCATACCGGCAAATGATATTTTTGACTTAAATTTTCAATCGCCCGATCGATTTTATGACACTGATGACACTTTATTATTGCTCCACAAAAAAAAAAAACAAAAAACGAAGACCAAACGGACCGGCAGCACCGTCTTCGACAATAAACATATGCAGGTCGAGGAAGCTGCAGATAATCTTAACACCCCAGCTCAGCTCAGCAGCGCAGTGCATTGTGAAGTGGATCTGCCTCACCTTATCGGTTATTTAGAGTTGGAGCCATCATTTCGATTTGGATGAAGCCTCCTTCTTCGTTGATCCATGAAAATCCATAAAAATTTAAAATCGGCTTTCAATCGATGTCGCTTCGGGGTTATTTGTGACGATTACATGGGCTTGCACTCTCGCCAGGTCTGGTGGTTCACATTTCAGGCAATACGAGTCGAATACTATAGGAGACTGGGGGACCACACAGCTCGAAAGTGGATCGATCGTAAAAAGGATTATTGGCACAATTCTTGGATTCTATTTCCTAGAGTTTCTATAGTTCGACTTTGCATTTCGATAACGAAGATGATGACGATGACGGTTATTTTGGTGTTTATGCCATGAAGAGAAGATGAAGATGATGATGATGGGGTTTTGGTGTTGAAGCACAAACATGAGCTGATCGTTGTTGGCTGGACATTTTGGTTTTTTTTTTTTTGGATGAAGTTTTGATGTGGGGTCCGTCTGGAAAATTATTTTTATGACACATAATCTGACATTGATTCAGATTTTATTGTTAAATATGTTTGGTGTTTAATGAATATAAGAGAGGGAAATTCTATCAGGTTGTATCATTATGAAAAGAGGGCAATAGAATCGGAGTAGGTATATAAGTATATATTTCATTTAGGCTTATAGAAGAGTTGCATTTATATGAGATAAGGTTTGAACAGGTTCACATTTAATTTGTACACCTTTCTGATTTTTGTATGTGCATACACTTCTCTGTATGAACTCAAATAGAGTGGTTTAAATGGGGTTCAAGTATGGAAAGTCTTGTGAGAATAATGATTGCAGTTGAAATGAATTTGTAACACTATTTCTTTTACTGTGTTTTTTGGGAGAATTATGTTTTGTATTTACGCCACCTTCCCATTGTTAAATAGCGGGATTTATTATACTTTCGAATAAAAAGAACTATAAAATGATACAAAAAAGTATTAAGAAAATTTTACAAAAATGTTCTTTAGCTTTAAATATTTTTTCTGGAATTGTTATCTTTCGATTTAGGGGAGAAGAAATTACCTTACTGACCACTTTTTTGCTTAGAATCTTCTTAAAACAAACTTTATGGAATTAATAGCTTAAAAGAAATTCCGACTTTCAGAAATGAAATTAATATTTAATTTAAGTACATTTTTGAGTAAATTTTAATAAGTATTAGAAATTTATTATTGTATTAAAATAAAACTCTTTGAGTAAAAGGTACTCCCCCATGTGAGGCAGTTTTGAACTAAATTTTAGAATCTATAGACGCTTGAATGTATATAGCTGCTAAAATAAAGCAGAAATAATCTAACCACTTTTTAGGTTCTTTTCGAATCAGTATCGTCAATAAAATTTGAAGACCCTTATTTCACATTTTAGTACTTCAAAATTTTATTTCAGAAATCTTAATATTATAGTTAATGTTCAATTGTAAACTGTCTGTTTATACTTTTGAAAAACAGCGCCATCTGTTGGTTATAAATGGAATGCACTTTATTCAAAAATCTTAGCCAACTATGTTACATGAACAGGATTTCTGTATGCAAAGTTTTTCTTTTTTGCTGCACAAAATATCTACTTTAAAAAATGGTAATGGCCTGTTTAAAATTTTAATATTTTTATGGCAAAATGGAGTAAAAACAAAAAAAAAATGTTCAGTTCAAAAATTTATTTTTGTGTTTGAAAGTTATTTAAGTGATGGTTTTATATATTTTTTTGCTATTTATCGGGTGAAATGGGATAAAAAAGCAACAGATTTTATACATTATTTTTGTTTTTGAAGAGTTATAGGAATACATACAGTCCGTACCATTTGGATAGCCTCACACATAGTTTATTTTACAATTAACTATTTTTGGTACTTCTTTGACTTTGAGGTCTAATTAGAAAGTTTGTGTTTTGAATCAAGGTAGAACATGGTTACTAGTATTAAGAGAAGTTTTGACTAATTTCTAAAAGCTTAAGAAATTTTCTCAACTAGATTTGTTCACAGTCACAAAAATGTGTATTATTTGCTGTAACATTAAAATAGCCTCACAGTATTTATTTAGTAGAAATAAAAACCAATTGATTAATTTTTTTGAAGAAAATAATTTTTATTTATTTTCTGTGCTTAACGCAATATTTTAGAACTTTTTAGAGCCCCCCTTGTTTTGAATTAACTCAAAAAAGCGATCGTTTAAAAAATTATTCAAAATCATTGTTCGATTTCTTAAACAATCGTAAACGATTCCTTAAAAATCTTAAGAAATGTTGGCCATGGCCACTTTTCTTGTGTACATCCTCCTATTTCCCTAAACCTTGCTTGTTTGACAACTCCACACATTTTTAATGAGAGTAGGGTGGTAATAATAATATTGCTGTTTATTTAAGGTTAGCAACATTTTAATAAAAGCTGTGTGAATCGGCTCATTGTCTTGCTGGAAAAAGAATCGGCAGCAGTATTAAAGTACACCGAAATTGAAGCAAGACTGTTTTCAATAAGTTATTGTATCATTTCGATGTCGTTTTACAATCTACAAAATCTACATCAACAGTGCCATAAAATGAGACTGCATCCCCATAACATAATTCATCCCTCACGGCTATGATAGCAATCAAAACAAAAATTTTCTATTCTTAAATCATGGAAGTAGTATTTATATTTTATATTCATCCGGTCTGTTTAAGTTGAACGCTCTTCAACTAAAAAGATCATTTTTTGCCAATTGTTAGAATGGATGCTGCCTTCAGCACTCCATGGCATTCGGCATCTTGCTAAATCATTCTGCTACAGTTTACGCGCATTGTAAAACGGAGGTTTTTTCATCTACATTAAGTGCTTTAGGTGTTCGGCACTTCTGATAACCCGGCTTAAGGTCATTCGGCTCACTTCTAACCCAGCTCCGTGTCTTAATTTGCTGAGAGAGTGGTTGCAATTTGAAGCTTATCATGTTATTTTCTTATCATGTTATTATATTAGATAAGATAGAATTGAAAAAGGTCTTTCTTTTTAGTTTTTTGCCTACATTTACGGATTTAAAAAAAAAATTGTATACCAATTGGAGACTTTGATCAATTTTCTGATGAATAGACGTTTCGTCAGTCCTTTATTTCGATAGGCCTCTGTTTTGGCAATCTCTGTAGTCGTTAATGAATTTTATCTGCCCATTTAAAACTTTCAAATTGAAAAAATCACAAAACATAACTGTTTTATCACTTTCTGATACCTTTTCGAGACCTACGCTGCCAAATTATAGCTTAAAATGTGGAATAAAATCAATTGAGGCTATTCAAATTGAACGTTTTAGTGACTGCAAACAAACAAGCACAGAAAATTTAGCTAACTTTAAGAAATTTGTTTAAAATTTGTCTTTATCTCAGAGAACGTTCTCTTACCTTGACTTTAAATATAAATTTTCTTATGTAAAATTCCAAGAATTATCAAAAACAGTTGATGGTGAAATTGGGGAAAACAAAGAGTATAGCATCCAACTTCAAAATTTCCCTTTGTATAATAATGATCAACATTACTTAAGAACCAGATATTTTCCAAAATATAATTATTAATAGGGCAATCTTATCCTATTAATAGTTATATTTTAAAATAAAAAAAAATAGGGTACAATGGGGTAAAACAAACAAGTATTAAAAACATTTTCAAATACATGCATCAAAACATAGAATATGTTATGACAAAAATAGGAAAATTGACAAAATTTTGTGTTTCTGATAGTTTTGTGCGCGTTCAAATCACCATCACGCTGTCAGTTTCTTTCATCTTCAAATTCAAATCACCATCAAGCTGTCAGTTTCTTTTACCTTCAACTTGAAATTTCTGTGCCAAAAATTGTTATCCTTAAAACCCTATATTTAATTAATTTTAATTTTTAAATTATGTTTGTTTGAATTTTTGTACTTCAATCAAGCTCGAACGGCTTACTTTTTATACCGCAGTGGTTGTGTTTGTGGACTACAGGCGGGTATAGAAAATATAATATAACTTTGACTATATGTCGAGTTATTTATACTTTGTTTTTTGAAAAACTTATATTTTTCCAACTCGTGCAAAGCTGGTACGGGTCAGCTAGTATTAAATAAATAATAATTTTAACATCCAACTTTATAAAAGTCAGAATCTAGTTATATTTGTAATAATGTCGTGTTCACGGCAGTGTAATATGACGTTTTGTACTAGATTCGCTGTTCACATTGGCATAATTTAACCATCATTATATGTTTGCATTCTAATAAGCCCCATTCAATTCTTTGCAAATTCATACCAAGGTTAGGGAGTGATTCTTTTTTATTCACAAAAAAATAAAAAAAAAAAATAATAAAGTTGAAATAAAAATATTATAATGCAATAACAACAACAAATAAAATAATTGACGACCAAATGAACGAACGAACTCTCCTCTCTCACACTTATTCTTGTCCATATATATATATGTATGTATAAGTAATAAAACCGCGAACCAAGTCAAGATGCAGAGATGCAGATGCGCGCATCTACAAAAGCAAGGTTAAGGTATTCCGCATTCGTTCGTTATTATACAATGTAATGGTGTATATAGTGTTATGGTTGTTTTTATTACTGCTTATATATTTTTTTTTTTATTTTTTATTAGCAGCTGTGTGTATATTGCGAAATAGTTGCTGTTAATAATAATATAGTATATGGTAGGAATAAAAAAGATGCAATGCAAAAATATAAAAAAAAAAGGTCAGAACAGCAATTAAGTGAACTTTAATTATGCACCGTAGTGTAATCGCGACATCACACAAGATTATGAATCATTTTGATTAAAAGCTAAAATTAAAGAGAACATGGACTTTTAACTAAAAGATCATTGATTTTAAAATTTAATTTAAATTTAATTAATGATTTCATGACAAAAAAGGAGGGAGTTGAAAATTAAAAAAAAAAAAAAACTTATTTTATGAACATATTCATAGTTGTAGATGGTAGAGTTTGAAGAAATTTTTCAAAAACTATGACTGATTGTAATTATTGTTTTCTTTTAAAACAAACGAAACTCAATTTTATGAAAATCAAATATTAGCTATAATATTTCGCTTAATATTAAATTTGAAAAATTCCCGCTAACTTTTATTTCTAAAAAAATCATTAAATATGAAATAAATAAATTTTAATACCTACGTATGAAGAATTTTTGAATCGGCAACTCTACTTTTGCAAACACACTACCACTTAATCATTTTTAGTATAATAATTGCTTTCATACATCAATTTCAACAATTCCAATTAGACCACAAAATATATATAGTTAAATAAAAAAACCATTCTTACCAGATAACAATTCCCAACTAGAATCACTATATTCTGAACGAGCACACAGATGTCACTACCAGTACCATATAATTCAAAAGTAACAAAATAAAAAAAAAAAACACATTAACACACAATGATGTTAGTATTACATTTTGAACAGGAAACCACGGAAAACCCCTAACCACCACATGTGTTGGTCGCAGCAACGCCGGCCGCTGCCACTGCCGCTGGCCGATTGTAACACTATTTTTAATCATCCCAAAACCACAGCCATTGCCTCCAACTTCCGAACAAGGAAATTCCCTAAGCTAGGTTTGGACAGTTAATCTGCAATTTTAAGCAGATAAGCATAATATTTTGTGCGTGGGAAAATTTCCATCTTATGGTTTCTAGTAAAAGATATAGAATATAATTGCATTTGAGGTAAAAATTTGCATTCTTTTTTTGATTTCGCAATATCCTTTCGTACCTTCACAACACACATTTATTTATGTTGGCATGAAAGCAGGCAAAAGATTCTGTTGCATATTTTTTTTTATTCAAACCCTTCAAGTATCTCCCTTTTATTTAAAATTTCCGCGAAATTTTTGTGTAGGTCTCTTGAATGCATGAAGATATTTTTATGTCATCTCAGTTACCTGTATAGAAGTTATTTGTAAAAAAGGCATATTTTTTTAAATAACACTGAGAAAATACCTAAATAAAAAAACTGTTAACTCATTTTATTGACACATTATCAGTATTAGGGTTACATAAGCTATAATGTTGAGTTAACTCGTAAACAAAATGTAACAATGAGATTGAAGAAAGAAATAAACGAGACCTTTTGCCTGAAATAGGACAAAACGGAAATATGCATTCGCGATTTAAAAGTCAATTGCCAAGTTGTTTTTTTAGTTCAATAAAAAAGTGGGCATATTTTATATTATTTGTGTTAAATACTTTAAATATTTACAGTTATTATGACGGAAATGAAATGTGTAGATAATTTTTTTTTATAAATATTGGTTTTCTATGGAAAATTATGAGCCTAAGATGTTTTTTGGGTAAGATTTTAAAAAGTAAAGGCTTTTGTTAACATATACATATTTAAAAAAAAAATGGAATTTACGTTACGAATTTCTCATTTAGTATAAAAGGTTTAGGATATTTTCTTTAGACTGCTCAATGATGAACAATTTGAATTCTTTTTTTTTATACCTGGTTATATAATTCTATCAATAGAGATTTAAACGAGACCAAGAAAGACCATTTAAGTAAACCTTGACATAATAAGCATACATTTCGTCGTATGTCACACATTTGCGTTGTTGAAATTTTAATTTATTTATAATTAAAATTTTTAATTTATTTATAATTAAAATTTCCAAAATTCGAAAAAGTTCTATAAGTGAAAATAAAACCATATTATTCTTATGATAATGCTAAGTCAAATACAAACTAAAAAGTAAATAGGCGTTTCGTTCAGGTGATCTCACTTGGACTCATCAGTTGACTAGTGAGGGCCTTGTCAATATGCAATTTTTGCTAAATTCAGTTCATCATTTATAGATTTCGTGACGATCATATCTAGTGTGAACTATATGCAACAAGACTAGAATTCTTAATCATTAAATTAGAAGTTTTTGTTTTTTTGTTTTTTGCCCGGGGCCTGGCATTGTTTATATAAAAAGGATTTTTTAATAACACAATTTCTATATACACTGAAATACAATAGCCAAAAAGCTATTTTGAATTAATAATTCAACAAATCCAAATAAAATAGTGCTAAATCTTCTACTTGGCTGATGTATTTCAGTAGTATAAAGAATTTGTATTATTAAATAAACCTTCATATAAAAAGTAAATAGTTTTTCTTATTTTTGTCTATATTTTGAACTGTTAACTTTTATGTGTAGCTATATATGTCATTAATGAAATAATTGTAGTGGAGATATAATTAATAAAGATTGAGCACCTTAATTTTATCCTAAGCTTTAAAACAATTGTTTTGTATGAAATTTACATTTGGACGATATGGCGGTTAGAGCTAGATATTCAATATTACAAAAAAAAAAATAAAATGGAGAGCAAAATATAATCAAAAAGGTATTTTTTAAAATTAAATTTAAGACCCATTAGCTTTTTCAGAAAGAAACTTTAGGGTGTCTTTGAATAAGGGAATAGGAGTGGAACGCATTTATGCATTCGATATTACTCATTTCGATAATACATATTTAGGGAGTTTAAAATCTCCGTTGCAATAACTATTAATAACGGCACTCAAAATTCAAAATCCGCTGTTAAGATTAAACATACACAAAAATCAATCTAGGTAAAAAGGAAAAACAAATATAAAATATACATATAAAATAAACATTTGTGACGGTTGTGAATAAGTTGGTTATGAGTCGAAATGTAGTGATAAATATTGAACGAAAGTTAACCCTTATGCAATATTTTTTTTTACAACTCTGAAAATAAAAATGGTAGAACTTTTTTTTTAACAATAACTTGATTTTAGGAATCGACATATAATCATAAAAACGTTCCTGCTGAAGTGTTCAAGTTTTCGACTCACCTCATTATAAATAACCACCACGAATCTACATACGAATCTGACCCCAAAGGAATGAAAAACACATTTAAGGTCATTTATGTCAAACCATTAAGTAAAAACATGATAAAATTAGGACAATCCTATTCCGAATGGTCATACAATTTTTGTGAAACAAAAGAGTTGAGCTACGAACTCGATTTTTGATATTTTTTTTGAAATATATGACATTAAAATTCAAAAAGATCTGTCAAAAGACATACCTTGAGAATAAACCAAAAAAACCATCATCTTGTTAAAAAAAAAAATTTACACCAATTTAGGTAACTTAAAGTGTGTGACTTTGCTTCCACCACCCCCCCTCCCAATGCGTAAGAATCAATCTTCAAAATTAATTTAAATTCTTAAAATTTCAAATCAACCAAAACACAAAACACTTTAACTGAAACTCTCCTTAAGCGCGTATATTAAATGAATGATTCAATGCAAAAATAAATTAGAAAAAATCAATTCAATTCCATTTCTTTTTATTTCTGCTTTTATTTAAATATTAATTTAGTTGTTTGTTTCTTTTTTTTAAATGATTTGATTTATATCAAATGAAATTCTGAACGAACATTTTTCTTATTTTATCATGCTTTGTAAGTTTCAATAACCTACTTTAGTCTTATAGAAATTGATGCTGAAAATCAAATTTTTACAAAAAATTCCAACTTTGAAAAATGAGAGAAACCAAAAATAAATTGATTACCATTATAGGTATACGCCCAAAAATAATGAAATTAAAATTTTATAATATTTTATTAAACCATTATAACTGTGTTGAAAAAAAAAATATTAATATATTGCCATGGCTATAAAAATGTTTTGAAATGATGTCTCCATTTAAATGCTTAATGAACATTAATGTATCGAGAGATATCACATAAGGAGGAGCTTAAAATAATAGAGAAGTTGTTGTGTTTAAATTTTTTTTTTTTTTGAATAAAATAAAATCTTAGACAGTCTCAAATAGATAATTAAACTTTAATCCCCATTGGAAGGAATCAAATTATAATTTTTAAATTAATATTTCTAAAAAGAAGAAAATATTGAAGCAATAAACCTTCAAAATCATTTAAATCCCATTCAATGGATTAATTTAAATTGAATACAAAGCTATATTATAATATTCTATACTCAAAAAAAAAAGTTTTTAAATTTCTCATATTGAAGAAAGAATTAAAATAATTAACAGAATTATTAATTTATATATGTAATTTATTTATATTTTTATTTTTATTACTGTGGTTAAATAGAATCATTTTAAAAATCTTAGGATAATTTATCTAAAAATTATTTTAAAACAAAATAATAAAACTATTGTCTGTCAATACTCAACACATTGACCCTTTCAAATTCCCTTAGTGTTGAACATTTTTTTATCTCGTTCTTCATTTTATTCAAAACCGCAATGGTTAAAGAATTTAGATTCTATTAGTTTTAAGAATCAAGAATATAAGTAAAAAATCTATTGATGTTAGTAAACTTCCAAATATTTTTAATGGTTTCATTTCTACAGGGCCACTCCTCATCCTTTTTCTAGAAATGTTTCTAAGGTCAATTTGATGGATATAGTCCAACCGTAAGATTTCTTTGAAGGAATGAAAATTCTTGATGTAAAGCTTATAAGTCTTTAAAGGATACTCAAATCCTCTTTTATTACCATTTAAAAAATTTTGTACTTATACCCAATCATTATTATTTGGATTTTTTTTTTCGTTGCATGAAAATCTCCTTTCTTAATCTCACATTTAAAATCGTACTCCAAAAACAAGATTGGAAAATTATGGGGAAATTTGTAATTTATCTGCAATTTCTAAACTTTTTAAAAAATTTGTAAAAACCGGGCCCGAATTTCTTGTGAACGAACGCGTAGTCCAGTATCACATAAAACGGGCTTATTTCAGGAAGATCAGATATAGTTTCTTTAGCATGTTTCTCTCCTTTTGTGGTTATAACAACAAACTTCTAATGGATGCTTTTACCCGGATTTTAGCAACACTTTCGATTTAGTATAAGAGATGAATACATTTGGTGGTGCCACGGTTCGTGTTGAACGCAGAGTCTTGATATTCCGCGGACACATCTGAAAATTCAGATTTATGAATTTTTAAAACTTCTGATTAGTCAGCTGTCAGATGACTTTAAAATTCAACTAACTTTTTATGACAGTTTCTCAATCAGAAGCCATAAAAATTTTGAAATCTGAATTTTCAGATATGTGCGTTGAACTCGTGGATTTACAACTGTAAATCATTCTTGTATACATGCGATATTAATGGCAGAAATGGGGACTTTAATGACAAATCCGAACTCTGTTAGTGTAAGGCACTGTGTCATGACAAGAGATACTTTTGGAGGATTTGTCAATTTCTCGCAAGAGGCAGTACCGGTGAAAAATAATTTCTATTTTTTTTGTTGTAGGTGCCCTTATAGGCTTGGGAATCGAACCAAAATAACTCGGGATTACAGTCCTATGCACAATTACCATTACGCCGCGGGCTGAATTTAATTATGCCAAAAAATATTTCTTGGTAAACTTCAACTATTTTGTATCCAATCAATTTAATTTTAATGTATTTGTTCCTTCTTATTTGGCAGGGTTTTAAAGTAAAAAAGACTATATCTAAATTGCAAAAAAATGTACTTTAAGTGTTCTCTACGGCAAACACTTTGGTTTTCTGATTTTTTATTTAAATTGTTGATGATATTTTAAACTTTTGATCTTGCAATTATATGTTAAACTGCTGTTTAAGGCAGATTTATTGAACAGAAACGAGAATATTGTGCAACACGAAAAGTTAAGATCACTAAACAAAAATATTTTCAACAGGACAAAAGCGTTTGTTAATAAAAAAAAATCTATTAAAATTTAGAGAGTCGATGTTTCGTTTAAAGATTTAATCAAAAAAATTGCTCTTTTGGAATAAAACTGGAAATATGGAAAAAAATATTAATTTTCTCTTCAATGAAGAATGACATTAATTCCATAAAATGATTTTCGACAACACTAATTGGATTCTTATGATCTGAGAATGACAGGAGCCGAATCCTATGGATTATCGAAGAGTATAATGAAAAAAAAGACGTGTGATTCTTCGTTTTGTTAAAAAAATATCCAAATGATGATTTACAGTAAGAAGTATTCATATTGAATACACTTGACAAAATCGAACAAAACTGAGGCTTTTTGATCAGTTTCTTATTTTTAATATTGACAATGATGCACTGCTTCCAATTTCCCAATTCCTCCCAATTTCAACAAAATGCTACTTGTGGGATATATTTCACTTAAATTTCAATCCACTGTGCTGACAAAAAACTCTTTCCTATCTTTCCATTTATTTAAAAATTGGATTACAATTTTCAATAAAAAAGCTTTATTTGATTTTTTTTTACTATTAATGTTGAAATTTGATTTTTTTTTTTACTATTAATGTTGAATAGACATCAATCATTTTAGATTTTTTTTTCGAATATATCCTAAGCGTAAGTACAATGGCAAATAATTATGGCCTTTCAATTTCTTCTTAATTCAGGTACCTACTAAGAAAGGATACCAAACTAATACTTTCATTTGTTGATTGCCTTGATATTTAACTTATTTTTTAATGTTGAATATTCTGGATTAAAAAACTGCAAAATAACTGTTTTCTATAATTTTATTTCTATATTTAATAAATTTGTGCAAAAATAAAAGATTAAATCTCTCAACAAGTTTACCTTTAAATAAACTCGCAATTGAACACAATATTTATAATCCATATTTAAGAACTTGAATGAAGAAGAATAAAAAAAATAAAACTCATATTTTAATAACATATCAAGTTTTTTGTTTTTATTGAATGCAATTAAGTCATCTTCACAATTTATTCTGAGCGAAAAGAATGATGCAAATAAACAAGTCAGTATATAATGTTAAAGCAATAAATAATATTTTGCATTATAAAAAAAATAATTTGAAACGAAAAAAAAAAACAGGTTGTATACGTATTTGATGATCGAAGCTAAGAAATTACGTTTTAACTATGGCCTTGCACTAAAAAATACTAGTTTTAATATTATTTTGTTTTTTCTTCGTTGTTTTTTGGGAATAATAAACAAAAATTATAATTGAAAACAAAATACAATTTTTTCTTAGTTAATTTGATTAAAAACATTTTTCTTCATCAATCATTTTTTATTCTTTTTTTATGGAGTCATAGAAAAAATTGCACAACATTAAATTTGTTCTTCTATTAACAAATATGTTTTTCTATTAAAAAAAAAAAATGAATGATGTGATCTTAAACTTCTATATCCAAACACCATCTTGTATGTACTTCCTACATAATTATCATATTCACAACCTTCTATAGCACTTGTATATTCCAAAGATATATAATGTCCAATAAATAACTGAAGATCAATGAAATCGTAACACCTTTTCACACTAAAATCATCATGAATCCCCATATTAAACTTAAATACAAAAAAAAAAAAAATTGAAGTACCGTTCATAGTCATATCGCAGTTATAGCTCCGCCTTCCATCTAGGTGAATTTTTGTGCAGACTCAGGTAGGTATACACGACTTCTCTATATACCAACTTTATATATTTCTCTTTGATTTCTTTATCTCTCGAACGAGGTTTATTCACTCACATGATCATCATAGTGACTCTCTTAAATTTAAAACATTTCATCAATAGCACCTCTGATGGTTTTGCAGACACAGAAAACAACCACGAATTGTATAGATATTATATACTTTTTTTAGTAGATATACTCAGCTTAAGGAGAGACCGAGATGTTATGAGGAGAAAAATACTTCTTGTAAGACATTGACATGAGCAACAAATCAGTCGTCTGCTGATAGTTGAAGTGAAAGATACAATTCATCTCTCCGAAGGGATTACTTAAATACAAAAAAAAATTAAAAAAAAAAGAGTTAAGAATTATCGTTGTGCCATATGAGTGTTTAGATATAATCAATCGTAAAAAAAAAAAACTCACCCTTTCAGTAAATGCGATGAAAAACTGATGTGTGCTCTGTGAAAAAAAAATACAAAAAAAAAAACTTTATTCGAACTGAACTGACAAAAAAAGTGTTTGTGAGACAAAAAAAATAAAAAATTGTGAAAAAAAGTTAATAATATTGCTGACATCTTAGCTCAGCCAACGGATTAATCTCTATCATCATCATCATTATCATCATCGAAACAGAACAAACAACAAACTTATAAATAAGGTAAGCTTAATTGGATATCACTTTGCTATAACAAAGCCTTCGATAACGAACTTGATTTGTCACATTTGTACGAAAATCAACCGAAACAAAGAAGCTGAGCTGCGAACTCGATTTTGATAAATTTTTTTTTTGATTTTGACTAAATAACAAAATTTATTACTATTGTGATAATTTTTTGATATTCAAATTCTATGAATAATCTATCTAACGGCATTTTTAACACGGGTTTATTTATTATTTTTTGTAAAATATTGTTTTGGAGATATAAAAAAATTCAAGGAAATTGTAAAAAAAATTGTTTTCACATAATTCGTGGAAGAACGGGTATTACATATGAATTTCCTTTGCAAAATAAATGGCATTTCCTTCTGATACTGTCATTCAATTTGTACTTTTTATTGCTTTTTTTGGCATTTGTTAAGAGATTTCTATCCTTCCATATACCTGAACAGCAAGCGTGTGCGCGCCTACGACCACGAATTGCATGCCTAATCGATCACTCTTGATTGTACGATTTTTATTGCCGCAATAATATTTAGGCGCGGTATCTTCTTCTTTTTTTATTTTACAAACGAAAATTATATTGCTAAACGTTACGCCCTCATGCTAAGGGTTGCATAATGTTAACTGTATTGTTTCTATTGTTCATTACAAAAAAAAAATAAAACCTAATCCCGCGAGAAGGTTGCTTAGCGTCAACAAGGAAATCATTTAAAGATCCTTTGGGTTTATCCTTGGCTATTATATGCAGCAGCAGTAAAAAATATCAATTTTTTTTCGCAAAAACCTTCCATACTTAGAAATAATGACAAAGAGGATTTTTTTACAAATTGATTTTGCCGTCGTTAAAAAGTGACATAGTGTTTTTGAATTTTTCCTTAAAAGACTTCTAAGAAAAAAATTGCAAATATTTTATGAATGCTTCTTTTTTTTAATTGCTTACAGATGAATCAAACGTGTAAGGTATGTGGCGAACCTGCCGCCGGTTTTCATTTTGGTGCCTTTACTTGTGAAGGATGCAAGGTAAGTGTCATTTAAACGTCGATTTTTTCAATCATTTTGAAAAAAAACACCTTTTCTGAGAATTTCTAGAAGCTATTAATTTTTTTTTCTTTGATTTTTAGTCATTTTTCGGTCGATCATACAACAACCTCTCATCTATCAGTGAATGTAAAAATCATGGCAAATGTGTCATCGATAAAAAGAATCGTACCACTTGTAAGGCGTGCAGATTGCGCAAGTGCTACACAGTGGGCATGTCCAAAGGTGGATCGCGCTATGGGCGACGTTCGAATTGGTTCAAAATTCATTGCCTGCTGCAAGAACAGCAACAGCAAGCTGCAGAAGCCGCCGGCAAACATGGATTTGGTGGTGACATGGGATCTGCTGCGGCTGCTGCTGCCGTCGCTGCAGCACAAGTACCATCATTGGCTTCTCACATGGGAATGTTGGGCTATCCGGGTTATTTGCCGGAAATGATGTCGAATCCGGATGCATTTAAAAGTTCTTTTCATAGTTCATTTTTGTCAAGACATCCTGATGCTGCAATAGCAGCTGCGGCTGCAGCTGATTACCATCAACATCAGCAGCAACAACAAATGCAGCAACATCAACTGCAAACTTCATCATCATCAGCGGCAGCTGCAGCGGCAGCGATGCCATTTTTCATGATGAACTCAATGCCAATATCATCACGATCAGCATTCCAATTGCCACCACATTTACTCTTCCCTGGTGCTGGTGGATCGCCGGGGGCTGGATATCATGCAGCCGATGCATATCATCGTGCCGATGAGTTATTCAAACATCGTCAATCAGTAGATACATTGTCCGAAGGTTCCAATCGCTGGAATGAAAGTTGCAGTCCTGAGGCAAGAAATGAAGAACTTATTAGCCCCGCCGCCGCTGTTCGTTGCTCACCCAAATCACAATCAAATGAAGACATTCGTGAAAGAAGTCCAGCAAGATCAATGACACGATCACCATTGGAGGTTAGTCGAACACCAGAAAGTCGCGAATCTCCTAATCTACCTGCACAAGAAGCCACCATTGATATTATGGATCCTTCAGCATCACCAATTCCCTCTCATCATCCATCACCAATTCCCCACAAAACCGAAGAAACCGCCTACCATATGAAATTGCAATCGGAATCTCCGGTATCGATTTGCTCAGCCGCCGATCAAGAACAAGATGGTCCCATTGATCTTAGTATGAAAGCCCAGCGTAGTCGATCTGGCTCAAGAACAGCCTCGACAGCCCCTTTTGATAACCAAAGTTTAATTTCCGGCGGTGAAAGTGATATACAGAGTGAATCAAGTGAAGAGGAACTTCGCATGGAACGAAGAAAATTTTATCATCTTAGCGAATCGGATGTGTCTCAAGATACAGCGGAAAGTGTAAAAAGACAAAAACTGCAAGAACAAGGATATAATTATGGGGGAGTCAGCAATAATGGAAGTGGGATGAACTCAACTAGTCTAAGGAGTATTTTTGTTTGTGTTTAGATTTTTGCATAGTTAAATTAAAAAAAAGAAAAGATACATATTGTTAAAAATTATTAAGAAAAAAAAAATTGTAAATATTTTTTTGTGTATGAAATTAGAATATAAATATCTCGAGGATTGTAAATATTAATTTTTAATCGTTATAATGAATTTGTTTTTCTTTTTAAATACATACATATAAGATTTTAGAATTTTAAGAAAATATAATTATATATATAAATTAAAATAAAATCAAAAATTAAATTTAAATTGTGTTTAATTTATTTTAATGAAGGAAATTTGCCTTAATGATCATTGAACAACTAATCAATTATTTTCCCGACGTTAATAGTGTTATTTTATTTTATTAATTGAACGAATAATTTTTCTATAGAAAATCTTTTTACTGCAAATAATTTTTAAAGAAAAGTCCCCGAATAGAAATGAATAAAAATTACTTAGATTTCAATAGGGACAATTTAAATTGCTATTGATACTACTTTTTTTTTCAAGAAAACTTATACGAAAATAGAATAAATTTATTCCCCCCTGTTTAAATTGTATTTTAACATTTATTTTGATTTTTTGGTCATCCAGAAGTTTAAATTTAAATTGTTTTACGATTTGGGATGATATCTCATTTTATTAAAATTGCCTTTGAAGTTAATTATTTATAAATTTAATGAAGTCATACAAGACAAATACCATAATTTAGAAGCAGTTGACATAAATTTGAAGAAAAAAAAACTGTAAACTGAAAAAGCAAAGACATCTTGAAAGATCTTTGAGAACGAGAACACGAACAAATTCACTATTATTAAGTGCAGTAAACTAATTAGTAGAACAATTAATGTTGATGTACAAAGAATTGGTTATATGAGCTATTAAGTTAAACCATAAAAAAATATTAAGATAACTTTTAAAACTTTTAAATCTTATTTTAAAGGTTTTTTTTTAAACAAAAGGTCTCTCATTAATACATTTAAAAATTATTATAAAATTTTTGGAAATGAAATCCAAAATATTTTCCCCTCCAGTTTGAATTTACAATTTTAGAAAATTTAAAAAGAAGGTAAGTATGGGTGAAATCAAAATATATTTAATAAATGGAAGGTCATAAAGATTTTTTTTTATTATTATCGATATAGATTTATGAATACAAGAAAGTTATACCTACATTATTTAATAAAAAATATTCGATAAAATTAATTTTCAAGACATGAAAGTCAAACATTTGAAAAACGAGGTTTGAGATAAACTAACCCAAAAACCAGAGTAGATTAAATTGAAATATTTTTTTTTGCAGAACAGTGATCAAATAATTTTATTTTCATAATTAAATTAATTTTTTTGATTTACAAACGAAGATGAAGATAATAAGAAATCTACTTCTGTTAATGAGACCGATTTTTTACATTTTTGATTTTTTTTTTATTATTTGCAGAATTTTGTAAAACAATGAATTTTCAGAAAGAGAACAGACCTAATCATATTGGGTTTTTGAAGAGAATAGACAAAATATTGTTCTCTATGGCTTTGGTTAAATGTTGTATTTTTTCAGTACCTAGATTATTTTTATATTATAATTTATTGTTATATTTTTTGTTAAACATCTTTAATAAAATCTTTCATGAAAAAAAAATCAGAATTAGCAGAATTTTATTTTTCTAAATATTTCTGGTCAGTATTTTGAAAAGCAGAATTTTGTAAAACAAAATTGAAAAAAAGCTGAATTTTAAAAAACAGATTTTTTATAAAGGAAGGCAGAATTTTGAAAAGCAGAATTTTAAAATTAGAATTTCGACCCGCTCCCGATGAAATTGCATTATTTTCGGGATATTGCATATCGTTATTTCATTAATGACCAAACTGGTTTTGTTAAAATTTTATGATCTATTATTTTTATAAGTAGTTTAAATAATCTTGTATTTAAATTATTTGGGAACGGGTCGTTATTCTGTAATACGAAATTCTTTTTTACATTATCAAAACAATTTTTCTTTTATAATTTACAGAATTTTGAAATACAGAATTTTGTAATACGGAATTTTTAAATAAAAAATTACCTTTGGTTTTACAGAATTTTGAAAAACAGAGTTTTGGATTTTACAGAATTTTAAAACACAGAATTTTGGAAACCGAATTTTGGCACTTACAGAAAAATGACCCCAGCCCAAATTATTTAAAATTTATTTTACATAACAAATTCAAAGAAAAAATGAGTATTTTTAAGTTTTCTTTTACATATTCTCCTTGCTCTTTATAGAAACGCTTATTATTGATAATAAAACATTTTTAATTTTGAACCGCAGAATTTTGTACGAATAAAATTGCACATCAAAGCTTTAAAATTTCCTGCGACGAAGTCGAGTATTTTATTTCATAAAGTTTGACTAAAATATACCTACAAATTTCATACTACATGTTTCTTTGAAATTGTGTACAAAAAAAGACCTTAATTTTGTTTTGTAAATAATTAAACTTAATATAAAAATTGTAACGCGAACAATTGTGCGAGATTTTTCGTTATTTATCTACAAAATTCCGCCAGATAATGGTAAATTTACATTGATCTTCATGCGAGCTCTGCAAAAAAAGAAAAAGGATGTAAATTATAAAATTTACATTTTTGTTGAATAAAGAGAGAAGAGATCTTGATGAAAGCAGATTATAAGAAGTGCCATAATGCAGATAAAATGACGAAAATGTTCATCTTCTAAAAGGTATTCCTTCACACAGTACTATTTTTTGCATTAATATGTCTCACTCTACTTTACTTTTATTCTTGCAGATGAAGAAACATGAAAATGCATCATAATATTTTGAAAAAAACAAAAGAATTTTTTTTAATAGTCTATAAATGGTACATGTTATTCATTTCAGCTTAAACCGCGGTATCTCCCTTTTAAGGCATTTGTTTTTAATTATTTCCCATTGCTCTAATAATTTCCCAAAACAATTTCAGAATATTTAAGGAACAAATATATTTATAGCTATAAATCTGAACTTCGATTTCTAAAAGTTTACTGCTGCTTATATGCGCGAGAAAAACTACCAAGAATGTACCAATTCGACGAAGTGTCTATATAATGAAATCAAGGAAAAAATCTATTAAATGCTTAAAATGTTTTTTTCTTTTTGCTTCATCAGTTAATCAGTTATGCTTTTTAAATTCAAACTTTGTACTCTTTCGTTTATCGACACCTAAATAAAAGAACTACTTATAGGTTGCTCGATTTTCTACTTTTAAATTTTGTTTGAAATACACTTTTTATAACTTATATGATCACTCGAATTTTTGTCCGCTATAGTAATTGTGATATAATTAAATATAATATATGGGAAATCTTTTTGTAAAGAGTAAAAAAGAGAGAGAGAGAAATTAAAATTTTCAGGTATATAGCTACTCGAAAGGTAAGATATTCTCGATCGCTGAATCTAGAAAATTTCGTTCCATCCAAATTAAAACTTAAATCCAGATGTTAATTATATAAATTCAATGTTAATCCATCCGAATTTAAGTTTAAATCGTGATGTGTCGAGTGAATAATATGGCGGTTATAGTTCATTTGAATAATGGGTGTCATTATAATATGTATATTGTATACTTTACTCTTGCCTATGATTAATAAAAAATTATGTATACACAATATACATAGAAATAAACTAACAAATTATGTACATAGAAATAAATTAGCAAATTATTGGACTAGCAGATGGATGAAAAATTAAATTTTAAATAATTTGTGCCATGTTATATTATGGCTCCTAGTTAAATTTTTAATTCAGCATAATTTTCTTCTTATTTTCAATGAAAAAAAAATTAAATTAATTCAATTAATCTTGATAAAATATCATTCTAATTAACAAATCCACTCCTCACGCCTTCAGTTACAGTCTCTTAACTAGTTCATTGTCATGTAACAAATTTAAAATTACTCGCGTGTCAAATTAGCTCCATCGCATAATTTACAATTCTGCATAAATACAAACCAATTACGGATATATAGGTATACAAGTTTGCCATTCTTTATTTATTGTATAAGAAAATTTGAGTCCTTCATAAAAGATTTTTTTCAGTCGTGTGGATCTAAATAATGTTCATGCAAAACAATATACATACATATTATACTCGTAGTGTGTTATGTGACAATGGTGAGAAACAATTTCATCTCATTAGATACACAGAATCTTGGAAGAAAAATTCACTCTACCACCGACACTGATCACCACGCCATTACATCGCATCGCCATCATCAACATATTGAAACAAGAGATCTTTTTCCAAAGTTTTTTTTTTATATTTTAAGACAATGTGGTCTTTTATCTGCGCTATGGAACAACACACACAGTACACACGTTTGCCACGGTTTTGTTCTGTTTTTTTTTTTTTTGATGCAGCGCACCGCAACGTTGATAAAACGCTTTGTTCATATGCGCGCGAGCGCATGATGTCAACACATCAATATTGTTACCACTCAAAAACCTTATGCCCTTCTGCATAATTTGATTGTTTAATTACTGTTCGTTTGCGGTATACATACGTGTGGTTTTTTAAGATTAACATTTTAATATATGGTACTGCGCTAGGAACTTATATACGTATACTTATTTTCTCAACAGTTCAGAGAGTCTTAATCATCCATTTCTGATTTGAAAGAAACTTATAGATATTTATTAGGAACGCGATTGAATTGGCAGTCTTGGGAGCACTTGTAATGGGCCTATTTCAACTTTGGTATATTTGAGGGTCTGGGATGGAATAGAAAAAATATCATAAAGGCGCAGGGAAATGTGTTTATATAACTATTGGATGAGACGCGAGTAAAGAAATGTCATTTTATAATAGTTATATGACAGTTTAATGTATATCGTTATTAAAAATGGATATACATTTACGAGCTCCACCGGGTCTTGTAAAAAAAGGACAAGATTAGATGAATGCCAAATTATAACCGTTATAACAGTTTGTTACATTAAAAGTATGGTGTGCATTAATGCTCTTAATTTGTCCTTAAAAAAATTAAGAGTGCCCAAGCTATGCCCACGACAAAGGGGTCCTGGCATACAAGATTGCATAAACATTACCTTTATAAACAAAACTCTTATAAATTGGCATTTCTTAATTCCACTTCCAAAAGTGTTTTTTTTTTAAGAAGAAGAAATAATGCAATTGTGATCATCCCAGTGCTTAGATTATATGGAAATATTGTTTAAATTAGAACATTAAAAAAGGGGAAAATCAGGTTTCATGCCTAATCTCTCGACTGTAAAGCAAATCTTTAACTTAACGAGCATTACAAGGTATCTTAAATGAGAAAAAATAAATTTTCTTGGTGATTTTCAAGTAAAATTGGAAACTGTAAATAGAAGAACGCTATTTTTTATAAGCTCACCACTTTTGGACTGTCAAAAGTGTTTGTTAGTGATTATATTTTGAGGAACATCTCCTAAATATGAATATGGTGGTTTTAATCAAAAATCAATCCACCCAATTAAAATAAAAGACAGGTGTGCCACAAGGTTGCATTTTGAGTCCACTTTTATTCATTTTTTTAAATAATATTGAAGACTTTCCTTTGGTAATCTACATATCAAAGTGTTGCTCTAAGGATACTGATGACCTTGTCATTTTGCCTGAAGATAAGGTAGCAAGAGTATCAAATAATTTTATTAAAGCAGTTTTGTGCTACGTGGGACCTAAAAATCAACACCACGATGTCTAGTAGTTTTTTTATAAACTAGATTTCGGCTCTAAATGGTTCCAATCAATACTGAAGTTGTGTAGGTTTTCAAGTAATGGGGTTTTACACTATAAAGCACAACTTTAGCTTTCGTTATCAAATCAAAGGTAAACTGCATTCAACTATGGCTGCAATTCACTCCATGTGGTCTCTTTTTTTTTAAATCCGAATGGCTAAGATGAGAGGCACTTTATCATGACAAAAGAAATTCTTGGAGAATTTGGCACATCTTTGCAAGAGGCAGTAATCCTGAAAAAAAATTTTAAGTTGAAAAAGGCTCAGGAATGTGTTTAAGACCTCAAGTCTTTTAATCATCAGCTTTTATTAAAGTGTTAGCCGCACTAGCAATTTAAATACCTAAAAGTTGTTTTTTTTTACTTTTAAAGAAGAAAGTAAAAATAATTATGATTTTCAAGTTTAATGTAATTACATAATGTGATGTCCCAGTCCCCAATATTTCAAAAGTAAAAAAAACGTCTGACTCAGTTGTGCCTTTCATAAAATTTTAATTCACAACTGTATAATATGTGGGGTGTCATAGAGAACGATATTTATTTTTTACTATTACAAAAAGGGATTTATTGATTGAATAAATGGATAACCTTTTTTAAATAAAATTTAATTTTTTTTATGTTTTTTAAAGACATTTCCTCAGATTTAAGAGTTATTGTCTCCTTAAAATCATCAAAATAACTCCACCCATGGAAAAGTGATATAAAAATTCAAATTATGTATTTATATAGGTACCTTCGTTACGTTTAATATAAAAATGATAAAGATAACTTCAAAATATCACATTACATTGTGCCCAACCAACTTCTACATATAAGAAACGAAAACAATTTTTGTATACCTTTACCTTTATGTATATCACATATACATACATAACTATTATACCTAGTCAATCTATGATAAACATTTTTTTTTAATCGTACAATTAAAATTCAACACCTCAACCTCTATGACTTTTATATGTGTTAATATTAAGTTTATTATTTAAATCAGCACGTGTTTTCAAATATTATATTTTAGACGAGAAGGCATGCCAAAGTGTCAAATTATACGAATCAAACCCAGAAACAATATATCGTTCTGTCATCTATTTGGTTTTAGTTTGTCGTTAGAATTTTTTTTTAATTTAGTTTTTTTTTTTTTTGTTGATGAATCTTAAATAGTTTTAACGTTTGTTTTCATATTATTATTTTTTTTTTTTTGATACAATAATGTTGGTTAACCAGTAGGGCTTTTAATGCTATTGACTCCATATTATGGGCTAATTTTTTCAAACGCATTTTCTTGTGAGGGGAATAAGAAAATGTTTGTAATGGAAGGAGGGCTTGATGATGTTTATAGGTTTTACAAAAGAGTTTCTATACCTATATAGTTGACTTATTCAAAGGTTTTTGGTGTGAAATGTAATGTTAATTCATTATATTTTGTAAGACAATCGATAAGGAGAACGATATTTTATGATTTCCGTTTATAATTTGAGTTTTGTTTTTTTTTTTTTTTTGAAGCAACGTGAGTTCGTGGGTTATGACTTGGTAAGCTTCAGGAATAATAAACATCATAATTTGAAAGAAAACAATATGCAAATGTTTCTATAAACGACTTAAGGGTATTTGTATTTTTTAAAGTGATGTCAACAATGAAGTTTTACTAAGAAAAAAAAATAAACTCCACAGGATGGTAGGCTGGTAGGTTTGCTATAGTAAGACTTGAAATAAAATATTCGACATATACAATTTTTAAGTTTCTACATTTTCTAATGATTTTATATTTCAAATATTTAAATGTTAGGTATATTTTTATTTATATTTATATTTAATTTTTGCAACTTTTCTGATCAATTAAATCAACATTTTTAGCAACTTCGCAGGGATTTGTTTTATTAATTTTAGAATATAAAAAAGTGAAAACACAATTTATAAAGCTTCAAATAAAAATTTACAATTAATTTTTTAGCACGCTCCAATAATTTTTATTCACAAATTTAGCAGTATGAGAGCATAACGCCATCTGTTGGTGATCCTAATTTCCAGAGAGACAAAATTAGACGATTGTTATTTCAGAGTGTTTGTCATTTCTCAGAATCAATATTTGCTTCTTGCAACTCAAGATGGAATTTTTATATAACGCCACCATTCATTTTTTGAATAATAGTACATAAGTACGTACAATAAGACTCGTGAGATTTTCACGATTTTGCTACTTTTCTTGCCGAAATTTTGAGCTCGGTAGTTTGCTAATATGGTGAATTAAAAAAAAAAACAATTTCATGCAAATCTGCAGAATGTTAAGCTGAGTTTGGCTGTGCTAGCTTGATGCTTCACAAAATTAGTTTTTGTCTCTAAAAGCTGCAAATACATATATCTCTTCGGTTCTTAGTATAATTTTTTGAGCATAATACAATACAACTTTGATGTTTTTGAAAATCACAATTTAAAAAAAAAAATCATCAGTAAAATTAGCGAATTAAAAAAAAAATATTGACGGCACATGGCACAAAAAAAAATTCATTCTTAAAATTTGCAAATCTGCGAAATTTGCAAAAATATTAACGTCACATATCGGAGCACAATGCAGCATAATTGTTTTTTTTTTTCTTATGGAAATCAAAAATGGCGGTGCTATAACTTCACGCTTCGCAAAATTTATTTTTGGCTCTAAAAGCTACAAAAATATGTGAATTTTTGTCATCTCTTCGATTTTGAGCATAAAACAGTGCAACTTTGATGTTTTTGAAAATCGTAATTTTGCAAAAAATTTCGTCCGTAAAATTTGAAAATTTGCGAATTAAAAGAAAAAAATTGACGTCACATGGTGGCACAAGTTGAGCACAATACAGCAAATTTTTTTTGTATTTGAAAATTCAAAATGGCGGTGCTAAAAACTTCGCGTTAACTAGCTTCGCAACATTTGTGTTCGGCCGTAAAAACAACAAATATGCGAATTTTGGTTTTAACTCTTTGTTTCTTAGAGTCATAAATTGAACACAAAACAGAAAAACCTTGATTTTTTTGAAAATCGCAATTTTACAAAAAATTTCATCCGTAAAACTTGCGAATTAAAAAAAAAAAATATTGACGGCACATGCATCGCAGCACAAATTGATCACATAAAGCACAACCTTTTTTTTTTAAACTAAAAAGGCGGTGCACAACAGTTTTTTTTCACAAAAATTAAAAATGGCCGTGCTAACTTCACGCACATCTTTTTTTTGGAATTCTCCGCACCAGGGTTATGTGCGATTTGATTAAAAACTAAAAATGTTTTCCTACACGAAACCAATAAGCCCTAAGTACATATTAAATGATTTAGCTATCCTTGTTTCCTTTCATTTATATGAGAACATTTTCCTTCAAACCTCGTTTCCAAATGCATGATTCCATTCCATGCAAATTCGAAAAGTAAATTCTCTTTGCAATTATACCTTCCACAATATATTCACCATAGCCATTAGGCACAGAATGAATGTTGAATATACGAGCAACGACGACGACGACGATTTAAGCGTTCGGCAGGGAATCACTTAAAAATCATCTTCATCGTCACATTTTAACTCTTGATTGCAGAAGTTCACAACCATCCATTGTGGCAAGTGTTTGATCCATAACATTTGCAATAAAAGACCAAGTAGCACCAAATAACAAACCAAACTATAAAACAACAAAAAAAATATTGGCAACAAAGAACAGTATTACAAAGGCATTGGCACTGTAAGTTGGAATTGCTGCTATTTTTGTGCTTTTGATGCTGTTGCTGCTGCTGATGCAGTATACTGCATCGCACCAATCGATGATGATGGTGCTAAACGTGCATTGATGTTACGCAAATAAAATGCTCCAAACCATGTTCACACAAAAGCAAGCCTCTCTGATTTAGCATTACCAGCAGCAGCAGTAGCCTTTTGATTGTAATAAGATTGCAGTCCAAGTCTCTCTATACAAAATGCATCAAGTGCACGACCATGATTTTGTTATTTATCACGCATAAAAGTCGCACCAATAACTCCTGCTAAAGTGCCTCACAGTGTCACATAATGCAACTCTGTTGAATCTCTTTTCAGTTTTTCAGCCAGAAAATCAAGGCTGTTTAGGAAGCAAACGACAACGACTCTGACGACGAATCCACACAGCATTATCCAATCCAAGCCACCATCAAATGAATATCTTCCCGAGACTTCGAGTCATTCACTGTTGTTATTTGCTTCATTTAAATTTAAATTGTGTGATTGAAGGAATATCCAATCCACTGTGTGGCTTTGCATGTTTTTTTTGTTCATCATTCACATTGCTGTGCGTCATCTGATCGAATAGCGCCCGTCCAAAGAAGCGATCTTATTTGGAATTCAAAAAAAAAAAACCTCACTGAAGTTGTTGTGATACTGATGTGATAGACAGACGACGACGATTAAGTAGTCTTCTTACAACTTTCGATGGATATTAATTTGAAAAGTAATCTAAGCAGGAACCCTTGTACATATATATGCTTCATGGCGATTTGATTAGCATTTTTGTAATCCGAGAACTTGTACGACACTTAAAGTCGCCTATCATATGGATCTCCATAATGGTTAAGTGCGATCTACTCAGGTAGACGGATATAATATTGATTCTTTATCGAGCAGCATCTTTTTTCCGTTTTTTTTTAGTATATGATCTTTCAAAAGTGGAACTATTAAATAATAATATCAGTTGTAAATCAGTTTAAAATGCTTAAATAATATATAATTTAATATTATTTATTCTTTAGGAAGCTGTTGATGTTCGGACTTAAGTTTAAAGTTAGATGATTTATTGGAAAAAAGAAATATTTGCTCAGATCACACGAAATTTATAGAATCTTTGTTAAAATAGTTGAAAATTATTAAGAATTTTAAAATTAAATTTTTAATTTAAATTAAATAGTGGTTACAAAATCAAGACAAAAAGTTTGAACATTATAGATACATAGTAGCTTAGCTTACTTAATTTTCTTAAAATTCATACTTTCTAGCTTTTTTAATCTTTCTTCTTTACTAAATTCTCGTTTATACAAGGAAATAAAAATAAATCTATGGAAATGAAATTATGAATGTATATTTAATATTTTCCAATAAACTTGTTACATTACAATAAAATTATGATAATGAAATCTATGAAATTTTAATTCTAAATTGACCATTGTGCTTGGCCTATTTTGCACGTTTGATTTCCTAGCAGTGAACATTATAGACCCAAGCCCATTTCTATTGACCGTAGACATACACACAAATTAAGATTTATTTAAATAGATGATTATAATATTTTTATTTTAATAAATATTAAGTTCTTACATTAATTAATAAAATATATAAATAAATAACAGCGCAAAAGCTATTTTATTATTTTCGTTAAAAAAATGTAGGACAATTTTCTTTAAGCTTATTTGAGTAAAATCTGAAAATATAATTATTTGTGGTCTTAAAGAATTCTACGTTCATAATTATTCAATATTCATATATAATTAAATTAAATTAAATACCTGTATATTCCTTTGAACTTTATATACCATAGCTTAACAGGCGTATTTGTTAGATTTTTGACGAGTTAGACAGTGTCTAAATAGATCAAAATTGTTTGAAAAAGTTAAAAAACTGCTTTATTTTATTAAATAAAATGTTACATTAGCCAAGGTTTAGACAATCGAGTCCGTTGTATAAGTTAGATAGCTAATTCTTAAACATCAAATAAAAATGTTTATCTATAATTTGGAAAGCTGTCCAAAGTTAGACAACTTTTATAAATACAACCAAGGGTGTTTCAAAATTGACGTCAGAAGTAATTTTTATAGAAATCATGGCACTTCAATTGAAATTGTACTTTTTTTTATTGGTTCATAAAATATATAATATATACGGGTTATCAAGTGCATGGTAGTGCCCAGCCAAGTTCTGGCACTACACTCATTTTAACAGAAAAAAACTTAGGCTATTTTCGACCCCCTTCTAACTTCATTACTAATTAAGCCAGAAACTTAAGATTTGTAGTAATTGCTAAGCCTTACTGACTAAAATTTTGGGGGTTTACTTGGCAAGTTTTCTTTTTATTACGCACAACTCAAAACGTTTTGAAAACTTGAGCAGAGAACCCACGAAATTGTAGTCAGTAATTATTAAATAATCAATTTCTCTTACAATTTGCAGTTGTTTCAATATTACCCTACTTATAATAATTGATCTTAAACCTTCATAAAGTTAGAACTTGGCATACTTTTAGAACTCACTACTTTTCACGGCTGAGTTGTTGCATACAGAATTTTTCTTCCAAGCTTTCGCACCACCATACTAATATTGAAGGTTTAAATGAAACCACAACACTTGGGTGAGCTACCACCAAGATTTTAAAGGTTGGAGTTACAGCTAATTCACGACTGCCACACCAATTATCAGACTCCTTTTTTGTGGCACTTGGTCTTTATTTGTTTATTTTATTTTATTTTATTTTATTTTATTAAAAAAAAAAACTTTTGCAGTGACTGAGAAAATGTAGGTATTATTGTTTTTTTAATAACAATTGATTTTTGTTGGTAAAAAATCTATATTACTTACCCTAGTTTCCCATTTAATGTATCACTGCGTGAGCCTATAAATATGATTGTATGGGGAAAAGTTGAGTTTTAAGCTAATTGAATTGATTTTTCAGTCATAAACCATTCCAAAATTAATTTTTTTTGACTTAAAACAACTTAAAGCTGTAATTTTAATTTAAGATACAAAACTTTAGGATCTGCTTATTAGAATCCAAGTATATGTGTTATATCTTAATTTAAAGATCTTAACCTTGAAAATTCGATGAATATAGATTACAAGTTTTTTGTAAGGTAGCCATGAGTCAGTAGTTTTTGGAATTTTGTATAAATAATAATGGATCTTTCCAATGAAGTAATTTATTTGTTTATTTTTTTTTCAGCCTTTCTTTTGAATATTGTATGTGAACTGCAAATTCGCTTTGTCATTCTCGGTCTGGTTTTTGTTTTATTTTTGTAAATCATCATTGGTGATCTTTTTATATTGAACCAAAAAAAATAGCTTTAAAAAAATGAGCACATATATCATTTTTTTTTCTCTTCATTGTTTTCCAATTTAAATAAAGAAAATTAACTAATTAAATTCTAAAATGGCCATATTTTATATAATCAGAACTTTAATATTGAAGAATTAATGTTTTTATACAATAACTTTATAAAATTAATAAATATTTTTGAAATTACACAACGCGATTCGGAGTATTGATATACTATATCTATAGAGAGCATTTCGGAGTGTTCTCCGTATGGAGAGCTTATCGCACGAATATTAAGTACATTCCGAAACGCGTCGCGTATTTTCAAAAATGTATATTAATTGTGTAAAAAATATTAATTCTAAAAAATGTTCTCATTTGATAAAAATATATTTTTTTAAAACAATTTTATTTATTTAAATTCCACATTTTTTTCTTACGTGAATCTTGACATAAGGAGGCAACTTTCATTTAACTAGTAAACCTTTTCAACAAAACAATATTTCTTATTTGATAAGTAGAATGAATTTATTTAAAATTTGTTTGTGTTAACTGCGAAATAAATAAAGAAATACAAGATGTCTGTTTTTTTTTCACCTAAAATAAATTTTAACTTATTAAACAAAAAATTTAAGCAAAACATAAAATAAAATAAAAAAAACACTATTTTTCTTATTTTATTAATCAGACTTAAATTAAGTGAGTCTGCTTGACCAGACAATGCGAATTTTTAATTTCTCATACCGCCGCCGGCAACTCATAAATAACGCGATATATTCAAATTGACACCCAAATTTGCAGCTTTAAACAACATAAATGTATATAGTTTGCTATTGAGTTCAAAAACTTGTTTGAGCAGATGTAAATTTTAATATCGATTTCTATAGCTCATCTATTTTTCAAAGTGACATTATTCAAATAAACAAAAAAATAAAAATACATATATCTAATAATTTCAGAAATTAACCGCAAACGCGTTCGCATCTCAACTCTTTTGTTTTGATATTATAATTTTTGTTTCTTTTTTTTTTTTTGTTTTTTCTGTCAAATCAAAAAAAGAAACTATGTGTAGATATGCTTTACATTATAAATGTCAATATTTAAAATAAGTTAAGGTCTTCGTTGTCTCTAATTTGATCAATAACATTAAAGCTTTATTTTTTTTGTAAGATTTAGGTTAATTGTATCGTTACGGAAGCTAACATAATATGTGTATAGATTTTTTATTTTATTAATTCAGATCGTTATGATCATCATGTCTCATAAATTTATAATTGGCTTATATATAGATGATTTTGTCATAAATTGCAATCTTAAAGGTTATTATATTTGTGAGTGGCACGTGTATGTGATTATTATATTTTAATCAAGATATTTTAACATTTTAAATAGATTAAAATTATATGATTTGTAGGTTATTTATGTTTACCTACTGAATATTAAATCTAATATTATTTCAGTAGCAACCAGATAATAATTAATTAAAACAATCTTTTTAACTAAAAACAAAATAATTTTCCATTTTGTTTTTATATTACTTAGTTATCGACTAATTGGTTAATCGGTTTCTCGTATATTAGGTATAAAATGGATTATTAATTCAAAATTACTTTTAGTTGTTTTAAGACCATACAAATTGGGGTTTCACCCCGGCAATCTCACTTGGACTCATCAGTTGACTATTGGGAGGGAGTGTTTTTTCAATACAAAAGTTTTGATAGGCTCAGATCGTCTTACCTACATAGATTTCATGATGAATATCTGTGTGAACTTTTTTTTAATTATTAATTATTTTGAAATGATTAGAATACAAAATCATTTAACTAATATGTTCTTTGTTTTTTATTAATGTTTCAGTAAAATTACAATATTGTTGAAAAGTACACATATTTAAGCATAAGAGAGAAGTTAGAGAGAATTTATGGCACTATCCTACTGCATTTTCCTTCCACCTTAATTCACTTAATTGAGGCGACAAATGAAATTAATTCAATTTAAATAACTCTTAATATATCGTCTTTGGTCAAAAGGGATTATATCTTTATGCAACATTTGTCGTCAGAACGGAAATCAATTGGCAAGTATAAAATATAAAAAAAAATCATGAATAAATTCAATGAGATTAACAAAACTTCAACGGATAAAGGATTGTTGCTTAACCGAAGAATATATTGTGTAATGGCAGACAAACATAGTTAAATATACTACCTGTGTTCTACCTGCCAACAGTAATAGTATCAATAAAACGAGCCAAACGAGCCCTCTCGACATATCGCCAATTTAATAAAATATGCTTAAATGATGTTTTTTTTTTTCACTTTTTTAATTCTTATTCTTCTGTCGTCGTACATTGGGAAAGAAAAGCTCGAAAATTGGAAATAAATCAGATTAGAGCGATAGGAATTTAAAACAACTAAGCTAACATTAATTTCAAATACCAGATAATAACTTCAGAAGACTATAAACTTTGACGATATAAAATCTTTTACGCAAATAAACTACACATTCTTTAATGAAATTAGAAAGTAAGCATATATTTTTAAAAACTAAAAATATGTCCATTGTTCATTTTTGGAACGTAATTTTGGGAGACCATAAGAAAATTACTATTATTAATTATAAAATATAAAAAACAGACAGTACAAAATATTTTTTACTTATAATAATTAATTCTGACTTTGACCACAGTCTGTCCCACTGTACATCATACCATTGAGCACATTTTTCCATTTTTATTTTTAAGTAAAAAATTATACAATGAATCTTATAGAACGCACTTGTTGCATACATAATCCAAATTTTTGTTATTAAGCAAGTGTAGGAACCCTTGAGGCAATGCTGATGATGATGATGATGGTTGATCGTCGATGAGTAAAAGGAAATACACTGATTTGGTTAATTAATTACATATTTTGCATAACAGTGGTGAGTGGATAGTCAAAATAAGATGTGTGTGCACTCGGTGTTGAGTGCTTGATGGCACACCTCACATTTCTTATATATCCACTCGATTGACATGCATATATTCGTATAATATAGCAAGTCCATCAGTCACATCACAAGTGTTTGACTTGGTTGATTTTTTTTTGGACATCTCCATAAAATTATGATAAAATTTATGCTGCAAGAAATTCAAATTTGGTTGAGGTGACATAATTAGTTTGATTATGGTAGGTATTTTCTTTATATGTATGTATAAATGCTCGCAAAACTTTGATAATACTGATCGACAGTAATGTATGAACGCCAATCAGCTCATTATGGCCATGTATAATTGTAAATTTTGAACTGCAGATACACTTAGTGAAAATGAGGAGGAAAAAGCAGAAATATGAAAAAATCAGGGATATCACATCATAATGTTGTTTTATGAATACTCCTAAGTCCATTTTTTTAATTTGAAACATTTGCATTTGTTATGAATTTTTTATTGAGACTAACTGGAAAATTTATGAGTTTGAGGAATTAAAGCAACAGTGAATTGAAATTACAGAACTTAAAACATGATATTTGATTAATTATTTCGCATTTAGTAGAGGTATTTCAGTAAAAAGCGGTTTTAAGAACTTTTTATTTGAATGACGATCAATATAAAATTTTAAGAAAAATTGTTCATACATCACATTTGAATTAAATTATTTAATAAAGCCAAGAACTGAGTAAAACTTCATGAGTTAATTCTTTTAAATTTTTTAAAAAAATTGTCTAATCGATATCGACTTTTTAGAGAATGGTTAAACCACAATTTTTATGTTATACAGACATTTTGTTTGTTAGTTTTAATAAATTTAAATTATAAAACTTGAATTTTAGCTTGAAATATTTTAAAAACGAGACATATTTATATTTTTTTCGGATTTATTGAAAAGGAAAGCTTATTTTCTGGAATTGAAACATTTTCTTAAATAAATGTAATTCAAAATTAAAACAGCGGCAGCATTTACTACTTAATAACTTTTTTCTACAAATTTTTTCTTTGCAACTTCAAATTAAGTCAATTCAAAATACGCAAAGTACGGGTGAATGGCTCTATTCATATATTTAAGGTTAAAGCCTTCTAGAAATAGCGAATTAATTTTAATTTTCTCTCAGTCTGGTTGCATTACAACTTGCAAGTATACACATACCTGTGCCTAGCATTAAGGCTCTAACATTATCATAAATGACCACAGTAAAATTTTCGTAGTAGATTTGAAAACGAAAGAAAAACCCAAATTTTCACAAACTATATTTTTAACAAAAATAATAATTATTTTTTAGCAAAGTGTTCTCATTTACCTCAATTTTGTTTGGTTAAAAAAATGTTTGGATTTTTTGATTTTCAAAAAAGGAATAGATTAGCTTTATTTTGTTATTAGAGCAAAATTATTCCGAATTATTGAGGAATTCTGGAGAAATGTTTCTTGCATCTTAAAAAAATGACATTTCCACCATAGCTTGGCATCTCATTTTTTAAAATCCGGTTTTGTTTTCGGTGAAATCGAACAGAATTATTTTGGAAAAATATCAAGAATTACAAAACTATGGTGCTTATACGATGGGAAATCCAAAAAAAAATTTGAAATGCTAACTTCATGCAAACTAATTGCAGATATAAAGTAACTCTCTTTCCAAACAACATCAGCCAGCAAATTTATTGATTTCAGGAAGATAGATAAAGAGCTGACGATTATTGTGCCATCGGCAGCGTGGCATACCTGTCATGGTGGAATGTACGAAATTTTGAAGAAAATAAAAAAAAACAGTTCCTGTTCGTCAGTGGGTTGGTATATTTTACATTGAAATAATGAAAGCCATTTTATGTAAAATGTTGGGCCGGAATGAACACTGTTTTACAAAAAATTATTAATTGAGTCATCAGCTTCATAATTGCATCAAAATAAATGCAATTATGAGCTTCAATGAAATCTGTACTGGCAATAAAAATTATATTTTATATTCTTTTGACTAAATTTGAGTTTGAAAATAATTTTTTCAAAAACCTGTTCATTGAAATAACTTGATTTAGGAGTAAAATGAAAAAAATGATTATTGATGGCATCATTAATTTAGCTATGAAATAATTTTTAGGTGTTGCCGTGGTTGTTTTACTATTTTTTTACATTTTACATTGTAAGCCCAACTGTCGTGGCTGAGCGAAACGCATTGGAATAAAGGTTATAAAGGTTTTTTTACAGTCCAAAAAAAAATAAATAATAATTCTCTTTTTATTTGTGTTTTTTTTTCTTCGTATTATTAGTAAGTTTTATTTTAAAGGCTGCAATTATGTAAGTCCAATTACATCATGCATTTATTTTTCATTCAAATAAAAATCAGAAACCTTGTTTCAAAATTAAATCAATACCTAATAGTTGAGTTAACATAATAGCTGCATTTTATTATCCACATGATCTGATCTGGATCAGATCCCCATAATAAAACAAACAGGACAGTGACAGCTAGGGTATATATCCGTCTTGTGTTTGTATATTTTTCATGTTTTTCTTGGCTTTTTTCTTTGCACTACAGTTTACACTACCTTACCATAATAATAATAAAAAAGTACTAGATTTTGGATCATGAAATAGATCCAGAAAAAAAGCAAGATTACATGTTGTTTTTTAATTTACGTGTACAAATTTGATCCTGATCATGATCATGTGGATAATCAAATGCAGCTAATAAAGATAATGGCGCAAGATTTTAAACGATTTAGTACGAAGTTAAACCTTTTAGGATGATAAAAATGCTTTCACATCGTACTAAATCGTTTAAAATTTTGCACCAATATTTTTAAGGTAATGATTACATAATATCATTTTATTTTTGTAATAAACAAAAATCCAGAATTTAGACTCTTTTTTTCACAATCTATACCAATTCAAAAAAAAAAATAATAATAATAATTTCTTCCTGTTATTTTTCTCAGTGTAGTTATGGAAGGTAATTCAACTTTGGAGTATAGACTATTTAGCCTCAGCTTAGTATAACTCATAACGAACCATCATAGCTCTAGATACCATTCCAAATACACACACTCGACACGTTGCGGTCAATATCGTGATTATAATGGACAGCACGTCCTGGCTTTTTTATATCATTCTCCTCTATACGATTAAACTATTCCACCCACTATTCGACTATATACTACCTACCATCGAATCAAACTTTGTTGTTTTTTTTTTGTAATTTTTTTGTGTACTATTAAAATAAGGCCGTAAAGCATTTTTTGTATTTCTTATTTTATATTTCCATTCTTTTGTTCTAAAGTCGAACAACAAAACACTGGCAAAATAGTTATATTTCCATTGTTTTGTCCATCACTATACTTAAAGAAGAAAGATACGCGCCTCATTTATTTGCTGCCCACCATGATTGGGAGCTAGGTAGATACATATATACATAATTACATGCTATGTGCTTGAATATTTTTTGCGGTATGGCACGCGTTCTGAATGAAATTCGAATTAAATATTATCAACTTATATATATACGAATTACGATAATAATTATATATTGGCAGGGCAGCTATAGGTATTAGCTGAACTGAAAAATTGAAAAATCCTACTCTTATAGGCTGCGTTGAGTTGACATTCTGAAGACCGCTAGAGAGTGCTATTGAGCGCACTTCGAAAGTACTTCTTTTGTACAAAGTATCTACACATACCTGCCTATAGTCTGTACTAGTCCATAGTTTAGATAGTTTTAGACACCGTTTTCAATTCAAGTCCAATATTATTCATATGCACACATAGCTTCCTAAGTGAAATACGAGCAGAAGCACACTTCTCAGAAACAGTCTAAATTACAAATAAAGCACATGTCAGTGAGCGCATCCCTGAATATTAATTTTGCGTGCGGGGTTTGGTTCATTTCGGTTTGGTTTGTAAGTAATTTTTTTTTTTTTGAGATTCAGATTTGAATTCAGAGTCTCAATTCTCTGTGCGCATTGTTTCGTTGGATTGGAGGGAGTTCTGGAGGCTCTGGATTTGTCATATATGATCGCATGGCATATATTCATGCAATATGATATTTTGCAGCATGATGGTTTGACGCAGCACACGGCTGAGGCTAACAGCAACAAGCAAAGGAAGGTGCACACTTGCATTTTGAGCGGATTCAATCGATTTATCAACAAAAGAGGAAAGGGTGGGCATTGAGCAATTTTGCCGTCTGGTTGTCTGTCGGTGATGAGTCATATTATGAGAGATTGTGCCATTTTGGTTCGATGCACTTTGTTGATTTTATGTTAGCAGTTTTAATTTATTTTTTTTTGTTTATTTTTTTTTTATTTAATTGTAATTTGAATTCATTGGTTTTGAGGTGAATTTTTAATGGGAATTCAATTGAAGGTGTGGACGGTTTGGTTTGTTTTATCGATTAATATTATTATGGATAGGTTATAATAGAAGCCGATAAAGGAGTTTGATTTTCTTTTGTGGCTTGCAATTTGGTCTTAAGTGCTTTTTTATTGTTAAGAAAAAATTTAATCATTTGTATTTTATTGAACTGTTAAATAGTCTGGGTTTTTTTAATTTTACTGGGTGGTCATTTTTGTAATTAAATTGTTTATATTGAATTACATTATTGGACTTAAGATCAATAAATTGTGTAGGTACATAATTTTTTAATTTTTTTTTAAATTTTAATTAAGTCCAAATTCAGACTGTTTTTATGTTACAATTAGAGTTAAATAAAATTAATTAAACTCCTGTTCTCGTCGTATAGAATCTTGTGCTAACAATCAAGTTTTATGAAAATCCACCCAACAATTCTGTCTGATCAAAATTTTGAGTTCAAATAAAAATAAATAAATAAATTGGGATGGCACAACAGACTTAGAAACTCTCAACCCTTCCTGTGTGCGATGTTATATTGGCAGGAATGGAGGGTAACTAAAATTTTTTGCCGAATCCGAACAGCAGGATGTGAGAAGCACTGTTTTAGGACAAGAGGTTATATACTCTTAAAGGATTAGTCAGTTTCTCTTAAGAGGCATTAACCCGTGAAAAAAATTCAGTATTTTTTTTCTAGGTGGCATAGACTGGGAATCGAACCCAAGAACTTCGGGGCACAGTGGGACAAAATGAGAATTTTTCGGTTGCAAAAAAACATAGCTCTTAAAAAAATAAACATATTCTGATAAATTTGTTTTCTGTTTGAAGGTAATTTTGCAAGGATAGGTAGATATAAAAATTATGAATTTTAAGAAAAACTATTTACAGGGTGATTCAGAATCTTTTGTTAAAGTACGACTTTCTTACCATAAGAAACGGACTTAATATTTCCCCTAAAAATGTAAAAACTAAATGACAGAAATAAAAATAGGGTGTCTTAAAATCAAACAAAGTCAAAGTGGTACATACAAGTAAACGACCAATACATTTTTTAAATATTTTTGCAGTCGTATCAAAAGCCTTTCTATACTTCGATATTATATAGGTATCTACTATATGACAAGTTATCCATTCGTATAAAAAAAATCAAACTCGAGATTTTCATCAAAGCCGAAATTTCCTTGATAGCGAAGTCGAAAAAGAGGGTCTCACAATTCTGTCTTTCTGTCCTTTCTGCTGTAGCCTATACGGGTGGTTCGATTTTCTTTAAACTTGGTGCCTAGCTAGTGTATTTTGGGCATTCCCCCGACACATTTTTTTCTTTTTTTTAAGACCAAAAAAAGTGGTACCTGCCGTACGACGAAACGCCAAATTTGTGTAGTACCAAAGGCCGTTAAAAGTTATTTTGAATCAAAAATAAGCAATTTTTTTTACAAAAAGGCTAACATTAAAAATAAAATCCGAAAAATGGTTATAAATGGTGCCTTCCATAGAACCTTTTTGTTGGTTTTCGATTTTCTCAAAAACGGCTGATTTTTACCAATTTTTTTAAATAAAATCAAAAAGTTTTAAAAGTTATGCATACCAGAATTTTTAAACAATTTTTTTTTTGATTTTTAAAATTTTTTTAAGAATTTAATAATTCGAAAACGATTTATTCTATATCGATTATTATTAAACTTGGCATCCAGCTGTACCATCCAAGCGTACCTCCCATACAAGTGTTTAAAAACCAGTAAAGAAAATCTTGTTGTTCTTAAAAACGGCTCCCACGTTTTTGATTAAATATTAATGTGAGTACCATATTACTATAATATTATATTATTGTATTGTATTATTGAAACAAAAAATGTCTCGATCGTTTTAAAATGGTAGATACCTCTCATAGAACCATTGGGTTTTCGACTAGCTCATTATTTGCTCTACCGATTTTAATAAAATTTTCTACACAAGGAGCTAAATGTGAATAGTATCGCATATTAAAATTTTCAAAAACACAAATTTTGCATTTTTGTAAAAAAATTCAATTTTTTTTTTTGAAAATTCGATATTTCGAAAATAGGTACCTACAAGAATTTTTTCAAAATTAATTTTTTAACTCTGAATTAATAAATACTAAAAAATGGTGTACCAAGTTATTTGTTTTTAAAATTTTATGTATAAAAATTATTCTTTTTACAACGATTTTTAAAAATTTTTTCTCATAATAATAAAATTTATAAAATTTAAAATTTTTAATTAAATTAAATCATGTCCTTTATACATCGCGTTGGTGTGAAAACAATATCAGGAGTTGTTTATTTAATTTATTCCTAATTATAAAATAATTTTTTACCAATTTTTCAGTTTAATCTTTAAGTTTGGTGCATGCATATTGCAAAATGCATATGTGCAACACCAATGCTATATTATATATTTTTGTATTCTCTCTAAACTATTCAGACTTTAAAACCACAGTGTGATCGCACATTAGAGCAAGTTTGTGCGACCCAGTCTTGCATTTTATTTTATTTGAGAGTGTCCGAAGGTTGGACTTTCAAATTAACAAAAAGAATCTAGCGAGAAGTTTCAAAAATACCCATGATTTTTGATATTTTTTTTATGGTTTTTGCTAGATCTTTCTTATTAAATTCTTTCATAAAAAATTTTAATTCATTCATTTTTATAGAAAATCTAATTTCCTTTAAAAAGTTTCTTAAATTAAATTTTCAAATTTAGGCTAGTTTTCGAGTTATAATGAAAGTATTGAGAAGTGACCAGGGTGACTTTTTCTCTCAGAAATGCATGGTATGAACTTAGTAGAATTTGGTGTTTTAAACATTTTTAAAAATCTTAAATAACCCTTTCAAAAACCCTTAAATGCAATTATTCCTTGCTAATTAGTATATTATTATACTATTACTAGAACTAATTTAAAAACCAAACCTTTAAAAAATCACCCATTTTTAAAATACAATAATTTTTCTCATGCAATTATCCAACTCTAAAAATCTCCATAAGCTGCTGCATGAGTCAAAAAGTTAATAATTTTTTTCCACGCTAATAGCAAGTTCATTTTTATATTGTAGATCTAACATAAATTCCCTGTTATAGGCATATGCTATAATCCCTGAAAAGGGACAGAAACACTAAGAACAAAATCAAAGACCTATTCGTCGAGCCTATAGTATGTTTTCTTGGCAGCAATTGAAATACAATTTTTTTTAAATATATTGTTTAATTTTTGGAAAAGCTATTCCATTTCATTGAAAACATCACACATGGCTGTGATCGCCAATTGCCACTTTGAACTGCTAACACTTGTTAAAAGCGTAATACTTAAAATTTGAGATTTACAATTTTTTATTTTACTGAAAAATTTAATTTAAATATCAAAGAAAAGCTCAAAAATTTTAAATTAATGAATTTTTAATATTTACCCTTTTAACGCAGCTATCACATTTTATAACTTCCATCCTAAAGTCCTAAAGAGAACCTATTTAAAAATCCTGTTCCATTCGATCGTGATATTTAACCTCAACCATCAATGAAAATGCACCTAATTAGCTATAAGAAATGAAAATCATATTTACTCAGACATAGATTCGTTTTCACAGCCATCTCATGTCTGTAACCACATTTAACCTCTCGGTGAGCCTGATCGAACCTTAGAAAAAAAAGTCTAAATCCTTTTGTTGCTTGCGCGCACTTATATTTCATAATATTGAATCAACAACATCAGAAGCGAGTTATAACCATTAAAGGAGTTTATAACTTACCTTTGAAGTTAACCACTATTATGATGAGGAAGACCTCTCTATATATACTAAAGGACTAATTTTCACCCCAAAAAAAGCAGTAGGTAATAATAACGGGTGATTTTTTAGCTGGTTTGGTTTTGGCAACACTGGTTTTGACAGCTGACGTGTGTTTAGTACCTTGTGTCACTGTTAAACAGCTTCAGTTTGGTTTGCAATTTAACCATGGATCGTCTTACAAATGAACAACGCTTGCAAATTATTGAATTTTACTATCAAAATTCGTGCTCGGTTCGAAATGTTCATCGCGCGCTGCTTCCATTTTATGGTCGGCATTCTCGACCTTCTGAGCAGTCTATTCGGAAGATTGTGACCAAATTTCGCACCAAATTTACTTTGTTGGACATTAAACCACCAACACGTTTACGTACTGTGCGTAGTGAAGAAAATATTGCGGCCGTATCAGCTAGTGTGACAGAAGACCGCGAAATGTCGATTCGGCGCCGTTCCCAGCAGTTAGGCCTTTGTTACAGCACTTTTTTTTGCCCGAAATGGAAGTTCTTGACTTGCATGATATGTGGTTTCAACAAGACGGTGCCACATGCCACACAGCACGCGAAACAATGGCGCAATTGCGAGGCGAGTTTGGTGAACAGTTAATTTCACGTTTCGGGCCGGTCAATTGGCCGCCTAGATCGTGCGATTTGACACCATTAGACTATTTTTTGTGAGGGTATGTCAAGGCTAATGTCTATAGGGACAAGCCCGCTTCGATTGACGCACTGGAAGCCAACATCCATGCATTCATTCGTGAGATACCGGCCGATATGTGTGAAAGAGTATGCCAAAATTGGACTCAGCGGATGGGCTACATGAGACGCAGCCGCGGTCAACATTTACATGAAATTATCTTTAAACATTAAATTGCAAGGTCCAAACTATCGATTCAAATAAATATTTCATTCATTTTTTCGAATTTTTTGTGTTTTTTTTTTTAAAAAAAGTTCTAAACCTCTTAAAAAATCACCCTATATAATCTATAATGAACCAGGTCTAAAGTGTGTATACTGTATAAGCCATGCCTGCCATGTTGATGAACAAGAACCGATTTCGATTGTGTATACCTCAAGCCATATCTAACCTTTGAATAACAAAAATAAAACAAAACAAAAAAATATAGAATAATCATTATTGTTTACATTGGCAAATGAGCAAAACCAGATAAAAGGTGAATTTCACAAGTTTGTTAAAATAAAAAATCAATTAATTATTGTTGTCTCTCTGGTTAGATGGATCCTGGAAGAAAATATTTGCAAGCTTTTTAAGTACTGTCAATTTAGAAAATTGTATAGTTACGTGAAAATAGGACTCCGGCAAGAAAAAATATCTTTTGACTTTTAAAAAATGATTTTTTTGGATATCCAAAATTTGAACAAAATTCCAATATGAATCCTTTGCCCACTGCTTATAAAAATAAGGAAATAGGCAATAAGATGGACATATTAGATAAAACTGTAACTGGAAAATAACAATTTCACCAAGAATTTATTGAACAATTCTTTGACATTTCGATTTGACAGATAACTTTTTTTAATCTAAGAAAAATTTTAAAGTAAATTATTAAAAAAAAAATTGCCAATATATTTCTTTCTTTATGTATAATCAGAGTGTTTTGTTCAACTGTTTATTAAATTTTACTTTAGACTTTTGAAAAAATAAAAATTCTTGAAGTAGGTAATATTTTAAGCTACCTGGTGAAATTCCCCAATGCATTTGAATGAACCTTCAAAGATTACCTACAATATGAAAGGCATAGAAATAAGTATACACAAATATATTTTCTTGTAGCCGCCGACATATTGTGCGTCAATATTTGGTTAAGTTTTGTTATTAGAACACTTGGCATTCTCATTTATTAGTGAAAGAGCTCGGCATAGCTATCGGCGGCCAGCAGCGGCGGCGTAGATGGCGTGGCGGCTTCCCAATGCCCTGCAATGTTTTGCTAGTGGTGCTATGCATATTCCATTCGGTTAATGCCTATTAAACGAAATCGTTCTAATGGATACTGACCACCGGCACCCGCGCGCATCGTGGCTACCCAATATTTATATACTCATATCCATCTATGGATTGGCCTAGGTTCCTTTTCAAGTATCACTGCGAGAACTATGATGCGTGAGATGCACAACTTACCGCCGCACCGTTGCTGGTACATATAGAGATGCTGCTATATTGCTATGTCCCAGACCCAAGTTCACCGCATCATCAGCTTGCTTTTCGACCAAGAGTTGCCTTATAGAAGGTTCCTATAGACTGTGCGGCTAAACATCAAAGTGCACTTGCATTTATTTTAGTGTTTAATGGTTGCTCTTTAGTTGTTTCCTTAATTTTATTTTGTTTTCATTGGGCGAGTTGTATAGATTGTTTTTTTTTTTTCTGAACATTGGAGCTAAGATGGTGATGCTGGTGCTTCTTCTTCTTTTACTTTGCTTTATTAGAGTAAATATTGGAATGATGGAGCTATTTTTGAGGTAAATAAGTAGAATTGGCCGTCCTCAGCGCATATATGAGATGAGGAATCCGAATGGGTTTAATGCATATTGGCCATCTAGAACTATGATGATGGCACAGAGATGATAATGATGATGATGATGCCATATCGCCATAGCTGTTGATATACGGTCATGACCATTTTTATACAACTATACTTCGTTAAAAGATATGCGGAATTGTTTCAATATGTTGTCATAAACGGGGGGGTTCGTTAAGCTTAGGACTATTGAGGAATGCTGTTGAAATTAGCACATATGGTTTATTGTAGGTACATACATATGTTTATATGAAGTGGAGATAGATTTTATTGATCAGCATATGAGGAAAAGGAAGTGTGAATGATTGAATATTCGTTCTTTGAAATGCATATATGTATCTTAAGATCATTCCTGGTTCGGTTTTGCCATCAGAGCTTCCTTTATGTGTCAAACATTATTGGCAGTATGCATGAGATTTCATATTACTGTTTATAGCAAGGAATATCGTAAATATGGTCACCTGAAAATAAAAATAGACTGAACTCAACTGAAAATTCATACTTGTTTTTAGAGATTCAATAGAAGCTTCTATACGTATACAAAAATTAATTAATAATTAATAATAAATTAATAATAATCGATTAAATAGATAATGGGATAATGGTTCTATGAGAGCTATTGTTAATAATGGCTAAATGTAAAATTTTATTCTGGCTAATTATTGGTATATTGCACTTACATATATTATAGCTTATACAGGAAATTTTTAATCAAAATCGTAAGAGCCGTTTTCGAAAAAAAATTTTGATTTTCATTAACAGCTTGAACAGTATGAAAAGTAGATATCGCTAATTTTGAAATAATTTTTGTTAAAAATATTTAAGATTATGTTAAAAAACTGCTTGGTGCGATGTCTAAAAAAATCGACCGAGTCGTTTCCGAATTATTCATTTTTCAAAAAAAAAAAATGTTAAACCAAAACTTTTTGAAACTTTTTCTTTAAAAAAATTGATTGAATCAAAACACCAAAAAAAAAATGTTTATGGCAGGCGCCTTTAGTAACCATTTTTGGAAAAAAAAAATTCACTAAATGGTAGAATTTTTTTTGAAAAATCTGTGGAGCCATTTTTGAGAAAAATAAGGTTATTTTAAAATATTAAAAAAAATATACATACATATCTATGTACATATATGGCTGGTATCTACCGTTATTTTCGGTTGTAAAAAAATTAAAAAACGTGTAGGGGGAATGCCCAAAAAACGCATTGGTACCAAATTTCAAGAAAATCGACCTATCCCTTTAGGGTGTGTCGAACAGATAGACAGACGGACGGACAGAATTGCGAGACCAACTTTTTTACTTGCGATGTATGTATAGGTAGATATTATATAGCATTTGTTATGGATTGCGTACAAAAATAGAACTCGAGATTTTGATCAAACTTGAAATTTTGATGATAACGAAGGCTCTTGCAAATCTTCCGCTATATCTGTATGTCCTGTTCTTTCGGCTTTAGCCTAAAGGGTGCAGGGTCAATTTTTTTTAAACTTGGAGACTAGCGTTTTTTGGGTAGGTAGGTAGGTACCTACCTTTTATCCCGAGACGGTTTTCTCCTTTTTCAAAAATAACGGTACATATCGTACAATTTTTTTTAATGAGTATTTTATTTTTCTCAAAAACGTACCCAAATTCCCTAAAATATGTAGTTATAAACGGAACATCCCATAGAAAATTTTTTGAATTTCGGTTTTCTTAAAAACGGTTTCAAAAATTCATAAAAAAAATTGTCAACCAAAATTTTCAAGTTTTTTTTTTTTGATTTTTAAATAAATTTCAATTTTTTTTTTTTTTGATAATTTAATTATTCGAAAACGACTAATTTGATTTTTACTTACCTTGGCACTTAACAGTATTTTTAGATTATCTAGCAGATTTTAAATAACTACAAATTATTTCTGTAACCGGCGAGGAAAATTTCAGTTTTCTGAAAAACGGCACTTACGATTTTGATTCAAATTTTTGTGTGAGCTGATATTGTACGATCTACCATATTATTTGAAAAAAATGTTACCTATAGGTATGGAATGAAAACAGTATCTCTCAAAGAAAATTTTTGTTTTGTTTTCGACTATATCTTTATCTATCACACCGGTTTTAATGAAATTTTGTACACTAGAGCTTCTAATAAGTTTAAATTATCAACATTTTCAAAAAAAAAAACAAAACAAATTCAAAATTATTTTTTGAAAACTTGATATGTATTTCGAAATTTCTTTTTTTTTTTATTAATTTTAAAACTATGCATTAATAAATGCTGAAAAATTGCGTCCTAATTTTTTTTTTTTTTCCTTAAAAATATTAAAATTTATATACATATGTGGAGTCTGGTAAAACCAGCATAAGTGCATTTTTTTGAAATTGACTTATAGATACAAAAAAAATTCTATATTTATTTGGTAGTAACAGTAAAAGTCTGAGTGAACCGATTCATAAGATACTCCGTGTTTTTTTTTTAAGTAAATTTTTTTTTAATTTAGAGTAAATTTTTGATCTTTAAAATGCATTTATCTCAAAAAACGATTTTTGACTTATGTTATTTTGGTCAGATCCCATAGATATAAAAAATTAATTTTTTAAAAAAACTGCTTCAACAATTTTCATTTTTTTTTCATAAATTGAGATTTCTTTAAAAAATAAATCAAAACAATTTCAGATGTTGTGTAATCAATTTATTTCTAATTTCATTGATTTTTAAACAATTTTTTAGGCTCCCATATCCAATTTATTTATTTTAAAATCTGAGTAGTAAATCTTAATTATTTAGGCTTTAAAGTCACAGTGTGGTCGGACATCAGAGCAAGTTCGTGCGACCCAGTGGTACATTTTATTCGTCAAAATCTCTAGTATGAATTTTCTTTATGAATTCATAACTTGCCATGCAATATAGTAGTAATACTTATGTATACAGGGAATTTTTTACAAGATTCGACAAAAGGCTACGGCGCTCGTGTAGGGTGGTTCAAGACCAGATAAGGCGTGAGTGACAATTTTCCAAAAAAAATCGACTTAAATTCAAACAAAATATTAAAAATCAATGGCATTACTTACAATTTCGATTCTGTTATACTGTTTTTAAAAACCAGTAATTTATTTATTTATCTTATTTTTGGATTTAATTGTTCTAGTGAAAAATTTTCAAAACTCAAAATTTTGACAAAAAAAATTAAAAACAAATTCTTCAAACTATTCTTTTTTTTTTTAAATTGTACGTTACTATAAGTATGTATATTTGTTTTTAATATTCAATGCTCTTTTCAATTTGTAGTGAAAAAATTATAACCGCAGATTCTTAAATTTTGTCTAGTTTTTGATAAAAATGAAAATTATAAAAATCCACTTTACTTATACTAACCAAGTGGAAACATGATCCTTATAGAGCAATTTAAACAAAGGATTGAAATCAAATTAAAGAAAACTTATTTTTGTTATTTTCAATTTTCTCAAAAACTTTAGAAGAAAATTAAACATTATATGGTTTTTAATGTTTGACAAAAAATTGATAAGAGCATTGAATTTTTAAAACAAAAAAAAAAAACGTAAAATTCCCAACAAAAATTTGTCTTCTTTTTTTTTTTTGAGTTTGAAAATTAATTTTTCCAAAACTATATTTACAAAAATAATTAAATTCAAAAAAAAAAATTATTGGATGGAATTTTTACTTTAAAAAAGGTATAACATGACACTGTACATTTTCCGTTGATTTTTAACGATTTTTTTCTATTTCAAGTCGATGTTTTTAGAAAATTGTCCCTTGCCCTTAAATATGAGACTTTTTCTTGTCCTTACCCAACCTTATACACGCCCTAACTTTTTGTCGTATTTTATGCAAAACACCCATATATACCCTTCATATCGCAAGTACTGTTAAAAGTAACTCTCTTCCTATGCTTCACTTTCCCTTAAAATACCAATAGCTGCAGGCATAATATTTTTCTAAATATTTATTTCTAACTAAATTATGATTTCCCAAACAATGACATGTTTTGTTTTTAATAATTTAAATAATTCATAGGAAATATAACATGTGGTCTACATAACATTATTTTTTTTTTAATTAATTTGTGGCGCTGTCATTACTGCGACATTTGTTGTTAACCTTTAAAAATATTTCTTTCTTCTTTGGGTGAACCCTTTCCTGGGATCTAATTTTTAACAAAAAAAAAAAAAGAAAAAGACAAATAAAAATCTATTCCACTCATCGAACAAACTAATATTTTTTTCTCTAATCATATCTATCTTTGACGATCTAGAAAATAAACCTACAAAAACATCTGTAAACCTAATTTCATCTAAAATAGGGGCCAATACAAGATCTTTCCGTATGATAAAAATCAATCTCGTCAAAACTGATGCAACAGTCCAATTAATAGTGGCGAGGACACCATGTGAGGTCCTCTCTCCCAAATGAAAATGGGCAACTACCCTACCTACATATACATATATGATTGTTTTGTTTTATAGCTGTATCTACCTGAAATTTAGTGCAAACAGGTGATGTAGGATGAACAAAATAGTTAAACTGAAATGTTTATGAGCGCACAACACTGATCTCAACAGGCGTCCTTATTATAGACCACAAAATAATGCTGGCTTGTTGCGTTTCCATCTTAAAATCTGTATATAGTGTCACCCCAAGTTCGAAGTAAACCCATTGTTATATAAGGTTTGGCTGTGATGATTGTGTGTGGTGGCCATCATCTTCTTAGCAATAAAAAAAAAAAAAAAAAAAAACTGATAAAAATCGCGCTCCAAATTAAAAATGCAACCAAGAAAAAAAAACAGAAATATTTAGGTTCACAGGGAAAAAAAATATCATCTTGATTCAGAACATATCGTGATGAGGATTTGAGAAACAAAAAAAAAAAAATAAAGAGGAAAACATCTTATGGAACTTAATTCAGCTCCTCATTGTAAGTTGTACTCGTTGTCTCCAATTGTGTGCACATGCGTGAGGATTGAAAGGCTATAAAATTGGACCAGTGTCTATAATCAGTGCAACCAATCGACACGAACTTTATACTGGACAAGAAAATGTATCTTCCAAAACTCCGCGTTTGGTTGGTTTTGATCAATCCTTTTTGATGGGACCACTGGGCGCGCACGTTCAAATTAAGCCCTTATCAAGTGAACCAAATCACTAATTGCAGTGTTTTACGCGTTTTCTGGCTTTCATTTCAGATTCTTATAAACCTCTTTTTTTTTGTAAATTAAAGGAAGACAGTTTGTCGATGACTAAGTAGCGCAAGCAGGAGTTTCTTTGCTTAAACCTTAAAGTTATATCTATGTATATATGTATTTATAAAAATGAAAAGAAAAGTATGCATTTTGTTCCGTTTTCATTTGATTTACCCTATTTTAAAATTATTTATATAAACCAGTGCCGTGGGGGCAAATAAAAAATTTTGTATTGGATCAGGAAATTTTACGAAAGTTAAGAGTATATTATCTTTAGCAATAGCTATATTAAAATTCGTTTCTTTTCTTAAATTTTTGAACTTTGTCAAAAAAGTTTAAAATAAATCGACAAAATAACAATCACTTAGTTTGGTGGAAAACCGTGACAATTTTTTGAGCTAACAACGTCATTTTGTTAATAGCAAATTATTATCTATTTATATAAATTCAGTCTAAATATATCATCATAAAATCATTGATATTCCTGTAATCTGCCAATTTAAAGAACTTTTGGATACTTTCAATAAAAATGTCATTACTTTTAAGATAACTCTTCAATTCTTCAACTATTGCACGTTCCCACTTTAGTACAGGTTTAGACTTCCTTCCAAATGCAGTTTCTAAAATAGAAAATCGATGGATATGTTAATAAATAAGATTTTGGAGTTGAATAAATTTTTGTTTGCTTCTTCTGGAAAAATTATATATGTCAACCAAAGAGAAATGCTATAGAAGTAGGATACTGGGCAGTGTTGCCGCTATGTGACTTTAGTCCTTTTTTACCTCATGCGACTATGACACGACCTTTTGAAAAAAATAGCTTTTTTGACCCTTTTTTAAAAATCTTGCGACTTTTCTGACCCCATCTCTAGAGAAATGCATGGAAAAGATAAGTTCTCTTCTTTGTTGAAAAAATCTTACCAAATTATTGAAATTAATATAATAACAGCAATCAATGGTACCTATATTCCACACCACACAATGCCAGTTACACAGATTTTCAATCTGTAAAAGGAACACGAGTTGAAATGTGTTTGGTTCTACTCGATCGCATTCAAATTCTTTTCGATTCCTAAAAATAAACTTAGGTAATATCTATTTTTATTTTAAAAGAAATTCTAATGATAATAAATAAATTTATTTTTTGTTTTAACTTTAAAGAACGAGTTAATATATCATAGATCATTTTTTAGCTTGCCTAAAGTTAAGTTGTTATTTACCACTTAATTGAACTTATTTAAACTAAATTGCAATAAATCATAATAAGTATGCAAATTGATATAATTTAACAATTATCTGCACAAAAATGTATTTTACTTTAACAACTGAAAACTGATTTAGGGCCAGTTTATTCACAGTTAATTCTCGACTGAAAAGGTAAAGTATCTTAAGTCAATTTTTAACATTTTTCAGGAGAGCAAAAAAATTGTCGAAGAAGCTTCCCTAAAAACCTTTTAAACATAGACTTCTAAGAATAAACCTTTTAAAGGTAAAAATTTATGAACTTTTTTTTAATTTATTGTAAAAAAATATTGTTAATATTAATTATTGAATTATAGGGCAAAATATGACTTAAGATAGTTTGCCTTTTTTTTAAATTTGTTTTAAATTATTGATTTCAAAAATCTTAAGTCGTCTTAATGGTATTTTTTTTTTTTGGGTTTGCACGCGGTAAGGTATCTTAAGTCCACTTAAGATGTTTTACTTTTTCACAATTATTACAAACTCTTATTATGAAATAATCTTAAGTATACTTAAAATTTCTTAATTCGCTTCAAAAATTCAATTCAATTCAATACTTCATTGAGACTTTTGAAACACAATTTTCATATGTATATAAATATATAAATCTTATAAGTAATTATTATGTAGTCGGCTTACAAATATGCCAGACAAAGCAAGTTCGGGAAATATTGTTATTATTTAATATTTAAACTATTTATTAAGAGATACTTAAGTGTAAAGCAAATTTTGGGAGTACGCTTGCTCCCGGCGTTCGTTCGAATTCGCTTCAACACAACATCTTATGTGAACTTAAGATATTTTACCTTGTGTGAATATGCTATTTTTCAACATAAGATGATATTTTTTCCTTTATAAAAAGGAAACGGAGTGAGATAGAAAAATTCGGATAACACCAGAACTGTGTGCCTCTGTGTTCGTAATAAGGTTCATTAAAAAAAGCAAATCATCTTAAGTCGACTTAAGATACTTTAACTCTTCAGTGAGAATTATGTTTAATAAAGGATTATTGCATTTGGTACATCATCAAATATGCATGTTAACCAAAATTTTTATCAAGGAATCCAAAATTTGAGTTTTTAATCCTGGAAATCGCTAATGAGCCGATTTTTATCGATCAGGACCAAATTCTTAAAGTCATGGTGCAGATTTAAAACACTTTGAACTGGTCCTTAAACAGTGTGAAAAACTGATTTATTTTGCTTTATAGTTTTTCTTTTTAATATAAACTAAAATAACTCCAAAGCATATTTTATTAATACGGATTTCGTTTGATTTTGCTATATTATTATATTAAAATAATTTCAAAATGGAACTTTTTTTCTCGTGACCCCTTTTTTGGAACTTTTTCAAATTTCTCAGCGGCAACGCTGATACTTGGTTTTAAACTTACTAAACGACCAATTCCTCCTTTTTTTATGTAAAAAAGAAGAATAGCAAATTTAAAAATTTGTGCAATCTTATAAATTTTTAGAATTTCTTATAAATATCAGTTGATTATCACAAGTGCAGACTTTCACATTTTTGTGATTTTCAATTATGACTGCAGTTTTAGGTAGGTAATCATTTTCATAAAAAAAATGTCTGATAAAATAAATGGCGCAAAATTTTAAACAACCTATTGTTAAGGGCTTAGCATATTACTAGTTAGCAATTTGCTAAAACATTTAGTAATTTACTAGCTGTTCCAAAATTTTAATCCTTTTTTTTTCGTTTTACTAACTAGTAAAATGCTAATTCCCTTTTATTAAAAACGGTGCAGCTGAACACGTCCAAACAATGACAGTTCGGAAAGAAAAACAAAGCAAACAAACCTTAACCTAGGGAACGGACCTAATAATTTGCAATGTCAGAAGTTAAAGTGACAACCTACAATTTATTTTGTTATTGTTTTTGTTTTTATTTGTGACAACAATACAACTAGTTTGTTATTTTATTGTAAAAGAAAAGTTTCAATAAAGTGAAATTATAAAATTGTTATTTTATTTTGTGTTGTTGCTGTTCCTTATTAAAGGTTGCAATGAAGAAAACACAGTACGAGCAGCCGCAGTCAGGGCTTTAGCAGTTTATGTGCTTTTCCCATCCTTAAGTGAAAATTGAGTTTTTGTTGCAGATTCAATTGTACAACTTATTAAAGATTAGAATCTATACCTGGAGTAAAATTTTCCATCGTCCAGCTCTTCAAAGGGATTTGCTCGGGACTTAAGACATTGGACTTTTCTGCACAAAGCCTGAGTCTTCGAACATATCGAAATCTTCCGAAAACATTTTTTTTTATTTACTTTGAAAAGAATTAGCACATGAAAAAAAACACAATTTAAATCTTTCAAATAAAATTCCCAAGAAATTATTTTCGAGGACAATGACAGATTTCGTATGGATTTAGCAAATTACTAAAATTTAAAGTAGCCATTTTCTGATTTTAACTTTAGTAAAATGTTAAGAGTTAGTAAATTACTAAAATTGTTTAAAATTACCAAAATCTTCTTTTTAACTTAGTAAATTACTAAAATGGCTTTAACATTTTACTAAATCGTTTAAAATTTTGCGCCAATGTGTTTAGTCTTTAAAATTGTTTGTATTATAAGAATGTTCTTCTTCTATTATCGAAAATAAGGAAATAATGTGGAAGAATGTTCTTTTTTATTGCTTAGAGTTTCTACAAAAATATGCAAAAAAAAAAACAAAAAAAGTAATGACCAACGTCTTTATTTGCTTTAAAATTGATTCAAAACTTTTAATAATTTTTTGAATATATCAATTTCCATAGACGACAATTTTCATTTCACCACATAATGTATGATAATAATTACAAATCACCTTAGCCAATTTTACCTCATAATATTGAGGTTTTTTTTTTATATTTCACTAGGGAAAATATGTATTGGGGTTTGTTAGAGTACCTACTAATTATTATATGAAAATTAAATTAAATCCAATTTCTGAACCAACATTTCTCCTTGTAGGGGTTCCCGATATTTTGAATTAATGTTAGGTTCGTATTTGGTGAATAACATTCGTATTTCTATTTTTGCGGAAAATAGTCCTTCGACAAGAAAAATTATGTAATTCTAAAAAAATTTAGAAGCCACATATTTTTATCACGTTTAATTAAATATAGTAGGTTTCCGTACAACCAATTACAATATTTTGGGCTTGGGCATGAGTACGATTACTTTGGCGCCAAAAATTGATAATTCGGATAACTCACAATTTTGATTAAAAAAAATGAAAAGACCCATTTTTTTTAAATTGTGAACTGAAGAGTTAAATTGGCTTTTTGTGGTAAATGCTAAATCAATTCTGAATCAAACACAAAACAAATGGTTTTATGTCTTCTTATAGTTCTTGAGAAAATTGATAATTACTAAAACATACTTTTTATGAGATTTTTGTATAACACTGTATTTGTGTAAGCAAGCAAATTTTGGAACTTTTATTTGACCTAAAATAAGGATTTCAAAAAATTTTATACTTGACATGGAACTTTCTATAAATTCTGGGGAAGGGTCCCCATAAAAAAGATGCTGCCAGCTTGTTTTTCACGCGAAATGATCCCCAATACCCGTTGCAAAACTGTATTTTAAATTACTTTATCTTCGTTGTTCTAAATCACAATAGAAAATCTTTAATTTTTCTCTGAACAAACAAACAAAAATCACCCTATAGCTTAACAATATATGTACCTGTATTTGTAGTTTCTTTTAATTCGTGTATAGAACTTAAGCATGTATGTAATGCATTATCAATTTTTATCGGTTCAGTTTCTCTGACCAATTTAAGTTTTGTTTCGAAAATTATCGTAATACACGCTAACTCTCTTGTCTTATACCGTTTTGTTTCAATCCAGTATAATATTTCTCTTATGCATTGCGTGTATAATATGTGTTCAGTTCTTTTTTTTTTTGGGGGGCAAAGTTTGTTCATATACTGTATTTGTTTTCGTTTCCTTTATTTAATTTTTTTTTGTACGTTGCACGACAAATTGGGAGGTTGTCTTGTCCTTAGACGAAAGTAGTGTTTATAGGTAATAAAATTTGTGTGCGGGCATCTGTTTGCGATGAACACCAAACTGCATATCATTATGCGTAACTGGTGTGTAGCTTCAAATTACAATTAAGCATCGTTATTTTATTTTATATTATATGGCAGCTATATGTAAGGAAATCAAAAGGGCGTGGTACCAGTAAGATGCGATGCAAATTTTGACATACTTAATCCTTTTCTTCCAGATTCAAACATATTAATTGTATACTTTGAGAATAAATGCAGTGAGATTATTAAAGGGAATTAAATATTATCCAAGATATATCGAAAAGCAAAAAATTCAATCATCCTGAACTTTAGAGTTTTTAATAACAAAGATGAAGAGAATTAGAAAATTAAGTCTGTTTAGATAAAGAAATTGAATATTCAATTAAAAGTGTTCATAATTAGTGGTATCAACTCCAAAATGCATTTCCGCCAAATTGAGGTCACTCGAACTTTTGATTGATTTAAGAGTTTTTATACAATAGGGATACAGAATTATGGTTTTTAATATTGAAATATATCCTTCCCATAGGTCGTGATATGGTTTTAAATAGCCCCGATAGTGGCAAGGGTTTGAAATCGGTTAAAAAAATACTAATTAGTAAGGTAAGGTTAACGTGGCTGTCAGGTGTCAGTAGAGACGCTTCACACACTTAGACCATAGGTTGGTTCACTGGTATATCTACCACAAGAATCTAGGAAACTTTCTTCCAAATCGTTGAACCATTTAGAGCTTCTGGGAAGCGCACAAGACTATACTATTGTGTTAGAATGCTCCCAGGTGGAGTCTACGCCTTTGAGATATATAGATCAGGACATGTAGGAACTGAGAATTTTCTCTAATGGAGGTTTTTTCGTTTTTCCTCCAAATTTAATATTTAAATAAAAAATGTACTTATAGAAGCCCTTAAAAAATAATATTTTAGTTGAAAGATATATTGTATATATCGAATCTCTTAAATGTAAAATGTGCGGTAACAATCCATTGAAAAACTTATAACGAAATAAAAATCTATCTATCTATCTAGGAACTGAGAAGTTGAGGAATCGATTCTCCCTCTTCTTCGTTCATATACAACTTCTGCAGAAATTAATTTAATAAAAAAGCCAAATGCAGTCTTTGTTTTTAATCGATGTTTATTGAATATTCGCCGACGTTTCGATTCTGGTTGGAATCTTCTTCAGGGCTGTATAAGTAATATCGACTGTGTCTGTGAAAATTCTTTCTCAACAAAAGCCATATAAACAATATTTTTTTAGCAAAATTAAGTTAAACGTAAACAATTATTATATGTATAATAATTGTTTACGTTTAGCTGGATAAGTTTGCTAAAGTTTTTTTCTTATTTTATTTTGTTTTATTTATTAAATAATAACAATTGAACGTATCAATGATAGCTATTAACTTAATTTTGCTAAAAAAATATTGTTTAAATGGCTTTTGTTGAGAAAGAATTTTCACAGACACAGTCGATATTACTTATACAGCCCTGAAGAAGATTCCAACCAGAATCGAAACGTCGGCGAATATTCAATAAACATCGATTAAAAACAAAGACTGCATTTGGCTTTTTTATTAAATAACATTAAGCAGTCGGTAGCTTCCACCACTTCTGCAGAAATTGTTAGAAAATATTCCAGTCATCCTATAACGGAGTTAATATGCAGTTTGCTAATAGACATATCAAACTCTAAAAACCTCTTAGATCCAGGATTTGTGTTTTGTGACCTGGAATGTGAAATGTTGTCCAATTTGACGATATAGGTAAAATTGTTCCACATTTAGCGAGTTTGTTTGCTTTACGATTTCCTGGAATCCCTATGACCCGATACCTATAGCAAAGGTAAATGTTGCTGTGCCATCTCCATCGGCATTTAAGGGCTGGTTTTGAATTTTCTAGAGACAGAGTCCTTATATTTCCTGGCGGCAATTGGTTGTCTGAGAAGATGCGGCCGATATCTGTGCTTGATTTCACGTTTTCATTTGAACTTCTTTTAACACCAAAAGTGATTAGGAAGACAAAAGAGATAATTAATAAGATTCTAGGTATATAATGACTTTTTAACTCCACTGTAAAATATATTCAAATTTAGGGATCAACATTGCTTGACAGTTCAAAAGTTTTGGTAAAACAAAGGTAAAACTCTTGAATTGAATTGAAACATAGGTAAGACTTACAAAAATTCCTTTTCCTTTGTTTAAATTCCTAAATATCACAATGAGTATAAAGTTCAGTGTTCTTCCGATTCTCATTTATTTTTTAATTTATAATTATAAACCATCAGAAGAATATGTGAGACTTACTAAAATCTCACATGTGGCTTAGCTAGACGATGAATAATCTTAACTTCCAATTAAATCAACTACTTCCGTTCATCCATTAAAACAAAGTGTTTTTTTTTTTGGAGTTCATGATGAAAATCACTGGTAAGCGTAAGTATAGGTACCTTTATAATTTTTCACTACTTTTCAGCTACCAGTATTACACTGTGCATCTTACCCCACCACCAAAAACAACCATCATCTAAAAACAAAATCCCAAGCTATTTTCTATTATCTTTAAACTTCAATCAAAACCAAATCATCTCACGGGTCAGTCATCAGTTCGTGTGTCGGTCGGTGATGCTCTCGTATATAATCTCCTGCTTATAATGATTTACACAGGTCATTCTATTTTTGTCTATCCTATGATCAGTCATCCTCATGATCATCAGTGATCTACGAGTATCACCGGCAGCCTAAAATGTATAGAAGGGTAAGTATAATGCATCCAGATGTATCTAGCTACGTATCTCCCCACAGAAGAACTCCAAATAAAGAAATCAACCTTAATTATGTGAAAACGTTTAATTACACGAATTACTGTGTATATGGATGGAGGTTAGCTAGATAGTTTGGTTTCGGTTTGGTTCGGTTAAGCATGATCTGATTTTTTTTTTTTTTTGTTTCCCAGGCATCAACTAGGTAAATATCTATATTATACTCTCACTGAACCTTTCTGTAGCTAACTATATATATTATAGCTGCGAAATTGACTATCGAAAAATACACACACACAGGCAATCATCACATTAATTTGCTCTACAATCAAACAATATATGAAAGGTCAAACACTTAACAACTCTTGGGTTATGCACCTGTGGGAATTTGTGTTGACTTACTTTATTTAGTTTTTCTTTTTTTTCTTTATTTTTTTTGTTAAAGTTTAGTTCAGTGGTAACAGGAAGCCAAAACGTTGGTAACAGCCAGTTACCAAAAGCGGAACGCGATATTATGCATTCAATGGTTGCCAACGATGTAGTAATTTTTAAGCTTTTAGATTCTTGTAGATACTAATTTCCCGTTTTTTATTTATAATAAACGCGCACTCAAGGGTTTCTGATTACTATTATAATGCTTAACATACAAAAATACAGTGCGAGCTGTAAAAATGGATGTAGGGTTTAAAAGGAGATACCAATGCACATATTGACGTTGAATTTTTTAATATCACAACTTGAGAAAAAATAAGAGTAAGGTTAAGGTTCTTAAATAAATAATAATTTATAAGAAAAAAAAATTTAAAAATCGTTCAGTGGGTTTTTTTAAAAAATAATTTTGTTATACATAAAATTTTTAAAACATTTTTAAGAAAATTGGTACGCCATTTTTTATTATTTATTAATGTGGAGTTAAAAAATAAATTTTGAAAAAAATCATTAACTCATTTTTGAAATATTGAATTTTGAATGTGCAATTTTTTTAAAAATCGAAAATTTGAATTTTGATATGCAATATTATTCAAACTTATTAGAAGCTCATGTGTAAGAAATTTCATACAAATTTAAAAACGAAGGAGAAATTAAGAATGTTAAATAAATTGTTTTGAAGAAAATTGTATTATTGTAATTTTGTATTAACAGATAGAATAAATAATATACCCCTGAGGAAGTGAAGAATTCTTATGAAACGTTGTGTGAAAGAATGGAATAAAAGTTTTTTATTCGCATTCATATTTCAAACAGACCAAAAGAGCCTACAAAAACATAATCATTCATAAAAATCGGTCCAACAAGTTATGAGATACTCCAAAAACAATACAAAAAATAGTTCTTGGAGAGATATCGTTATTTAACGGTAGATACAAATTTGTTTCTAATATTTTTTTAAAATTAACCCAGACAAAAAATTTCCTTAAAAATCGTATGAGTCTTTTTTGACAAAAATTAAATTTTCCTTACCGGTTTTTGTTGTATTGGATGTACCGTTATTTTTGGTTATAAATATAAGAATAGTTTTTATTTAAAATCTGCTAGATATACTTATAAATAAACTGCTGGAAGCTAAGTTTAGTAAAAACCGACCAAGTTTTTGTATTACTAAGTTTATAAAAAAAAAATTTCAAACTTTTTTTAAAATCAAATAAAAAAAATTCTTCTACAATTTTGTGAAAAATCTCCACAAAAAATTGATCAAAATCAGAAGAACCGTTTTTTAGAAAATCAAACATCAAAAAAATTATTCTATGGGAGGAGGTTCCATTTATAACTTTTTTTTGGAAATTTTGTTTATAAAATTGTATTGATTTGATATTGGAGATTTTTAACGTGTTTTTTCATGAAATAAATAAAAGATATTATTTTAAATAACTTAAAAATACTTATTTTATTTATTTATTTACTTAGGTAAAAGATATTATTTTAAATAACTTAAAAACACTTAAGTAAATAAATAAATAAAATAAGTGTTTTTAAGTTATTTAAAATAATATCTTTTATTTATAAAATTGTAGCCGTTTTGTAAATTTTTTTTAATTTTTTGCTGAAAAAAATCTGTACGGCAGCTACTGTTATTTTATAAATCAATAAAACGTGCCGTGAAAATGCTCTAAAAACTCTATCAGCCTTATTTATTACATTTCACTAATACTCGTTTCAACCTCGGAATAGTTAAACCGAGTCGAAGCACTTACTCCGTCTTAACGCCACGTCAAACGGTTTTAGCTACACCCTCCTTATGTCGAATATATTATCAAAAAAAAAAACAATCTCTCTGGTTATTATAATACGGGATAAAACGAGTTTTGTACTGCAACTATAAAGCGTTTAAAGAATTTAAATCATTTATAAATGCAAAATAACTATCCATTTTGCCTTACAATTAGTAACAAACGGATAAAAAAAACTTCTTCTACACTCCTTTTTAGTTACTAAATTGTTACTAAATTGATACTTCATGTCAATTAGATACTAAAACGGCTTTACTACGGCTTTAATCCTACTATGTACCAGTTTTAGCTAACTCCACCTCTAATCATCGTTTATTTTTTTATAAATAAGTTTTTCAGGATTAGAGGCGAAGTAAAGTCGCAGTAAATTTACTGCGTTGCTAAAACGACTTAATAAATAAGAATTTGTTTGACGTGGCGTAAAGACCGAGGTTGAAACGAGTATTAGTGAAATCTAATAAATAAGGCTGTATAAGTTTAAAGAAATCGACCCATCCGATTAGGCTGCAGCCGAAAGAACAGGACAGACAGACAGACGGACAGACAGACAGACAGACAGTTGGACAGACAGACAGACAGTTGGACAGACAGACAAAATTCTGAGTACCACTTTTTTGACTTCGCTATCATCGCAATGTCAAGTATAATCAAAATCTCGAGCTCGATTTTTTTACTTGCATAAATTTCCTATAGAAATATCCTACCTAGAAATATGTCGCAAGTAAAAATCTATTTACTTAAATTTGGGTAGAATTAATTGGACAGTTAAGTCTCCTCTTCAGTGTTATACATCGATCTCCCCAATCAAATATCTCTCTCATTTATGTAAAAAAATTAATTTTGAATAAAAAAAAATATATAAACACAAAGCTCAACATCAAACATCATTAACCTGGTGAAAGTTCTAATTTTCAATCAGGTGGCAACAGTGTTTTCAGTAGCATTCGGTTTCCTTCGGCCAGCTCCGTTTACTTCGGTATATATAACTCTCTTTTTTGTTTAGCTATGTCCCGACCGATAAAAGATAAACCCTATAACCAAAGATTCGGTGTTGTTCTTTGAATCCGTCGTCGGATACACATTTATCTGGTGAATCTGCAATATGCCAAGCTACATATAAAAGACAAAAAACTTTCAAGTACTCGCCAGCTCATTTGGATCCAAATGTATGTATGTACCCATATGCTCAGATTATATACAGTTTGCCACAAACGAAGTGCTGAAATTGAAATTTCAATTTAGGTCTCTAAGTGGGGACAAAAGTCGATGAAATGGAAATTCCCGACGAGCTCCTCATTCCATTTGATTTCGCTCTGTGTACAATAAAAGTATATACACATTTATAGGGATGGTGAATGGTGATGGTATTTTCTCTCCATAGGTATATCCTGCAGCCGCTTTGGCTTTTGGAATTGAGAATACTCTATATTAGGGTGCTTCTTGCTGTTTATATTTTTTTTTGAATATATAAGAAAGAATCTCAGCAGCAGTGGGCTGGTTTGGTTGTAGGATACAGATGCTGCGCATCAACACTGTGTGGATAATTCCCCGAGATAATCAGGGACTTAGGCTAAAGAAATTATAACTTTGGTCAAAGGAACTCGCTCTTTACCCAACAACAACAACGATGATGATGCAAAATGTTTTACTCCACATGCTCTGTTGGGACTGGAAAACAAAAAACAAACTCCTTCATTTCGCTCCAAAGACGAGTTAAAACATTCAAAGGATTTCCATAGCTCCTTGTACGCAAATTCTTGAGTTGCACGCATTATTTTAACGTACGGTATGGGTGGAATTTTTAATGAGATTCGCAGTTCAAATGCGCAGTAGCAGCGCATCTTTTATAAAAAAAAAAAAAAACAAAAAAAACAACACAACTGAACCCAACCGATTGTACTTGCCGAAAGAGATATTTGCACCTGCAATCTTTGTTCTTTGATTAGTCATTAACACAATGTTGATTCGATGCTGAATCGATTTTATATTATGTTAAAAATCTCAATTAGCTTATACAATACATACATCGTCACATAAGACTCCTCACTTTAAAAAACCCTTAAAAATTTTAACAAAAATCTTCCACAGCCAAACTAATAAATCTTAACGAATAAACGACGAATTTATTTTGAATTTTCTTCAAAAAGGGTTTTTTTTGTAACTTACCTACCTACGATCTTGTTTCATGTAGAACATTTTGGACTTCTTATAAAAACCTTCTTAAAACTAAACCGTACTGTCTGCCATACATAAATCTTTCTTTGACGATAAAGATAATTAAGTAAATTAGATCTTTTCTCTTCTTCGTTTCTTTTTTTTTCAGATATTTAAGTAGAAAAACGTTAATTTGTTAAACATAGCTCATTATCACTCTGGCTCTATAAATAACACATGTAAAGCCTAAATAATTTATCTTTCCGCACCTTTAGAGGACAAAAGACACAACAAAAAAAAATATCAAAAGATAATGAAGTATCAGTGAAAAATAAGACCTTAGAGCTCAGATACCCAGAGCCAACGCATGTTGTCGAGTTCATTCTCAACTCAATCATTTATTGCCTTCATTTATTTTACTCCCGATCCCGATCTTGGCTTTTATATTTAATGATGAAGATGTCTCCAAATTCAAAATTGTGGCTCAGGCTTCTTCTTCTTTATAACAAAGCCAAAAAACCAAAACGTTCATTTTATTTTTAGTCATAAATCTAAAAAAGAATAATCTAAGGGGACAACCACACCAATATAATCTTTTAGGGGGATTATATCAGATTCCAGATTTATTGAAGTTGACAATTCTGTGAAATATCCATGGGGAACCTTTTTAAAAGACAATTGGCGTATTATAACTTGCTTATAGAAATTTTAAAGGCTAACTTAGTTTGGAGTTAAGCATCAATTTAAAGTTAAATAGTATACATTTTTGAATTGAATTGAATTGAATTGAATTGAATTGAATTGAATTGAATTGAATTGAATTGAATTGAATTGAATTGAATTGAATTGAATTGAATTGAATTGAATTGAATTGAATTGAATTGAATTGAATTGAATTGAATTGAATTGAATTGAATTGAATTGAATTGAATTGAATTGAATTGAATTGAATTGAATTGAATTGAATTGAATTGAATTGAATTGAATTGAATTGAATTGAATTGAATTGAATTGAATTGAATTGAATTGAATTGAATTGAATTGAATTGAATTGAATTGAATTGAATTGAATTGAATTGAATTGAATTGAATTGAATTGAATTGAATTGAATTGAATTGAATTGAATTGAATTGAATTGAATTGAATTGAATTGAATTGAATTGAATTGAATTGAATTGAATTGAATTGAATTGAATTGAATTGAATTGAATTGAATTGAATTGAATTGAATTGAATTGAATTGAATTGAATTGAATTGAATTGAATTGAATTGAATTGAATTGAATTGAATTGAATTGAATTGAATTGAATTGAATTGAATTGAATTGAATTGAATTGAATTGAATTGAATTGAATTGAATTGAATTGAATTGAATTGAATTGAATTGAATTGAATTGAATTGAATTGAATTGAATTGAATTGAATTGAATTGAATTGAATTGAATTGAATTGAATTGAATTGAATTGAATTGAATTGAATTGAATTGAATTGAATTGAATTGAATTGAATGGAATTGAATTGAATTGAATTGAATTGAATTGAATTGAATTGAATTGAATTGAATTGAATTGAATTGAATTGAATTGAATTGAATTGAATTGAATTGAATTGAATTGAATTGAATTGAATTGAATTGAATTGAATTGAATTGAATTGAATTGAATTGTATTGAAATTGAATTGAATTGAAATTGAATTGAATTGAATTGAATTGAATTGAATTGAATTGAATTGAATTGAATTGAATTGACTTTCTAACGGGTGATTTTTTAGCTGGTTTGGTTTTGGAAACACTGGTTTTGACAGCTGACGTGTGTTTAGTACCTTGTGTCACTGTTAAACAGCTTCAGTTTGGTTTGCAATTTAACCATGGATCGTCTTACAAATGAACAACGCTTGCAAATTATTGAATTTTACTATCAAAATTCGTGCTCGGTTCGAAATGTTCATCGCGCGCTGCTTCCATTTTATGGTCGGCATTCTCGACCTTCTGAGCAGTCTATTCGGAAGATTGTGACCAAATTTCGCACCAAATTTACTTTGTTGGACATTAAACCACCAACACGTTTACGTACTGTGCGTAGTGAAGAAAATATTGCGGCCGTATCAGCTAGTGTGACAGAAGACCGCGAAATGTCGATTCGGCGCCGTTCCCAGCAGTTAGGCCTTTGTTACAGCACTACGTGGAAAATTTTGCGGAAGGATTTGGGCGTAAAGCCTTTTAAGATACAGCTGGTGCAAGAACTAAAGCCAGCCGACCTACCACAACGCCGAATTTTTGGTGAATGGGCTCTTGGAAAGCTGGCCGAGGATCCGCTTTTTTATCGAAAAATTGTGTTCAGCGATGAGGCTCATTTTTGGTTGAATGGGTACGTAAATAAGCACAATTGCCGCATTTGGAGTCAGCCAGAAGCATTGCAACAGCTACCAATGCATCCCGAAAAAGCCACTATTTGGTGCGGTTTATGGGCCGGCGGCATTATTGGGCCATATTTCTTCAAAGATGATGCGAATCGCAGCGTTACTGTCAATGGTGAACGCTACCGAGCGATGATAACAAACTTTTTTTTGCCCGAAATGGAAGTTCTTGACTTGCATGATATGTGGTTTCAACAAGACGGTGCCACATGCCACACAGCACGCGAAACAATGGCGCAATTGCGAGGCGAGTTTGGTGAACAGTTAATTTCACGTTTCGGGCCGGTCAATTGGCCGCCTAGATCGTGCGATTTGACACCATTAGACTATTTTTTGTGGGGGTATGTCAAGGCTAATGTCTATAGGGACAAGCCCGCTTCGATTGACGCACTGGAAGCCAACATCCATGCATTCATTCGTGAGATACCGGCCGATATGTGTGAAAGAGTATGCCAAAATAGGAATAGGACGCAGCCGCGGTCAACATTTGCATGAAATTATCTTTAAACATTAAATTGCAAGGTTCAAACTATCGATTCAAATAAATATTTCATTCATTTTTTCGAATTTTTTGTTTTTTTTTTTTAAGAGTTCTAAACCTCTTAAAAAATCACCCGTTACCAGTCACCATGATATGAGTCATAGTCCACTTTCTCGGTGGTTCTCATATTAAATAAGTATAGCCTATATAGGGCTTCTGCTATAGTTGGTCCGCAAAACGGTAGTTGAGCATATTACATATAATGAAGCGGAAAAAAAATATTGATACCCTAAAAATAATTTATACATAATCAATTTGACAAGCCTAAAGAAAATCAGTCTAATTTTTGAAACCTTCTTGTAGGTACAGAGATGAATGTATAAAACTGGCTCTGTAGTAAATTTATCTAATTTCTTAACTGTTTATAGCCAGGTAACCAATTTATAGGAACATTCGTCTTACCAACCATAACACTTTATTGATACGAAATAAAAAATGAATTATCAATATTTGTTAGACTAAAACACAGCTGCAGATTACTCTCATGATTAGTATCGGTGTCTTCCAGTTCCCGCAGTAATAATAAGTTCTACAACGACAACATAAACATAAGCAAAGCACACTCGACCATCATTGATGTTATATAGCTTAGCTAGTTTGTATACCAACCTTTAACAAAATGTCCTATAAAATTATGAAAAAACCCAGACGTAAAGACACATGCTTTAAATTTAAACTATCCTATTAAAGAATTACCCACGCTTCGTTTAATTTCATCCGCATGAACAAAACGACCCAGGTTCAGAGATGAGTATAAGTAAATATATTATATGTAGGTCTAAAAAAAAAACAAAAACTGACTTATATTGCCTAACAACTGAGGATTTGAAAACGATAAAATCTTGATTTTATGGTAGCAATGAAGCTTCTCGAGGACAAAATCTTCTTCTTTATATACTGTGAGTGGTGTGTGTCTCCAAACGGAGATTTGGCATCTGACTACACAATATATTTTATACCCCTAGTTGTCACGGTCGTCTTCTCGAAAACGATTTCTTAGTAATTGGAGGAGATCTGGGATGCTTTAATTCTCATTCTCTGATGTCTGATCAAATCACAAAATCGTAACCATATTTTATCTAAGTTAAATATGACTTAACTATTGTTTTGACATTTATTACTTTTTTTTAATATAAATAAAATGGTAAAAGCATGAATGGATATGGATATTATTTGATATGAGTGCGAATTTAAATGAGAACATTTTTATTAAATGATTGTGTGGGTTGAAAATGGGATTTGATTACAAGTCATTTAAGTTTTTAAATGGACTATAATGATTGTTCTTTTTAAAATATTAGAATTTAAATTGGATCAAGTTTCAAAAATTTAATATTTTATTAATTCTAATCTGGCAACTTTTGCGACAGTTTTTTTTTTTTTTTTGTTTTGTTTTCAATATTCAATTCCAGTTTTATTTAAATTTAAATTAAATATAGCATTTATTTTATTCATTCTAACATTGGTTATCGGTGTTATTTATTGTTTAGTGCTTGATTTGGTATGTTGTATACAAAATACCTTAAGCGTTCGTTGCTAAACGGAATTCAAATTTTTGGAGCACAAAATTTGAACTGGATTTGTCTCAAAATTCCTATACAAAACATAAAATTCTATTAAATTTGAAAATTTGACATGTTTTAGATGAACGAATTGTTAATTTTTACCAAGTTTGTGGTGCTTTAACATAATTCTCTCTTTTAAATTTATGTGTGTCTCTTCATTTAAACATTCATAATCAGATCATATTGTTGGTGTATATAATTTAAAACTGTTTTTGCTTGATCTTTACTGAATTCTTCATTTTCTTCCAATATTTGTATTAATATTACTAATTCATATTTCTTCTCGTTCAGGCAAAGCATATATATAGGCTTATTTTAAAAAGGGGTCATGTAAGCCATCACTTAGGTAGGTGTATATTGTTAAATTTACAGTGTGTCATTTTAATAAATCCTGTTTCAAGTGAAAACCTAACATTGTCATAGGTTTAATTTGACAAAGGCAATATTAACTTTGCTCCTGGACATAGTTAAAGTTACGTTGACGCCATATTTTTTCATTTATTCATTTTTCTACTTGATTTGCTTAACATGTGGAATCGCCTAAGGTGATAAATTATTGTCACATTAACCATAGTAACATGTGATTGTCATTTAGTTTTCCGTCTGGGTAAGGTGATTCAACTCAATTCAATTCAATTTAATACTTTCCAAATGGCATTTGTCAATAACATGGTTGCCATAGTGATTGTTTCAAATGGTTGTAATGACTTATTCGAGGATATAAAACGAAAATGTCGTCTTTGCGATATAATTCATTCATCTTCCGGAATAGTAGTAACCTTTTTTGGTCACAAGAATGTTTATTTTTGTTTGTATGAATGGTAAAAAAAAGAACTCTGAAAAAGTTGTATAATTTTTGTAGGCTGCTGGTAGTTTAACAGAATTATTTTTTAAGGTTTTTTTAATAATACAAATTCTATATAATTTACTACTGAAATACATCAGCCAAGTAGAAGACTTAGCACTATTTTAATGGACTTTGTTGAATTATTGATTCAAAATAGCTTTTAACGGCCTTGAAGTCCTACAAAAATTGGCGTTTCGTCCCGGCGATCTCACTTGGACTCATCAGTTGACTATAGTGAGGGCCTTTACTTATTACAGGAACGTAGAAAAATTGCTGACATACTCTTCATACATCGGCTTCTCTCTGGCTCAGTTGACTGCTCTTCTCTCTATAACTCGATTTCTTTCAACACTAACATCCGTAACCTGAGAAACCCTCGCCTCTTCTATTTACCAACACACCACACCTCCTATGGCCTTAATGAACCTCTGACCCGTATGCTTCGGTTGGTCAATTTGAATCCAAACTCATTTGATTTCAACATCAGCACCTACAACCTCAGTCCTCAAACTCCTTTTGACCCATCCCCACTCATAGTTATAAGTTTAGATTTAAGTTAGTTTTTTAAGTTATACTTGTAGCTTGAATTAAGCGCAATAAATGGGGGTTAAGCCCCCACTAAAATTTGTCAATACGCAATTTTTGCTAGTTCAGTTCATCTTACATTGATTTCTTGACGAATACCTAGTGTGAACTAGTGAGATCGCCGGGACGAAACGCCAATTTTTGTAAGACTTAAAGGCCGTTAAAAGCTATTTTGAATCAAGAATTATTTTTTATTTTCAGAAAAATACGGTCTCATCTCAGTCTCATCGTAGACGCTTTGGAGATAGTATCAGCTCGGTATCCTGAGACGTAAAGTTTCGTCACCCTTTTTCTTTGCAGTGTTGGTTCTGGTATCGTATAGGTATATGACAACAAATATTAAAAAAAATATTTGTTACTTAATTTCGATCGTTTTGGATAGGTATAGATATTTACGCTATCGAGCATCTAAATGCATTTGCGAATTAAAAAATCACTTATTAAATTTTTAAGGCCTTTCTAAAAGCTTCTAGCTGGTTCTTGAAATATTTCCATCCGAAGTGTATGAGTAGGTACTTAGGTACTCTGTTTCGATGCAAATGCAACTCTAAAAAAGTGGTTGGATGGGGATATTTCTGCAATCGGGACTCGTAAATGGTTGTGGTTTTCAGATCCGAATTGGAAATTCACAGACCTTTTCTACAATGTAAAATTTTGACAAATAAAATTTTATTGACTTTTTGAAAAAAAAAGAATGAGCGTAACACCCTTTCTATTTTTTACTCCAAAAAGTGATTTTTTTTTTTTTTTCAAACTTTCTAAAACCCATCGAAGTATACATCAAAAGAAAGGTCTTTGAAAACTGTATCAGCATCTCTAAAACTGAAATCTTCTACGTTGTCTGGTTCTCGAAATATTTTCATCCAAAGTGGTGAATGCCATCGTATAAGTACATCTCAAAATTAACTCCGCCATTTTTATATTAAAGTGTTGGCAACCCAAAAAAAAAAAAACAATTTGACAGCTGACAGTTTAGAAAAATATTAAAAGTTTAGTGGTCACAGTTCGAAAATTTAGATGTTCTAATTGACATCGATATTGACATTTTGAACGGTGTTTGACATCACCAATTGATCCATTTTTCCTGAATTCAAATAATTTGATTACAGTTGACGAAGTAAAATTAGTATTCCCTTCCGACCATATACTTTGAATTTTCAAAATATGGGACGATAAACTTTAATTAATTTGTAAACCACGTTGTTCTTTCGCGTAATGTCAGCTGGGGACTTATTTTCCTGCACCACCGTTAGAAATACAAAATATGTAATTTAAAAAAACACAATAGATTGAAGTATCGTCAAAATTAAATCACGAATAAAACCGTGATCTCGGGCGTTTAAAGCCACTTACATGACATGAAAATGCCCCAACTCATATTATAAAACTTCCTCTATTTAAAATATCCTCATATATCGCGAATATCGATGTACACATAGCTATGAATTTCCTAAAATGTTTTTTTTTTTGGGGAATAATTTGTTTATTTTTACCGCAAACTTATGACTCTGGGGCATTTTCAATCGATATAGTAAACCACAAACTCCATCTGAACATCTTTTCTTCGCTTTCTCGAGCCTCTTTCTTATAAGCTGCCAATATTATAAAATAAAGATTTTCGATCAATTGATTATCATATGGATATCTTTTACAAAATAGCCTCATCATCATCATCATGTCGAGTATATACACAACTAGAGGGAAATTCCACCTCCTTGTTGTTGTATGTATATTGAAAGAAATAAAAAAAAAACTACACGAACTATAACCAACATAATATAGCAAACTTAAAGAAATCAAAACAAATCCTGGGAATCACCTTGCGACATGGTATCCTGTATCACGTTCGTCACGATATTCTAAAGCAAAGTACGAGATTAAAATAATAAAGAGATTTTCACTCGGTCCAGATGTACATGTGTACCACACAGTTTGCAAACAAAACGTTTTACCGCATGCGCCTCTCATATAAAAATACACACACAGTATAGATATAGAGGAAAAGACAAAATTTTTTAACGAAAAATCTTCTAGTATAGATAGATATATCTTCAAACTAGATTTAATGTAACAGTAATCTTTGCAAACAACAACGACGACAACGGCAACAACGAAAAGACGACACAGAAGATGAAGATACTATCATATTAATCTATGAAAGCATATCGGGGATCATCGATCGATACAATATATACATAACAAGAAATATAATGGGCCCAATTGTTTAACCAAATTAGCTTTGGCTCTTAACCAAACCAAGCATTGCCATAAGAAAGAGAGAATTTAAATAAATTTACAAATAATATCAAGAAATGATAAAAATGGTTAAAAATGGGTGACTGACATTTTTGGATGTTTGCAAAACGACCAAACCAATTAGGTAATCTTATTTTTGATAAAAATTTTAAACAGTTTTATGTTAAGGTGTTAGCATGATTATTAACTAACAATTTTCTATCTTTGAAGCTTTTTACTTAAATGTTCTTAGTTTTAAACAATTTTTAACAAAAGTTTTAACTGAACATACTAAATTTATTTTTCTAATTAACTTCAGCTGAACACTTACAGCCTTATTTATTAGATTTCACTAATACTCGTTTCAACCTCGGAATAGTTAAACCGAGTCGAAGCACTTACTCCGTCTTAACGCCACGTCAAACGGTTTTAGCTACACCCTCCTTATGTCAAATATATTATCAAAAAGGCTGTTGGTGATTTTAAAATTTAAGAAATGGTACCTTCCTACTTACGATGCTTATTCGTATAAAATTTGGAAAATTCGGTTCTTAACCTAGCACTATAATATACTAAAATTGCTTTACTTTTGATAGGAAAATTAGAAGAACAAATTTGCTCTATTCATGTATTGTCAAAAAAAAAGAGTTTCTGGTATATTTTACTTCATTGGAGCAATTTTCCTAAAATTTCGTCAAAATTCGATTTATTTGAAGTAAAAAGTGAAAATATGAAAAGCGTGCCTTATTAAATTTGTTCGTCCCACACATTATACAAATAAATTGATTAGTTTACTTTTAAATTGTTTTTCCAACAAAATGTTAGAAAAAAAATTTAAAAGCCTTGCAGCGGTTTAAAAAAAAAGTTGTGTATAAATAAAATTTTGTAAACAATTTTTTAAAAAATTGGTACGCCGCGCCGCACAGTGGTCTATTTGAGGGTCGTTAGCTGGACTTAATTCGAAAATTCACTTAATTTGCTTAAAATTAAAGCACCATTTCTAAAACCTCAGGTGGTTGAATTTTAATATGCCGTTTGGAATTTGACGGAAATCTGTGATTTAAGCATCAGAGGAAATAAGCAAATTGTGAAGAAAATTAGTATTTGTATCAACGCGGGACATTTTTCTGGAAAATAAGACATTTTTCTGGAAAACAAGACCCTAAGGGCCAGTTGTACAAATATTTAAACCGTAGTTCACCAATTTTTATCCACAGATTTCGGCGGATTAATTGGGTTTCAACAGTGGTTTACTGTTCAAGCGTGTGATAATAACCAACTACATACTTGAACCAGCGTCGAACGTTAGTAAACCCGCCGAAATCGGTGAGTTAAAATCTTGAACCGAGGCTGAACCACTATTGTACAACCGGCCATAAAAGTTTAACAATCTGACGGGCAAGTTTACAATCTGACGGGCTTCTTTAATATTTTCTGACAGCTGCCCGACAAAGATTCGTTAATTTCCTCAAAAGGAAAAAATATATTTCCGAGAAATAAATGGTCGACCTGAAAAGCTTGAATTGATACGTTTAAAAAAAGACACAAAATGTTTCGGGGGGTCTCGGCATTTAAATTTACTATTCAATTGAAGATTAATAATGTAATTTTAAAATAATATTTAGTTCATGATGCCACTTTGCGGCACTTTTTTTATCCCCCAAGAAAGAAAAAAGCTCTTATCAAAAAACTTTTGTTGTGAGTTAATTCATTTTTTTTAAACAAAAACGCATTGTAATTTAACAATACTTACCATTGGCGTTCTCTAAAATACTCTTTTTATTTCAAATATTTTATTTTTAACTCTCAAAATCACCCTATAAAACTCTTGTAAACTTGCGTTTTGCAAAATCAAGAGTAAACAAGGTTCATTAGGTGACTTTCCAATGCTACCACATGTAAGAATAAAAAGATTTGTGATTTTTTGTTTTTGTTTTTATTGTTTGGCTAAGTATCTCCTAACCAAACGGTTTTAAAATAACAGTAACAAATATTTCCTTTTTTTCATTTTTGGCCAGCTATATATAGGGTTGTACTAAATCGGCCAGTGTGCGCCGATTTAAACTACATTTTTATTAATGTGGAGGTAAAAATTCTATTTAAAAAAAAAATCAATTACACATTTTTGAAATATCGAATTTAAAAAAAAAGAGAGAGTGCCGGGACTCACGGTTAAGATGTGTAAACATACGTAACGTAAAGTGAATCACAATCACAGAATCACAATCATGATCACAAGATACGTTACGTTTTATTTCACCCTACCGCCAGTATAGAAGTTTCTCATTAAAACAAAAAATTTTAAATTATCAATTTTATTAGAAGCTCTTATAAAAAAAATATACATAATTTAAATTGGTATTTTATTTATTGGTATTATTATTGTTTTAAATTTCTCCCTCTAAATGCTTATTATTAGCACACAGACAGAAATTTTATTCTTGTTTGAGTTTTCAAAAAAAAAACTTTTTTTTTTTTAAATATGTACCTTTAAATATATTTTTTTAAATTTTAGTACTCTACACAATGATACTAAAACTTTTTAAAACATTTTCATATAAAAATTGATCAAAATCAGTTGAAACATTTTCAAGAAAATCGAAAATACAAAAAAATTGTTTTATGGAAGGTTTATACCATTTTTCATACATTTTTTTTTTCATCCAATTTTTTTTTTTTTTAATCATTAAATGCATTTTAGAGAAAAATTAGATTTTCAAAAAAATGCTAAAAATGAAATGAACGACATAATATGGGGTCGCACGAACATGCTATTTTGTGCGACCACAAATTAAATAATTTTGAAAATTTATTTGCAAATTCAAAATTTGTTTGTTTTTTTTTTTAAGTTTTAATATTAATATTATTTTTAAACTTATTAGAAGCACTTGTGAAAAAAAATTCATTAAAATCGTTTAAACAGCTGATAATGAAACGCAAAGAAAAAATGGTTCTATGAGAGATAGCGTTCTTAATCGATAGATACCTACATTGTTTTGTTTCCTTTAATATGATAGATCCTATCTGAAATTAGGTCACATAAAATTTTTAATCAAAATCGTACGAGTCGTTTTTGAGAAAAATTTGAGATTTTCCTTACCGCATTATATTTTAAAACACAATTGTATGGTTGGTAACACCATTTTTGGCTATAAGAATAATTTTTACTTAAAATCTGCTATATAATGCTAAAAAACTGAAATCATTGTATGGCAGCTACCCGTTTTAGATGACATAAAACGAACTTAGAGTTTTCCCTCTGAAGGCATTGTAGTTATAAAAATACTAGAGACACACGGACGCACAGACCGACTGACTTTATTACAAAACCCACTTTTTGGGAATTTTGATTACAACTTCGATTTCTTTTTACACAAAACCAATACTTGCCTTATAGAGCAGTAAAAAAGAAATGTTTTTCAAATTTCAAAAAAAAAAAAACATTCCCAGAAATTTTTTTAAAATTTCAAACTATTCTCCTGAAAAATTATAAAAATCGTTTCGGTTATGGCTTTTAGCCATTGAAAATTTGCCAATGGAAAGCTGCCAATTATGGCAATACTGGTTCACAGCACACCATCAGCTACCTTATAAATTCTGCATAGACTAACTCAATATGTCCGTCCGTGAGAGGACGAAGATGAACAGAGCCGTGACATCAGACGTGCATTTGTGAGCCTAAAGTTTTTTTTTGGAATCTCAGTATAGTATAGTTGCGGCTGACTGCATCTTCTGTCCTGTGGCATGAAGAACATATAATTAGGATGACATCAGTTAGTACAAGTTTTTAGCGTACATGATGCCAAGATATGCGGTATATTATATGGTGTGTTGTATGGTGATTGTGATGGTGGCAACGATTTATCCTTCCCTTTAACTGTTGTTTCTTAATTTGTATGCAATACAAAGATGGAGTGAATTTTAAAATGAGATTCCAGAAGCTATGGCCTTGCATATAGATATAGAATCATTTTAAATGGACAAAAAAAAATAACATTTTGAATAATTTTCATTTTATTTTGTCTTATGTTCTTTAGGGCAGGTATATGGAGGTTTTTTTTAATATACAACGTGATTATTAAGATTTATAGGTACAAAAAGTTTTAATAATGTATTTACATAGCTATTGCATTAAAATAAATCAAATATAGGTATGAACCGCAGCAACTCTCACTTTCAACTTTAAGATCTTTCTCTTTTTATAGTTGAATTTGACTTAAGACCTTTTGAATAATCATTCCCACGGTTAGATATTGCGCTTAGCCATTATTGCAGAACGATTCAACATCCATGTGGACCGGATGTTCAATTTCACATACAAAAGGCGCAATTTTGTGCTACAAACTAAAATAAGAATAAAAGTAAATTACAAATTATGAATCTTGTTAGTTTTACATTGTAAAAAAAAATAATAATAATAATTTTCATCTATGACCAATATAACAAGCCGCAGTGTAATTTATCATCGTCACTAGAGGCGTCATCGAGGTAAAGTTTTGCTCTGTAAGTTCATGTTATTTCATTACATTTCGATACATATGGGGAAATCCATAACACACAGTGTTTTTTTTTGTATTAAGAAAAAAAAGAAAGGTCAAAAGGTCTATTCACAACATGAAACTGACGTCTTTTCATAATATAAATGTATGCACTTGGACTTTTGCAGTTCTATACGAAAACCAAGTTCGACAATGGAATTAACATTTTTATTGGATTTTAGTTCAACGTCAACTAAATTACCTATCAATGGTATTGTACATTATTATTTATTTTAATTTATCATCAGAATATACATCGCTAGAGAGTGATTCACACAGTAATTACCATGAATCGATTCAATAATTCAAATAAAATCAACTAAAGATGTTTGCTATAATAATTTCAGTATTCAAGGAATTCAATAATAACACACAACACACACATATTGGAATAATTATTTGCTTTTCTGTGAAAAAGTGCAATTCAAAGTTAATTAAAATTTTTGTAAAATAAGGTATAACACTTGTTAAAAATTGATTGCACGCGATAAGCGAGAGAGATGATGATCGTGAGGGGTTGGGTTTTATTTGTTATGGGCTGACCCATGACCACAAAAGCGGATTTATGTCAAAATATGATGATGAGATATTCTTTTTTTTTTTTGAGAGGGGATTTCTGCTGCCTCATTGCGGATATTAAAATTATTGATTTTTTGTTCGATAAAAATTAATTAAAGTCAAAGGAAGACTATAATGGGTGTCATATATGTATGTCTTTATAGTCTGTATTCATGGGTTTTAAGGATCTTAATTTACAATTTAGAGATGATCTTTCTTACCAAAAATAGGTTGGCTGCGAAATCCCACAAATTAAATAAATCTCGCAATCGAACTACGATATCTCGCAATTACACAATCCCCCATTTCATGGCTTGTACCAAAAAAATCTAGCAAATATCAAGCGAAATCTCACAAATTAAAATCTCGTATTAGCGAGACCTTAAGATTGAACAAGAAAAAAATAACAAAATACCAACCTAAAAGAAGTCGAAAAACTATAGATTTTCAATTTTTTGGTACTTGCAATATTTAGTAAGTAGATACTATATAGATGACAAAATATGGATTTGTATAAAAAAAACAAACTGGAGATTTTGATCAAACTTGACGCATTACGATGGAAAAGTGGGTCTCACAATTCTGTCTGTCTGTCTTTTCTGTCTTTTCTGTCCTTTCGATTTTCTTTAAATTTGGTATCTACACGTTTTTTTTTTTTTATTTTTAAGGACCAAAAATAACAGTAGGTAGCTGCCGTGCAAATTTGTTTAACCTTTTTTTCTCAAAAATGTACCAACAACTTAAAAAAATCAGTAGTTTTTTTTTTAAATCTACCATTTTATAAAAAAATCTGAAAAATGGTTATAAATGGGAGGTAGGTACCTACCATAGAACCATTTTTTTTATTTTTCGATATTCTCTTAAAATTTTCAACCGATTTTATTTTAATCAATTTTTTAAAAGTTTTACAAGTTTTTTTCACCAAAATTTTCAAAAAAATTTTTTTTGGGTTTTTAATAAAAGTTTCAAAATTTTTTTTGAAAAAAAAAAAACAATTCGATCGATGTTTATCAAATTAGGCACTCAGCAATTTTTTGACATTTTCTAGCAGATTTGAAGTAAAAACTATTCTTATATCGAAAAATAAAGGTATACCTTTCCAACAAGTGTTTGAAAACTGGTAATGAAAATCTCATTTTTCTCCAAAACGGCCACTATGATTTTGATTAAATTTTGTATTATATCAGCTTATATCAGCATCATCTACCATATTTTTGGAAAAAAAAATTCATCTACTGATTAAAAATGGTATCTCTCATAGAACCATTTTTTTGATTTTCAACTATCTTATTATTTGTTCAACCGATATTAATAAAAATTTTTGCACAAGAGTTCCTAATAAGTTTGAATAATATTGCATATCAAAATTTTCAAAAAAATAAATTTTGGATTAAAAAAAAAAAATTCAAAATTATGTTTTTTTAATTAGATATTTCGAAAATAGATAGGTACTTTTTAAAATTAATTTTTTAACACCGCATCAACAAACACTAAAAAAAAGTTTACCATTTTTGTTTCTTAGAAATGTGTTCAAAACTAATACATTATACAAAAATAATTTTTTAAAAAAACGCTCCAACGATTTTTGAATTTTGTTTCATAAATTAAGATTTATTAAATCAGATGGCTTATACAGCGTCGATGTCAAAATAATTTCGGATTTTGTTTAATTAATTTATTGCTGTTAATATATTAATTTTTTACCAAGCCATGGGTACTTAAATGAAAATAAGAAGATGCTCGATTCTTTGATATATCATAGGTACCAAAAAAGTTAGAAATTTAGTACAAAAAATAAAAAAAAATCTATGATTTATTTTATGTTGGTTTTTGTTTTTTCTTTTTAAAACGTCTTGTTCACCATCTATTTTTTTTGATAAAAAATATAAATTCCTACACAAAATCTTTAAATAAAATTTTCAAACTCGACTTCGATTTGATTTATACCAAAAATATAGAAATTAATAATAAAATTTAGCCATTTTACTAGCTGCAGCTAGGCTTAGTTTTCTCTTTGAACTATGGATTTTTTTTGTAAATTTTGTTTAAAAAATAGGGGTAATTTTTTGTAATCGAAAACATCACCATTTTTAAGAAAAATATTTTATATTATAATTTTCTATTATTTTATCTGAATTTTTCTTAATTAATTTTTGGGCCACAACTTAAACTATACTCGAGGGTTAAATTAAAATTTCACTTTTTTTAATGTGTGAAACCCTATTTTTTTATTGCGACTGATTTCACAATACACACAAAATAATTAAGTACCTTTTTGTCGCATATTGGATTATACGAATCTCAAGAATTTTATAATACAAAATTGTGTTCTTAAAAAATTTTTGTTCCTTTCAAAGAACATAGAACAATAATGCAACAACTTTACAATTACAATTGGTATAGCGGTTCTTAAATTAAAATTATAAATTTGTCTTCTTGGCCCTTTTGCACGGATGTATGTTTGTATACTTAATGTATCTTTTTTACCTTCAAGCTAATTCTGGTGCGGTTCATAAGAATGTGTAAAAATTCATCAAGTTGTACATACTTATGACTGAATGAATTACCAATGAGAGGGGCATCGCGAAGCACATGTCAAAATACCCATTGTTGAATATTAATTGAAAAATTTCTTAGACTGGCCGGGGGCTCTGGAAAGCCCGCTTCACTGATGGGTGGGTTCGATTTAAACTAATTTTCTTTTTATTTTAGCATTTAACCAGATGCAGTAGTGAATTGAATAAGCGCGGTTATAGAAAAAATACGTGTCGCATTTAAATGGATATAATGGTCTCAGTCACTGCTATATACCGCCGCCGCTGCCGCCTATCACACTGGCTGGATGGTACGTATAACGCTCCCATTTCCCTTGAACATTTCAGCACACACCCGTTCGGCTGTCCATTTCATCCGTCCGTCCGTCCGTCGCGTCGCATCAGTCCGAATCCGAGGTAGGAATGGTAAAATGAAGCTCGGTTATACTGGATGGTTCGATGTACCTTTGGAAGCGCACTTCTTGGGCATGAAGGCCTGGCATATATATATGTTTGTAGGTACAACATTTACATTTGATAGGTATAGTTTGCGCCTTTGGTTTTGGCCAAATGGCTTGCAGTTGGAATGTGTCAATCGACTAACCGATGCGATGTCCGCCGAAGAGTCACAATGCAGACGCAGGCGATGCAGAATATTCATTTTGTGCCCTAAAGGCAATATATCGCATATAAATAGATGGATAGGTATAGGTACCTTCTTCTCTCTTATTTGTATGTGACCAACGTCACAACATAGGCTGGTTGTTAAAAAAAATGTTGTGAGTCATCCAGATGGTGTGGATTATGAATTACGAATCGCGAGGTTTGTGTCAAATGAACGGAAATCTTCATTCAAGAGTGTGCGGACACTTTGGAATCCTATATAACGTGTGTGTGCCACACTGCCCATCATATGCCCATTGCCACTCTATGCCGCATCATCATCATCGGTAAAAATGATGGTAGGTACCTTTATAATAAGCTTCAATCGAAAGGAAGGTGTGGTGCTGGTGATGGTGCTAGTGGCAAGTCTTTATATATTCGTATATACAAATAGCGCCGGATGCTTCTGTTTGAATTGGACATTGAATTATTGATTTTTAATTGGTTACATGGAATTGAATAAAAAGATATAAGAACATGGTGTTTAACATGCGGGTGAACTACGATTTAAATTAAAACAAAAGGAACGCATTTACATTGTAGGAATAGAAAATTATTTGAAAATTATACCTTTTTTTTTTAATCAAGTTCATTTATTCAAACCTCTTTTTTAAAAAAGAAAACGGCACAAACGAAAACTTAAATATGCAGAATTCTTTGACATGTGGTATCAGCACCATCACCTTGGTATTGTGGAGTGCGATAAACATCAGATTATTTAGAAGGGACCGATTTTTTTCTGAAGGCATTTTTGTAGGAAGCGCTAGGATGTCCCGCAAAAATGAAATTTCGCAAAATAATGAAATTTCGCATAATAATATTCCTTCATAATCTCGCAAATATACATATAAAATCCCGTTTTTAACAATCTTGGATTTACATATCGAACCTTTAAATCTCGCAAAATATCAACGGAAATTTCGCAATTTAAACAACTTCGCATCTAAAAATCTCGCAAATATAAACCATAATTTCGTAAATTTAAATCTCACATATCGTTGTTCAAGGAAATTATGTTTAAACAGGTAAAGATATTTTTCTAATTGCAAAATTGTATAAAAAGCAGGATTTTGCAAATGGGAGATTTCAAGTTGCGAATTTTTAGGTGATATTTGCAAATTTTTTTTTGTGCGAGATGAACATTCTCAGTTGTTAGAGCGTGATTTTGTAATTGTGAGATTTCTTAATGCCAAATTGCGAATGCAAGATTTTAATTTGCGAGATTGTGGTTGAAATATGCAGGTGAGATTTTTTTGTGCAATATTTAAATGCGAGAATATTAAAGGTGGGATTTTTGTTATTGTGAGATTTCGTAATGCCAGAATTCGAATGCTAGATTTCGATTAATATTTGCGAAATTTTTTGGTGCGAAATATAAATTCAAGATTGTTAAAAACTTGATTTTGTAATTGTGAGATTTCTTAATGCTAGACTGCGATTGCGAGTTTTAATTTGCGAGATTGTAGTATTTCAAGCAGATTTTTTTTTATAGGTATACGAGATGTAAATGCGAGATTTTAAAAAGCGGGATTTTGTAATTGAGAGATTTCATGGTGCGAAAATATATGTATATGAAAATGGATTAGTTTTCTGTTTCTACAAGCATAACTTGGCTGAACTGCGTCTGATTTCCATGAGGATTTTGTTGGATTCTTATTGAATCAGTTAAATACAATGGAGACGGAAATTGGAAATTTTTACAGGAAAAGTTGTAAAATCGTAAAAAACGGAAATTGCTTACTTTTAAGGTTGTATGCACCTTGTATGTTGGCGATATCTGAAAATTCCATTTTGTACGGGAAGAACAAAATATTTATTTTATAAGGAATGACAAAAACTATTCGGAATTGACAATCGGCTAACTCTGTCCTTCATGAAAATATAGAATCGCCAACAGAATTCATTGTAAATAGGTGGCTTAAGGCCCCTTAAAAATTTTATTTTCAATTTTTAAAAATGCTCAAATTGATGAAAAAAAAACCGGACGGGCCAGCTATTTTTTTTCATTTACATACATCTTGGCTAATCATTTTTATCTTAAATCTAATTTTGTTTTTAATATTGAAAAGTGACCAGTGTGACCATTCTTTCAGAATTAAATGTGCAAATTGTGTAGAATTTTGTGTTAAGGTTAAACTCAAACTTATTAAATAATAAATATTCCTGATATTATGACATACTGGTTATATTCAATGGCCTATATATTCTTGACTAAATATTTAAGTACTAATTTCTTAAACAATTGTAGGTTCCTTGCTATATAAGTTACTTTATATAGCTGGTTTGTATGTTGATGGTTAACCTAACACAGATTTTATAACACAAAAGGATGCATATCAAATATCAAAACCAAGTCTTGAACTACCATCTTTCAAGGTTATAATACATATACCTTCATTGGTAACACTTCTTGTAAAATCTCAAGCCAAATACAACAAAATCAAAAATGCGTTTCCACAAAAAAAAACTAAATTTTGAATTAAATTCTCAAACTATAAACAAAAATAATCTCAAATCCCACTTATATTGTGTTGATGATATGGAAGGCATATTAAGTTTATCTCTATTTAATATTCAAAGTGTTAAAAACAAGCTCTTCAACAAGCCGGAAATAAAATCATCAGCTTTTTATAATTTTAAGTCTTGAGATAGTTTCTCAAAAAAAAAAAAAATCCAACAAATATTTCCTCCATAGACTTTAACCTCATATATACAGATTTAACTAACTAACAATAATATGTATAAATTTGTTTGATTTATTTCCTTCATTAATCCCACCAAAAATACATATTATAGAACTGATAAATACATATACCTAGATTGAATAACAAAACGTGTTTCAATCCATAGTTTTCTTGGTTTTTTAAACGATTCAGTTAACGAAAGTATGCCCTGACTAATGCGATATATTGTTTCACAATAAATTAACAAGAATCGACCTCATAAATTATTTTTTTTTTTTTTTTTGAAAACTAGAAAAGAAAAAAATAACACACACAAATTTCCAATCTAGCTTCATTAACACCAATAAATTGTATGTAAATGGGTGAGGCCCCTAGCCCAGTGTCAGAAATTAATTTAAAGAAAAAAAAAATATACCATCTTCAGAAACAAACTCACATGCATATTTATATAGAGAATTAAACCAAAATAATGCAAATAAGGTGATCCTATTTCAAACACCCTCGAGATCACGAATTTCTAGATCAACAATCTGACTCATATCGATCAGTGCCATAAATCACACCGGCTTTAAATAATTCATTAATTTAATTTTTGTGATAAAAATCTTCAGACCGTTTTGTAATTTATGCCAAAGAAATCGAAACGCAACGAAGAACTAGCAGCTCAGTTCAGCTCAACTCAACTCAACTCAGTTCAATTCGAGGCTTCGAGGCTTCGAGGCACCGACGAAAAAAACAACTTGTTGTTCGAAGAAGAATAAACAATTCCATGGCGATCGTGATGGCATCATGGAGACAAAATCGAATTTCAGCATCGATAGGTTAGGTATATGTTCCGGGAATCACTGGCCATAGCCATCTCATTATATATTATTATATATAGATCCACAGATTGATTTAATTTTTTTTCGGTGCGATAAATCAGATAAATCTGAGTGAATATTAAGTTGTCTTCAGTAAATCGTTTGTTAAGATCTCTGATTTAACTCGATGGATTAATTAAATTATTTTTATCCAATGGACGGACGTTGGGATAAAACTGTTTTTTTTTTTTTTTTTTTTTGAGATTATATTCAGTTGAATTTCTATAACTTCATGCCTTGAAATTTTGACCTCTTAACTCCCATATAAGTTAGTGATAATGATGGAGGGATAAAGACATTCAAAAGGTCTCCGATTGGTATAAAATAAAAGAACGGTAAAAAAAGCGACTGCAGAAGAACAGTTAGAAATGCAGGTATACTATTTCATTTGGGTCTAAAACACTCTTAATAGCTAAAAAAAATTGTATCACAGGTAACGTTATTTCTGGTACTAAAGAAAAATTTTAAAAATTTTCAGATATTAAAAAGCTGGATGAGAAGATAAAATGATTAGTGCTGCCATCTGTCGAGATAGTCTTTTCATAATTCTCTAAGATTGTACTTACCTACTCTATTCATCACTCACCTCCGTATTATTCACTCGATTCATCCAGATTGAAACTCAAATCCAGATGTAAATTATATAAATTCATGTAAATACATCCGGATTGAAATTTTAATCTAAAATCTAGATAATTCGAATGAATAATATGGTGCTCAAGGTAGGTTTAATTAATCGGGTAATACTCAAACTAAAGAAACGAACAGAAACAACAAAAAAGGAAATGAAATCGAACAGAATTTTTGAGCTGTCAAACTTCAAAATAATCTTTTCGTCAGTAGGAATTTTTTCTTTGTGAATGTTCTTGTTTTTTTTTAATTCTAAATTTCTGTGTATTCTGTATTATTTTTATTTATTATTTTATTTACAACTTTGAAGTACCTACACTGGTTGCCAACTTAATAGGGACACTCAAAATTTTTATCAATTTTCATGTTTCAGTGTTCTTTTCAGTTTTTGTTTTGATTCTAAGTGTACGTGGTGATTTTCATTTCACAGCCTACGTGTTTAACAGTTAGATATTATTTAAAATGGCTGATATTCAAAATGGTTTTATTCAAGGAAAACCCGGTTTAATTCTGAGAAAACCGGTTTTATGCTTGAAAAAGGTCCTTTTTGTGAAAATTATTTGTGGATATTTTTTAACTTTCTTTTTAATGGAAACGTAAGTTATGAACTTTATTTTGTTTAAAACAATGATTTTCCTTGTTTCTAAAAAAGTTTCAGCATCGGTTGATAACAGATTAAAATAAATTTGGACCAAATTACTCCCAACAAAACCGGTAAATGTGGAAGAAGTGAGTAGCAATACACCGCACGGACCGAAAAATCCATAGACATCTTCGTTCAGGACGCACGACAAAGGCCCGAAGGTCCTTTCACTGCCAAACGTCGCTACACAGTTCTTTTGAAAATTAATTTTCCCCGAAACATTGATCATGTTCATGGCAGAGGAAGGACTTTCGGGTCGTCTTTCTGCTAAGAAACCACGTCTCTTAGCAGGATGACGATCTAAAAGTCCTTCCTCTGCCATGAACATGATCCATGATTCGGGAATATTAGTTTCCATAAGAACTGTGCAGCGACGTTTGGCGGACTTTCGGATTGTCGTCCTGCTAAAAACCACCACGTCTCGCAGAAACAATGATAAAAATGGTTCTTTTGGAAACTTATTCCGAAATATTGGTTTCAAAAAGAAATAAGCAGCGACATTTGGAACTGGAAGGACTTTTAATGATAAAAGAAACGTTTTTTAGTCATTGCCTCTGTGAGACGTGGTTTCTTAGCAGGACGACGACCTGAAAGTCCTTCCACAAATCACAATAAAGTAAATGACAGCACTGTGTTTTTTAATTTTCCAACCAACTTTGACTGTTTATGTCTGCATCTAAAATTTTATTCTGTTCTGAAATTACTAGAATTTATGTGGTTTATTTTTTAAGTAAAAAAATATTTATTTTTTGTAAAAAATATATATTTTTTTTTTCAATACAGTTTTTGAAAATATGAGCTTTTTTCTTCCTTTTTAAATTCTTTTAGGTATTCGTTTTAATCGAGTTGACTATGTTAGAATTAAAATAATTAAAATAGTGAACTATTTTACTACTTTATATTAAAAAAAAAAAAATTTAACTCCCAAAAAAACGCTTTCTGTTAAAAATTATTTTTCTACGTGCAGACATGAAGTCATCTAAAAGAGCTTGTACTATGAGGAGTCCTTAAAGTAATTTCCAATTTAATGCAGAATTAAATTTTTCGTCAAATACTTTGAGTCATTTTTAAAAGAAATACTAAAACCAAAATTAAATTATAATGACAACATTTTTGTGTACCCGAATCCAATATATTATAATTGCTCCAATAAACAATAATCAAAAAGTCACCTAATTCTAATAAATATATCAATCTTATTTGCAAAAGCATTCTTTGGAATCTTTTTATCACCATCATCTAAATGCAAATAACAAACAAACAAACATCGTCATAACGATTTCCATCGAAGAGCTAAGAGTTCATATTAAATATAAAGTTGATCTACTGAACCAGTTTTGAATTAACATCAAAACCCATGACTAACCCAGGTGCTCCACAAATACCAACCTCGATTATGGATTCTCGGAAACATTCAATCAGCTTCAAGCTTATAAACATATTTATACCTACGAATAACTATACTATATATAAATTCAGATGAAATGTTTGCTTAGGTATATTTTTGTATATTTTCTCATCTAATTAATGAAACGATTTGAAGAATTGGCGAAACCGCGATGAAACACTTTAGTCACACCTAATTCTGACGCAATTCGTTCAGTATTTTTTGTCAAAACAACCCCATATAGCCATTGGAGAAGATTGAATCTAAACGAAAAGTCATTATAATGAGATACAATATCTATATAAACGTATTTATTTCTATATAGCAAATACGAAGTACAAACATTGGGAATTTATTTCGCCGGTATTCGATGTGAGATTCAGAATTGGGATAGCAGTGATAATTACAGCTTGGGTTATCCGCTGCTCATATCTAGACGAAAATGACACTCGAACAATATCGATTACTGAAATCGACAGAGCCACGAGTAAAGTTCATGCAGGTGAACCGATCATATTATGCCGAATAATAAAACAAAGACAGGTGTCGTTCTCAATACTGAAGTTTTGGATATCATCATGCGGTTTTGCCACTTCGAATCGAATCCCTGTATAAACTAAGTACCTATACTTGAAGCCTGTGTGCATATAGAAATGAAGTAGCTGATGGAAGAATTGACTTAAAAATAATGTACAGTTTCTTTTGTTTTTGTTTAGAATGGTATTCCGTGCAATAAGACGATTTTTATCTTTGTTATTCAAATAAATTGAGTTTTAAGGTGCTAATTTAATTTGACAACAATTCTGGGGATTTGGGAGCGGCCCGGCCATCTGATTACCTATTATTTTTATTATTTTTTTTGTCAAATCAAGACGAAGACGACAAAAACAACAACAACGACAGACGTAACGATCACTTCATTAATACATCTCCATTGAAGATAAACAAGCTAAACATGAATAGAATGGCACCTTAGTTTTTTTGATGAGGGAATTGGAGGTGAGTTATGTCAATTGCCAATATTGTGCAGATTATGTTGCACTTATATACAATTTTGTTTAGTTCTTTTTTATAGCAAGGTCCAAGGCGAGATTAAATTCTGTCTTTATTGAGGCTTTGAGGATTTCTTTTGTTTAAAGGTATTTTTTTAGATTATATTATTGCTAGACAAATAAAAATAATTTAATGAAAATCAGGTCAGTCTCATAGTTACTTTCCAATTTAGTTCTGACATTGAAGTAAATGAAGACGATTGACATTATATGAAAATTATGCAATTAAACTTCGACAGAGATTTTAAACCAGCCATTTGAAGCTTGCCTTTAAAAGTTTCATGAAATTTTACCCAAATCACAAAAAAATTCCAAAATCGAAAAATAAAAAAAGTACCCCAAAACGTATACACTGCATACATATGGTTAGGTTAGGTTTATGTGGTTGTCAGCAGAAAGCTAAAAACACTTAGACCAGGGGGTTGGCCCATTGTGATACCACAGAAATCTAGGAAGCTTTCTTCCTACGATCGTTGAACCATTAAGAGCTTCTTACGAGGCACGCGAGACTACTAATGTCATGATTTGCCAGATAACTAGGATCATTGTAGTAGAATTCTCCTAGGTGGAACTTACGTCTTTGATATAGAGAAGGTGAGCAATCGATTCTTCCTCTTCTTCGTCCATACAACTTCTGCAGAAGTCGTTATAAAATACTCCAAGTCTCGTTGCGTGCTTGCCTATTAGACAGTGTCCAGTAATGCCACCTATTACGGAGCTAATGTGCAGTCTGCTTAGAGATATTAAGTTCCTAGAGCCAGGGCCGGCCACAGCCAAACATGCGCCCTGTGCAAGATTTTTAAAAAGCGCCACTTTTTATATTTGCACACATACATACATACATACATACATACATTACACATGACAAATGGTAGTACATATTTGTTTGCGCAAGATCATATTACATTTTTTTTTATCGTCCAAAAAAAATGGATATCGCCCAAATTTATATTTTTCCAAATCTTAAGTTGGAAATTGTTTTTGTAAAATTTGGGCGAATTATTTCTTCAATTTTGGGCGACATTTCCAAACTTTTTTTTTATTTGGGCGTTCTTTCCTAAATTTTGGGCGATATTTCCAAAGTAAAATTTCAATGATAAAATAACTCCAAAAAATCGCCACGCATAAACAATGAGGTTTTTCTGGATTTTTTTGGGCGATATTTCCAAATCGATTTGGGCGTTATTGCCTAATGCCGATTACATTTTCTTGCGCCCCCAGAATTTTGCGCCCTGTGCATTTGCACATCTTGCACATATGGTTGGTCCAGCCCTGTCTAGAGCGCTTCAGATCCATTTACAGATACATTTTTGATGAAAAATTTATTTCATTATAAAGTTCTGACTTTGCCATTAAGTGTGAAAAATAATATCAATCAAATACACCTCGGGAAGATTCGCAGCTTGCGATTCTTTTGAGGTAGTTTTTTTTACCACTTTTTCGCACATTTCGGACGGTATCTCGGCCATAACTTGAGTAATATTGGTTTTTAATGCGTCTAGAGTTCGGGAATTATTCGTGAAAACACGGTTTTTGTGTAGCCCTAGAGAGAAAAATCTAATGGTTTCAAATCGCATGATCTTGGTGTCCAATTGACGTCGCCAAAACGGGAAATTATGCGTCCAGGAAACTTCTCACGCAAAAAAGCCATAATTGGTCATGTTATGTGGCTTGTTGCCCCGTCTTGTTGGAACCACTCTCGTCCAAGTCATTATGGCCTTCAATCACCGGCCAAAAAAATCGGTTACCATTCGACCATATCGCTCCGAATTGACTGTAATCGCCTGCCCATTGACATCTTCGAAGAAATACGTACCAAAGACACCTTTCGACCATAGAGCACACCAAAGTTTCACTTTGTCTGGATGCAACGGCACCTCTTCGATCACTTGTGGGATTTCTGAGTCCCATATTCGGTAATTTTGTTTGTTTACATACCCACCGAGTGAGAAATGTGCCTTATCGCTGGAGAAAATGTTGTTCGAAATATGCGCCAAAAGTGGCTATACATTTGAATCACCACTTTTGTTGTAAGTTTTAATAATTTTAAAGCGTTGTTCGATTGTTAAGCGATCGTAAATGGTAAAAATTCAACTAATATTGTGACACTTCAAATGACAGCTGAGTTTGACAGGTGTCAAATGCCAGCGCTACCAACTTCAAACCACGAAATGAATGACCCTGTATATGATTTCTTTCCAATATACAAAATAAATAAATAATTAAAATATCATCAAATTTTCTTTCAACATTTTGGATTTGAATATGGAAGTTGTAAATTATGTTAGGCATCTTATATTTTTATCTAGAGAAAAATGACAAATCGTCAAATTTAATAGCATCTGGGGCCTATTTCAGAGAACATACATCACATACATCACAGAAATGTATGTGACGTAAAATACGCCCCATATGAGTGGGCGTAAATTTTAAATTTTTTTTAAATTATGCGTTTTCTCAGTTGACGCATGGTTTTTCTTAAAATTCAAAATTTACTATGAGCCAAATTTGGCGACTATTTTAAGGTACATACATTCATACAATGTATGTGATGTATGTTCCGTGAAATAGGCCCCTGGTTCGAATATTTTGTCACAATGTACGATTATGGAAATAAATGGCAGAAATAATGATATTTTGCATTATTTCAGCAAATCGAAAATCACTGTCCAATGCTATTCTAGTATAGAAGAAATTAAATCATGATTAGTAGCAATTTTGTTCAACTAGACAATTTTTAGTTAACAATTTCTAGTAATCGTCAATATTTCAACTGATATTTTTCTTTGTGTATGAAGACGGAAGAAATCCAAAATTTTTAAAAAATATGAGATATCCTGGAATTGAAATAAATATACCTGCAAAATTATTTTTGTCAACTGAACATTTTCATAGTAATCTCAATCGCCACCGATATTTATATGCACCTTAACCAGTTTGTTTTTGTTTCTATTGCACACTTGAATTTTTTTTTTTTTTGAAAATTTGAATGCAATATTTGCATGTCCTAGTTCCTAGTAACAAACTTACTACAGTTTAGCAATCGAGATCTAAAAAAAAAAAACAAAAAAAAAATTCATCTAGTTAAACATGTTAGCCATGAGTTGAGAGGATATCTTATATATAAGCTACCATAATAATACCACCAAACAAAAGCGTCAAGTCAAGACACTTGCGGGCAAGTGCGCCCAAAAGAAGTTGCACCGTTTAATAGTTTAGCCTTTTGTGTGACTTTTATCGTCTCGTCGGACCTGAATGACGGTGGCGGTGCAGCGGTGGTGAGGTGCATAATAGTTTGGCCTAAACCGCATAGTTAATGCGCCTCTCAAGACGGATATTCGGAATTCGTGAGTGATGATCTTTGATTAGGACAGCATCACAGAGCATTGTAATGCAGTGCAGTGCAGTGCAGTACACTGCAGCTTCCCAATGATTTCACCAGCTTTGCAGACTCACCAGTCACAGCCAGTGCCTGAGCAAATACTCTGAGCAGTAAACTTAGTCTGATGGATGAGGGGGACTCCCTTTGTGACACCAACAAGGATGGGACGGAAAGATGAACTATTTTTAAGTGATTTTACTTGTTTTTGTTATTCAGTTGTTTTTTTTTTTTATTGTTTATCCAATCCAACTCGCTACTCATAATGAAAACAGATTTTGTAACGATTGAAATTGGGACACCCTTGGATTGTTGGATGTTGAATCTGGTATCTCGCAGCTACGGGCTACATTCTGAACATAGTTGCTGCTGCTGCTGTTGCTGCTATACAGACGATCGCGATGGGTTAAATGAATTAAACGAGCACCGAATATAAAATGTATGCGCAATGAATTATTGCTCAATTGAAAAAATGCAGGGATTCGAATTTCGGATTTTTGGATTAACAAAGGCAAACTAAAGCGATGAATCGCGATGACTGTGGGCGGTTTATTGGGAAAAAATATTCGCGCGCGTTCGTTTGGTGTTTTTTTTTTGTGAGTCTCCATTTGAATTGAACCATTTGGATGGTAATGCAATGATGATTGACTTCAAACTCTGGGCAGAGTGGCAGCAGCGATACTTAAAGGAGTTGGTGTGGCATGCAGCAGCCTCAGCAACAGCAGTGGCAGACACGGCGGTGGTGATGGATTAAAGGCTGAGCAGGCAGAACATCTTTTAGATGACGACGAAGACGACGACGACGATGATGACTATGATGATGATGATCATGACAGAGATTTCGGAGCTGGCGGGAATGTTGACGTGGGAAAAGTTTTTTTTTTTTTTTTTTTTTTTTTTTTTTTTACTTTGTGATTCGGGATCGTGGATTAATAACGATCATGACCGTGTTAGAGTTTCTTGTTATTTTGCGCCAGTGATATTGTTTTCTTAGGAGTTCATAAATTTTCAAATCCGTTTGCGCAATCTATATAAATGATGCGATTTTTGCGTATAATATTGCAGGGAATTCCAATTTTATTATTGTGGTGTTGACGATGTTGAAGATGAATTGCGTAAGACAGGTAGTACAAAGTCTTAAATGCTTGTCAACTTTGTATAATGTGAAAAATATTTTGTCTGCGATGTTTATTTAATTAATTAAATATTTTGATGATTTTAAAAATTATGTACAAAATGCACGAATGGGTCAAAAAATATTGATCATAAATATGCATAGCCATTTCTGCGTTCAAGAACTATAGACTCTTGAATTTGAATCAATACATGGGGAGATTTTTTATAATACCAAATTATTTCAATAAACTGAAATTTACATCAATCATAAATAAATTTGGTGGTGCGACAGCTCGCGGAGAACCGCAGGGCCTGCCTTGTGCCTTACAACTTTCACCCATTCCTGTGTGCATTTTATTGGCATGAATGAAAGGGACCTACAATTTTCTGCCGAATCCGAACGGCTAAGATATGAGAAACACTTTTTCCAAGGATTTGTCAATGCCTCGCAAGGCAGAACCCGTGAAAAACATTTGTTTTTTTTTTAAGGTAGCATATAGGCTGGGAACCGAACCCAACCCAAGCCTTTCATTCGATTAACCTTTTGAAAAAAAAAATTCCCCAAAAAAAGATTCACAGAATTTTCTTCCTAGAATCGTTTTGGATAAATTTATTGAGTGTTAATTTTTATAAATTATAACCAAATGGCGGACAAGATCACTATAATAGCAAAATTTCATATTTCCCCTTTCGCTCTTTACAGAAGGTATACATTTTTTATTTAGGTAAATATCTAAATAATCTTGATCCTTTTAAACTCCAATCGAATTCATAGACTGGATAAAAATAATAAAACGGAAACTTCCAACGGATATCCTTTTTGTGTTCCCCTTTCGAAGGAATAAAGAATAATCAAACTACAAAAAAAAAAAAAAAAAAAAAAAACAGAAAACATCTACAAAAATTGAATGAATAAATATAAAACCGAACAAAACGCATTCATAATTAATAACCTCACATTGTGAAACGAACGAACGTGATTTGGGATCCTCGCTCATCACGCGAGTTGAATTGTGCAATTTGTCCTGGAATTATATGTCTTATTTTTCATCGCTCCCTATATCTGCCTTCTATACGACTACGAGTATATACACGAAGTGCAGGCATAGGCGCATCGCCAGGTTCTCTCATTTATAATATATCCCAGGTGATGTGAGAAATAAATCACATTCCATGCGATATGTGTGCGTACTAAGATTGCATATTAATATTATAAGGACGGATGTTGATGTCGTGGAAGGTTGTTGTTGCTGTCATTCGAGGGTAAAGATATGTCAACTTTTTTGTTGCCTTTTCGCATCAAAAAGGACAAATCTATAAAAAAATAAAAAAAAAAAAATTAAAAAAAAATTAGGTATATTATTCTGTTGGTGTACGAGATAGGTTTCAAGTCTTTTTGTATGTGCGGGTGTTGTAGAGCGATAACATTTTTTTTTTAATTTTTTTTGTCCTGTTTTAGTCTTGAGGTTTGCATATTGTGATCCTCAACGAAGATTTATAGGTTGTTTTGTGGCTAGTGTGTGCAAATGCACATTAAGTTGCTGTTTTATTTTTGTCTTTTTTTGAATTTGTCGAGTGGACGTTGCTATAGTTGACATGGAATTGAGCAACAATGTTGTGTTGATAGGTTATATAGTTGTTTTCTGTGATAAGTTAAGTCAAAATATTAGATGCGTAGAGTGCGGAGTTGTAATAATTTCTATGTTATGTTGATTGGAAAATATGTTTTCCTTCGGCTGTTTTGGTCACAATAATTTTAGCAATGAAACAAGATTTGTTACATTTACTTTTCCCGACGTTTCGACAGGGGTTGCTGTCTTCTTCAGGGTGAACTTTATTACATATAAAATAAAAATATAGTTAATCACAATGTTATGCAACAACAATATACAGTGAAAAGTAAAACTTACACTTTAAGAGTTATAAACGTAGTTTAAATTTTACATAGTAAACTTAAATAATTTATAAAATACAATTTATGAAAACAAAACAATGAGACTTCCGATGAAGAAGTTGAGTCAATAACTGAAGAGAGAGAGGTAGATTACGCATTATTTAATTTGAAACGAGGGAGCAGTATACCGCTGAAATATTCTGTGTGTCCTGTTTTCGATTCATGTTGTTCTTGTTATTTAGAATATGAAGTGTCTCTAAAGTGTACCGCTTGGAAGTGTGGGTTTCTCTTTGGAGAACTTGGACACCGTCAAAGTCGGGAGAGTGGCCACTTTCAATTACATGGCTGGCGAGTGCAGTTTTGGCTGGATTATTGGTGTTTATGTCGGACCTATGATTTGACATTCTTTGACGAAGAAATTGTTTTGTCGTCCCAATGTAACACAAGGGGCAAGGTTCACCAGTTTTGCCTTTACAATTGATCTTATAAATTACATCCGTACATTTGTCCTTACCAGGTTTTGCCTTCAATTTGGTGAAAAGATGTCCAAGTGTTTGGTTGGACTTAAAAGCTAAACGAACATTTTTAAGATTTTTGTTGACCATCTCTTTGAAGTTCTCGGTTAAACTTTGTACATAAACAACACTTTTGAAGAAACCATCCGTAGGGAATTCGCATTGTTGGCGGGGGGTTTTGTAGTTGTATTTTGAAAACAAACTCCGAATAGCTCCAGCAGGATACCCGTTATCATTCAAAATGTTGAAAACTCTTTTTTGATTAGCGGAGTGGAATTTTACATCACTCAACGTAAACACTTTGTTAATTAAGTTGGAAGCCGTGTTCATAATAATATGTTTGGCCTGACTGGAACGAAAGTTGATGAGTCTTCCTGACGCTGTATTTTTTTGATACCAGTCAAAGGAGAGATGATTTTCTTCTCTATAGACTTTTACATCTAGGAACGCTAGTGTGTTATTCTGTTCCCTTTCGACGGTAAACTGTATTTTTGGGTTGAATCTGTTTAGGGTCAACAAAACATCATCAATTTTACTCCTATCCATCACCGCAAATAAGTCATCCACATATTTTACTATGAAGTTTGGTTTTTCTTTTGAGCCAATAAAACACTCATCAAGCAAATAATCCATCACAAGGTCAGCAATAGTCGGTGAAAGGGGGTTGCCCATAGGCATTCCAAATATTTGCTTAAAAATATCCTCTTTAAATTGTAGAAAATTGTTTTCTTTTATGCAAAAATCGAGAATTTCGAGAAATTTGCCCTGGTTGATTTTAGTGTTTTGACTAATAATTTCCCATTTCTTTTTAACTATGTTGACAGCTAATTGAACTGGGATGTTAGTAAAAAGTGATACAACATCAAAAGAAACCAAAACATCATTCTCTCGTATTTCCACTTTTTTTGCTTTTTCCACAAATTCAAAAGAATTTCTTACAGTGTAGAGTGATTTGTTCGTCACACATTGTAAAATCCTACCAACAAATTTAGAGAGTGCATAGCAAGGCAAATTCGTTGATGATACGATGGGACGCATAGGCATATTGGGCTTGTGTGTTTTCGGCAATCCATATATCGCGGGAATTTGGGCAGTATATGTTGTCATCTTTGCTTTTTCTCTATCATCTATGAATTTGTTGTTGTTAAGCCATTTCACTAACTCATTATTGCGGGTTTGAAGCGTTGTTGTTGGATTATTTCTTATTCTCCGGTAAGTGTTGCGGTCTGACAATAGTTCACACATTTTCTCCTCATATTCTTTACGCTCCATAGCTACTGTGACATTGCCTTTGTCAGCTGATAGAATAATGATGTTCTTGTGCTGCTTGAGAAAAGAAATAGCTTGTTTGTTCACACCTAGTACATATTTTGCAAAAAGATCATTGTGTTGATGACGTTGAAATGAGTGCAACATATAGCTATATTGTGCTCTGATATTTTCTTGATCTCTTTCATCTTGAACGTTGCGTATAATTTCTTCCCCATCGGCTATCAACTGAAACAATGGAAAGCTTTTTTTGTCAACAGGTAGCGCAAACTTTTTACCCATCGATAACAGCCATTTGATTTCAAGAGGAAATTCAATGCAGGTTCTATTGTCAAACCATCGTTCATGCATAATGATGTTAAATTGTTTCCAAAGAGCTGATTTTAAATGGTCTATTTTTTGATCGAGTATTTGTTGTTTTTTATTATATGTGTCTCGAAATGTTTGTTTTTGTTTTGTTATGAATTGTTTATATTCATTTGGCATAAGATTCTCCTTTATTCTTTGGTCGTGGAATCGAATTGAATTATTGATGCGTTTGATTTTGTGGTGCATTTCACATATTTCTAGGTTAAGAACTTTTTGATGAAATTTTAATGCGATTTTATCGAAAACGTGAAATGATTCTTTGCTGGAAAGAAGTTGTTTAGTGTTGATAGAAGAATTTTTAATGTGATTAGGAATAAGTCCTGACTGTCGGCATATGAGTAGAAATTTAAGAGATTGTTTGTGTGATGCTAATTTTCTTTGGGAGTTGCTGTATTGTTTTAGGTTGTCGCATACTTGTATACCGTATTTATATTTGATGTGTTCATAATAGTTCTTCATGTTGGTGTTAAATACTGCTCGGCAGGCCGTCCGACGTTGATATTAAGATGTAGATTTATTGACCAATTTGATTTGTATTATGTTGATTGGAAAATATGTTTTCCTTCGGCTGTTTTGGTCACAATAATTTTAGCAATGAAACAAGATTTGTTACATTTACTTTTCCCGACGTTTCGACAGGGGTTGCTGTCTTCTTCAGGGTGAACTTTATTACATATAAAATAAAAATATAGTTAATCACAATGTTATGCAACAACAATATACAGTGAAAAGTAAAACTTACACTTTAAGAGTTATAAACGTAGTTTAAATTTTACATAGTAAACTTAAATAATTTATAAAATACAATTTATGAAAACAAAACAATGAGACTTCCGATGAAGAAGTTGAGTCAATAACTGAAGAGAGAGAGGTAGATTACGCATTATTTAATTTGAAACGAGGGAGCAGTATACCGCTGAAATATTCTGTGTGTCCTGTTTTCGATTCATGTTGTTCTTGTTATTTAGAATATGAAGTGTCTCTAAAGTGTACCGCTTGGAAGTGTGGGTTTCTCTTTGGAGAACTTGGACACCGTCAAAGTCGGGAGAGTGGCCACTTTCAATTACATGGCTGGCGAGTGCAGTTTTGGCTGGATTATTGGTGTTTATGTCGGACCTATGATTTGACATTCTTTGACGAAGAAATTGTTTTGTCGTCCCAATGTAACACAAGGGGCAAGGTTCACCAGTTTTGCCTTTACAATTGATCTTATAAATTACATCCGTACATTTGTCCTTACCAGGTTTTGCCTTCAATTTGGTGAAAAGATGTCCAAGTGTTTGGTTGGACTTAAAAGCTAAACGAACATTTTTAAGATTTTTGTTGACCATCTCTTTGAAGTTCTCGGTTAAACTTTGTACATAAACAACACTTTTGAAGAAACCATCCGTAGGGAATTCGCATTGTTGGCGGGGGGTTTTGTAGTTGTATTTTGAAAACAAACTCCGAATAGCTCCAGCAGGATACCCGTTATCATTCAAAATGTTGAAAACTCTTTTTTGATTAGCGGAGTGGAATTTTACATCACTCAACGTAAACACTTTGTTAATTAAGTTGGAAGCCGTGTTCATAATAATATGTTTGGCCTGACTGGAACGAAAGTTGATGAGTCTTCCTGACGCTGTATTTTTTTGATACCAGTCAAAGGAGAGATGATTTTCTTCTCTATAGACTTTTACATCTAGGAACGCTAGTGTGTTATTCTGTTCCCTTTCGACGGTAAACTGTATTTTTGGGTTGAATCTGTTTAGGGTCAACAAAACATCATCAATTTTACTCCTATCCATCACCGCAAATAAGTCATCCACATATTTTACTATGAAGTTTGGTTTTTCTTTTGAGCCAATAAAACACTCATCAAGCAAATAATCCATCACAAGGTCAGCAATAGTCGGTGAAAGGGGGTTGCCCATAGGCATTCCAAATATTTGCTTAAAAATATCCTCTTTAAATTGTAGAAAATTGTTTTCTTTTATGCAAAAATCGAGAATTTCGAGAAATTTGCCCTGGTTGATTTTAGTGTTTTGACTAATAATTTCCCATTTCTTTTTAACTATGTTGACAGCTAATTGAACTGGGATGTTAGTAAAAAGTGATACAACATCAAAAGAAACCAAAACATCATTCTCTCGTATTTCCACTTTTTTTGCTTTTTCCACAAATTCAAAAGAATTTCTTACAGTGTAGAGTGATTTGTTCGTCACACATTGTAAAATCCTACCAACAAATTTAGAGAGTGCATAGCAAGGCAAATTCGTTGATGATACGATGGGACGCATAGGCATATTGGGCTTGTGTGTTTTCGGCAATCCATATATCGCGGGAATTTGGGCAGTATATGTTGTCATCTTTTCCAATCAACATAATACAAATCAAATTGGTCAATAAATCTACATCTTAATAATTTCTATGGCTCTTTAAGTGAAATTTATTGTACAAGGTGGCTCATAATTTGTCACTCTATATTGGAAGATTCTATCATTTTTACAAATGGCGGCAAAAAATCAATCGAAATACTTATTTGGCGCAAAACTGACAAAGCATATTTTAAAAATTCCATCTAATTGATATGGATCGATTTAAAACCAAACATATATCACAAAAGAAATTGGGTTACGCAAGTTTTGTATACTCACAGCCCCAAATATAATTTTTTGTTAAGACATCTTTAAAAGAAGCATTGGGTAATAAAACAAACAAAAATATAAATAAATCAAACAAAAATTTTAATATTAAATCGTAGGCGAAAAAAAAGTAAGTAGGCCTATATTTTTATTGCCCTACGGTGGCGGCGAAGCACTGTGCGTTGCGCGGTGGCGATGGCTTATTGACCAAATTCCTGCGATTATTTATCTTGTTGTGTCATAAGCATCGTTTTCATTGAACCTCATTCATTTTTGTGGGTTAATAATTTATTCTGTTTTGTTTAATAAATAAAGTTAAATAAATAAAATCTATAGGTACCTATATACCTACTTATAAATCTGAGATGCGACATATTCAAGATGAAAAAATATACTATAGAGTCCATACTTGACTTTTCAAATATTTAGTTTAGCACATAAGTAAATAAATACAACTTGTTGCCTTCATATATAGGTGTTTATTTGATCTGGTGCTTTGTTATAGGTCTGTCTACTTTAAATTTTAATTTTTTTAAGTCTTAATTCTGATGGCAAAAAAATATTTTGTTTAATGCCTTCTGGCATAAATACCTTATGGAACTAATTTTGGTAATTCTACAGTATAGGCAGTTAAATCCTTATATAAGTAAACGTGTGCTACCGTTTATTCTATATATGAATGATGAATGTTTTTATTTTTTTGGTTATTGAAACTCGCCAACCTATTTAAATATTCACAAAGTGAATTGCTCATTTCTGGCCAAGAGTGTAAACAAACGAGTTTGTTATCAAATCAATGATGACTTTGAGCTTGTTATATATGTAGATGAAATATTTTTTAAAATCGTTCTTGGGAAAGTCCAAATAATTGTTTATAACGTGCGAAACAAACGACTTAAAAAAATGATATTGATATATCAAAATTATATATATATTGTCTTTAAATTATTACCACACATATTTTGTGTCTATCAAGAAATAAATAGATCGTATAGAAGGGGGTCTACTTCCCCCTGTTTTGGCGGGTGGGGAATTTTCGATTCGAATTAGAAAAAAAGTGGTTGGGTGCCCTTGGAAACTATGAGGCCCAAAGTTAATTTGTAATAAGAAAATTCCCAATTCAAGATCTTCGTCAGGGTTTTGATTATGCAATCGAGGCAAGTTAAATGAGGCGTTTGTTCTCGAAATATTCGAGACTTCAATTTTGAATAATTTTTAAGTAGTTTTGTGCTGCAATTTTATTGCTTTAAAAAAAAATTATACAGTTGAATGTTTCTACAAACTTTATCACATATTGACTACGTCATTGTGTATAGAATAAACTTAGTCGGACTTCGAAATCAAGGTTTTTTTTTTATCAAGATATTCGAGTGAAAAAAAAACGTTTTTCAACAATTTTTATTTTTATTTGAAGTTTTATTTTTTCTTAAAAAAAAAAAACTGTGGATTGAATTTTTTAATTAATTTTTTAAAATCATACTATTAATCAAATAATGCCATCGCGGTGTTTCTATACAATAAAATCAGGATGTCAATTTTATTGTTTTGTTCTCAATATATATTCGAGTAGAAAAACGATTTTCTGCAAATTTTTGAGTGTTTTTTCATGAAAAAAATGTCTTTTGATTTTTTTTTTAATTCTTTCCAATTATTCATTACGTCATTATGTGTAGAAAAAAATAAAGCCGAAGTCATTGTCATTTCCGGTTCTCAACATATTCGAGACGAATGGCATTTTACAACTTTTTTTTTAAATTGCTATAGTAAGAAAAGTGCTAATTGAATTGAATCCCTTTCTTAACTTTATGATCATGTTATTGTCTGTAAAATAAAATTTATTTGAAGTCAATATCTCTAATCGTTCTTGAGATATACGGTGAATGATAGAATGTATCACGAAAATACGAACGTACGAACTTACGAACGTACGAATGTACGTACATCACACACATACAGAAATCTCTATAAAAACGATGGATTTGGATTCTTGGTACCTCGAAAATTTGAGATACCTATGTCAAAATTTTAGATTCGACAAATCGGACCAATTACAATAACTTCCTTGTAATTAATTATATAGACAGCGATCATTATCATTGGAAAAACATCTGTCCAAGTGCGAAACATATTTCGAATTCAAGCGCCACCTGTCAGAAAAAAAACATTTGTTTGATGTGAAAATTCTCACATCATAAGAAAAAAATAATATAAAAATCGAATTTACATGAACATGAATTCCTCAGCAAATTTTTTTGATTTCTTTAACAAATCTTAATTCAAGATAAAAATTGAAAATCGTGGGAGCGGTTTTTTTTAACTAAGTTTTTATATATAAAATGTCATATGCATTTTTAAGAAAAAAATTCTTATTTTTTAATACCTATTTATTATTGTTGAAAATTTTGCTATACAATATCATTTGACGTTAGAAGCTCTTGTATACAAAAAAATTTATTAAAATCGGTAAAACAGATAGGTAATGAGCGATAGTTCAAAATCTAAAAAAAATAGTTCTATGGGAGGTATATACTGTCGAAAGTGGTTTAATGTAAAATTGTTCCCTTTTTAAACAGATAGATGGTACTAATGTTAGTATATAGTCAAATTTTAATCAAAATCGTAGAAGTCGATTTTGACAAAAATTATTTTTTTAGGTAACAGATTTTAAACAGTAGTATAATAATTTCGTCTATAAGTATAATTTTTGTTTAAACTCTGTTAAATATTGTTAAAATATAGTATGGTGCCAAGTTTAATAAAAACCAAAACAAATTTTTTTTTAAATATTAAGATTTCAAAAACAAAAATTAAACTTTTTTTTTCAAAAATCCATAAAACGTTTTTCTTACAATTTAAGTAGGACGATTGTATTTAAACTTTTCAAAAAATTCTCAAAAAAAAAAATTATCAAAATCAGTTGATATTTGAGAAAAGCGAAAACCAAAAAAATACTTCATTACGAACCACGTAATAATAAACATTAATTGTAGGAAATGTTTTTCAAAAAAATCTAAGATTTTCTAAAAAAAATTGTATTGCGTTTACCGTAGATTATATAGCAAATCTAATTTTCAAATAATAATTTTTGTTTTTCAGCTCACTTCACTTGCATTTGAAGACTTCATAAACTTTATTGAAACATTACCTAATCAGCATTTTATGGAAATAAAAACTAATTTTAGACTATTTAGTGTTTTTAGTATGCCTAATAAGCTAGATTAGAAACAGCATTTTACAAATTTTAAACGATTTATCATCGTACTAGCTAGCTAACATTTTGTAAAAGTTAAAATGGCCATATCTTTTTAGCACCAAAATAAATTTTAAAAAATTTGTATTACTACTAGCATTTAAGTAAAGAGCTTTCAAGTTAGAACGTTTAACAGTATAATCATGCTATTACCTTAACATCAGGCTGTTTAAAATTTGTTCCCTATAAAATTTTAACAAGGCACTTTTTTTGGAAAAATAAAATCAAAAAATAATAAACATAGTTTAAAAATGCTAAGTTAAAATGTTATGTTTAATAAATTTAAGAATACCAAACACTATTCTGGACAATATTCTCGAAATATTTTTTTTTTATCTAAATATTAAAATTAAATAAGTAACACCAAATATAAGTTTTACAGTATAAACATATATTTTACAAATTCTTACTGTTTGAATGAAGTTTATAATGCAGCAAGAATTTTGTAAAAAATAAGTTTTAATACTTCGTCAAACCTAGTTTGAAATTTGATTACTCAATCACTAATGAAAAACACTTAATTTTCTTTGAATTTTCCTGATTAAGTTTTCATTTTTACTGTTTAGTTAATATAGCAGAACGCAATCCTGCTATATGATTAATTTAGTCTCTGCACTTTTACGTCATTCGTGCAAATTATTCATCATTGTTTCACTATACATTATTATACTCGTCCAAAACTATCTGTCAAAACTGCCAACCAACTTATCAAAAACTGCATTCTGTATTATAAATGATTGTAGGATATTATAAATAAGCTATTGACTCACTCTTCTTACAATGCGCACTTACATCTAGAGTCTAAGCATTCTTTATGAAATATAAGTGACTTGATACAATAATCACCGTTTTTCTTTACAATATTTTCCCATGGAATCTCAAGTCTGTTGGTACACATGCACACAGGCCAAACGTCATTCTGCAGATACAATTTTTCATTTTCAACAAAAATCTTTCGATATTCTCGTCAATGTAATAATAATTATTTTCATTCATCAAACACCTGCGTTTATGGATAAGAGCAAAATCCCCAGAAATAATGCATTTACAACTTATCGGCTGAGGCGCGCTCATTTGCATATATTATTGCACTGCAGCCGCAGCCGCATATTGCGCCTGCGTCATCCTAATAGTATAGTCATCAATAATATTGCCCTGATGCTGTAGAGTCTTGTACCACCAGACACCGACCGAGTGAGCTTCGTTAAGTGCGCTTTCAAAATAATATCATCATCTTGCTGTTGAGGCTGCAGATCGGTCATCATCCCTTGGGTGGTGACGCGCCGCGCCGCCACACCGTACCGCCACACCATCGACCTAAAGGCCGTTTGGTCGTCGCCATTTATAGATTCGAATTGAAGCGGAACTATTTGTAGAATCGTGCACAAATTACTATTTGTTTTAAAAATTACAATTAATTCATAATTATAAATTGCAATAAAAACAAGAAAAAGGAAAATATACTTATGTTAATTTCCGGAACGTTTATCATCATGCATCGTCTGGTGCGGTGGTGAGATTTTTCCCAGGCTCAAATCCAAATGACATATGAGTCAACCATCAGCCAATTCCAACTTATCCGGGGTTCGGTCACCACTTTGAGCATCATCTTTGTTGTGAGAACCATTCTAACTGCTTCACGAATTGTGGTTAAGCCGCAGTAGTTTAGCAGCAATTGTAGAGTTTATTTATAGATTCACATTAATTTATTCGTCAGATTATGCAATTCACTCAATTAGATCGAAGTTGGTACTTTCTGCAGAAACAAAACAGCACAGAATTATTCTAACCAGGTGTGAAAGGACATGACATCACTCAATTATTTCATAAGTGGTCGCATAACAGTTGAAATAGATGGCGCATAGCACGGGGGAAAATTAGTCGATGGATTGATCTAGAAATACCAGAAGATTGTTTGTGGTTTTGATTAAAGTAATTAAGGGAAATTACATGTGCACAATCACGAATTGAAAATCGCGATGGCAGCTTCTATGTAACACAATTAATGATGATGATAATATTCGGAAGCAAGTCCCATGTTAATATAATAAGAGGTGTGTGTGCTTTGCTTATATATATGTGTTCTAATTGCTGGGAATTCCAAATTGCGCATGCTGCTCAATCAAACTGAAATTATATCTCAGCAATTATTATTCTCAGAATAACATATGAAATAGATTCATTTTAATTATTTTATTGAATTAAAAACAATGAAATTAATTGAAATGATTGCGTAATTGTCTCACTGGGGAATTATAAGAAATACAATTCAAGATTCAGGGTAATTCAATATATAAAGTAATTAACATTTTATTATAATGACATATTGTCATTGTATAAACCGCAAATATTGCAAATATTGAAAACTGATGACCACAACAGAAATATCAACATATTTTAGGACCTAGCGCTTTTGTACACCTACCTCGTTCTTATAGTTTTAACAATCAATTTCTTCTATTTATAAAGGGTGTCCCAAAATGAACTTAGGATTTGAATTTTCTGCCATTTTTTCTAGTAAATTGTTGCCAGCACTAAAAAAATAAACAATGGGTTACTACAAATGTAGCGTACACGAGATTCATTTTTGAATGACATTTCAAAAATAATGGAAGTTTGGCGGTTTCAGTTCGAAAATTTCATACAAAATAAATGTTCAGAACACAAAATATTGATACAACTTCGTCTACAGTGAGTTTGAAGAGAATAATTGAAAAGTCCAGAACTATAATGGTACCTAATTCTTTTTATGGAGTTTTTTTAAGTCGATTTTTTTTAAACATTGTTTTTTGGACATATTTTTCCGGATAGGTTTTTCAGTGCGTATAGAGAAATTCTTGAACATTCCCTGAAGCGCATACATAGCTTTATCTACTAACCAACATGTGGTGTCAACAATTGATTACACTATCACCCATCCGGTCCAATGACTCTCTTAAAGGCATTTAAAATATTAATTTCAATGTTTGTTTTCCTATTGAAATCTCTTCAATTCATAGAAAGGTCTGAAGGTATCATCTTTTGAAATGAATATAACTAACATCGAAATCAATCAAACATTTTAAATTGCCCTAAATATAATTAGGACATCCACCAGATGGGCATAACTTATATAACTGCACACATTGCCAACACGCACAACACGATATATTCAGCAAACCCTATAATTTTCTGACTGCCTCTTCTTCTTCTTCTGAGGACCTTTTTTGAATGAGCTAGCTACATAAATATCTAAATTACAGACTGCAATAAGAAGTGTGCGATCCTGAGATCGAGTGTGTTTATACCCTCTCTACCACCCATCATGCTATATTTATAAGGATGATGGGCCAGAGAGTAAATTAGACAAATATTGAGTATATAATTATTTTGTATCTTCCGCTGTGCGAAATTTTGAAGTGTTACAGATCTGGGTACCCCTATAACCTACCTGGGAACATGGCATTTGAATTTGAAGTATACGATTGAGTTGTTGTATTTTTATATTCTATCAGAATCGAGACAAGGAAATTAAGGCATTAGGAAAAGGGATGCGTCGCGTCGCGTCATATAGTTGATTCGATTGATGTGGAGTCACAGAGTCAGTCGAGTGTCTGCTGGAGGCGTTTGCGGAAGAAGTCATTATATACACCTTATGGCGTTGTTAACATGCAATAGGACACGTTTGTAAACAATCGTGGAGGTTTTTATTTTCCTTCTTTTTTTTTTTGACCACCGACGATGTTGAGGGATTTGATGAGGAATATAAGTTTTTCGTGTGTTCTGTATATCTTATTACTTTAAACGAGTTATTCTTGTATATTTATTTATATATTTATATATTTATATATTTATATATATTTGGTTTCTCGGAAATGGCTCCAACGATTTTGATAAAATTTGCAGAGTTTATTATCTTATTACTTTAAACGAGTTATTCTTGTATATTTATTTATATATTTATATATTTATATATTTATATATATTTGGTTTCTCGGAAATGGCTCCAACGATTTTGATAAAATTTGCAGAGTTTATTACGATAAACGAGAAAAAAAATAAAAAATTAAATTTAGTAAAATCCGCCCACCCCGCGCCCACTTTTCTTACTTTTAAGTATGACGGAATCGGTCTGAAATATCTTTATTACTCGGAAACGGCTCAAGCGATTTGAATAAAATTTTCAGAGTTTACTTTCATGGGTAAGAAAAAAATTAAAAAAATAAAATCAGTAAAATCCGCCTACTACCACGCCCACTGTTATTAGTTATTGGCTATTCGAAAACGGCTCCAACGATTCGGATGAAATTTTCAGTGTTTATTGTTATGATCAAGAAAAAAAATAAAAAAATATATTTAGTAAAATTCTATGACTGCCACGCCCACTTTTATCATTTCTTAGTTTCTCTTAAGCAATTCAAACGATTTCAATGAGGTTATAAGAGTTTATTCTTACAACAAAAAATTGGAAAATTCTTTTACTAAAATCCACCCACTACCACGCCCACTTTTATTATTGCTTGCTTTCTCGGAAACGAAGCTAGCCATTTTAATACATTTTTCCGAGTTTTTTTCTCCTCAATAAGAAGAAAAATTTAAAGAAAAATTTAGTGAAATCCGCCCACAGCAACGCCCACTGCACCGCCCACTTATTTCGTTTTTAGTTTATCGGAAACGGGTCCGACAACTTAGATACAATTTTAAGAGAGCGTTCTCTTTTTTAGGTAGGAACAAAATTTAAAAAGAATTAAGTAAAATCCACCTACTGCCACGCCCACGTTTATTATTTCTTAGTGTCTCGAAAACAATTCAAACGATTTAAATGAGGTTATGAGGTTATAAGAGTTTATTCTTATAACAAAAAATTGAAAAATTATTTTACTAAAATCCACCCACTGCCACGCCCACTTTTATTGTTGCCATTATAATGAATTTTTCAGAGTTCTTTCTCCTCAATAAGAAGAAAAATGTAAAGGAAAGTTTAGTGAAATCCGCCCACTGCTCTGTCCACTTTTGTCGTTTTTAGTTTATCGGAAACGGCTCCGACAATTTGCATAAAATTTTCAGTGAGCGTTTTCTTTTATAAGTAGGAACAAAATTTTAAAAGAAATATGTAGAATTCGCCTACTGCCTCACCCACTTTTATTAGTTTTTGGTTTCTCGAACACAATTCGAAATTTTCAGTTTATTTTTAGATATGAACAAGAAATAAATTGAAAATTGATTTTAATAAAATCCGCCAATGTCACGACTACTTTTATTATTTCTATTTCTCGGAAGCTACTCAAACTATTTGAGTAAAAGTTTTAGAGTTCATTCTTATGAGTGAGAAAAATTGAAAAACAAAAAATATCCGAAACGGATCCAACGATTTGCATGAAATTTTTTACTTCTTAGGTTTTTCGGGAACGGTCAGATTTGAATGAAATTTGCAGTTTGCATAGCTTAACGAGAATTTTTTTTGGAATTTAGCATTATTTAAATCCGCCACTGCCACGCCCACTTTTGTTATATATTAGAATCTTGTAAATGGCTTCAGCGATTTGGATGAAATTATCAGGAAGTGTACTGATGCTTATCAGTACACTTCCTGATAATTTCATAATTAAATTTCGAACAAAATAAAAAAAAAATTGGAAAAACCGCCCACGCCCTTCCATGCCCACTTTTGTTGTATCACCCAGGCCCTTAACTAAAGGGGCGCTAAAGCAACAGTTCTAACTATCTGGAGGAAATTTTGTATTTAAAAATTGATTTAACTTTCAAAGCTAATAAAAATAAGTATCATCCAGACCTTATAAGGAGGTGCCAAAGGATGCTGAATTCTATTTTAAGTCTAACGATGCAATTTTATTTTTAAAAGAGGAGCTAAGCTTTAGTTTTTTCAATTTTGATGATTTTGTTTTCGACTTAAAATGACCTCAGAAACTCTTGGTTTTCTTCTGAGGCGGTGATTTCGGGACACCCTGTATATGGGAAAGGAAGAATTATTGTATAATTTTCGAAGAAAATGTATTTTATTATGGGTCACTTAGACGTATGTGGAACATTTTTTTGTTCGACAAAATTATAAAATTTGTACATTATGTCAAACTGTCTACATATTTATCTCCACGTACATAATATGGAAGCATCTCCATTGAACGCATTTATAAAGTGAACAAATTTAATATATGACATATGTTGTTTTCTATTAACTGCCATGTCTATATTTCTCATACATATTTCACTTTTTTCAATTAGAAAAAGCCGAGCGAAGCTCGGTCTCCCAGGTACTGAACATTAAGTAAGTAATAATAAATTAGACTGTGAAATAAGCTGTTGATTTATAGATATCACAAAGGAATAATAATTTGTAAAATATATGTTAGTCAAAAAAATAGTCCTGTAGTTCGCACAAAGATCTCATGGGAACCTATATAACTTCAAATCATGAGATACAAATTGTATTATTTTAAAAATACTATTTATACATGCGTTGTTAGTTGTTAAGTGTGTTTAACTGATTTTTATAAATTTTTGTATGAAAAATTATTTAATAATTTTAATAGTAATTTGTGTACAAAATTTAATTTTTTTTTTGATTTAAAAAAAAAAAGTTTTTTTATTATGTTTTTAAAACCCTGCAATATTTGGAAAACTACTCAGTCGATTTTAATTTAAAAAAATGTTTTTAACTTCACAAAACATTAATACACAATTAAAGGTGACTGGGGGACAAAGGATCAAGGCGGGAATTTGCTATAGGGCGAAAAATTTTCAAAAAAAGTATTAAGTAAAACTAATGACAGTAAATTTCTTAATTTATACTCTTGCAACTTGAAAAACTTAACGATCTATTAAAAATGACTTCTATAAAACCACATTACTTTTTTAACCTTCCAGAAAAATAAAACTAAGCATGGAAATAAGTTGCGAAGAAAATTGTTTTTTTCCTTAGATGAGGTCGCTGTAGGAAATGTTTCAGCAACAAGGAAATTCCTTTTTTGCACCGCGGATTTAGGAATTACCTATATTACCTATGTATATAGCTTTACAAATTAATTTAAATATTTCGCATCGCAATTTTGGCCTCGAATTTCAATATAATTCGAAATTGGTATATAACTTCGCAAATTAGTTTCATGGTGATTTTCGTTTCGCAGTTTAATGTCCTATAATTTAAACATTTTGCATTTAATTGTTTGTCAATTTTTTTTGCATGCATAATATAATTTAATTATTTTGCATAATATGTATTGCATTCTCTTTTCACTTGAGCTAGAAACAGGAGTTGTGAATCGTAATTTTTGTCTCGCATTTCAAGTTGATTTAAGTTGATTTTCATTTCAATTTATAAGTTCCCCAACTCTAAAATGCATTTCGCCCGCAGGTGGTGGCACCACAGCATCTATGTAAATGATGAGCGCAATACTGTCGTAGCTGGGTGAAACGCATTTTTGAATTAAGATCACTTGAATTTATAAATTTTATTACATGTATTCAATCGCTCCACCTAAACAGAAAGTTAGTAAATTTCTTCATTTTCGTTATGATTTTCATTTCGCAATTTACTAATTTTGCATTTATATATATGGTATAATTTTGTTTTTTTCTTTCGTAAAATATAAACATTTCGCATAATATTTTCCATCGGAATTTTGGTCTCGCATTTCAATATTTCGTATTGTATAATTTTCGCTGACTAATTTGAGGCGGATTTTCATTTTGCAATATTTTACCGTCTTGTAATTTCATCATTTTGCTTTTAATTATATGGCAAAATTATCATTTCACAAAATCATCATTTCGCATAATTTTTTGCATCGCAATTTCAATAATTTGCATTTTATATAACTTTGCAAATTAATTTTAGGCTGATTTCGCAAATTAATGCATTTTTAATTGAATCATTCTGCATTTAATTTGTTAGAAATTTCCTTCTGTTTCGCAAAATCATCGTTGCGCATCGCAATTTTTGTCTCTTGCAATTTAATCATTTTGCATTTTATTGTTTATTTTTTTTTTTAAATACCGTAATTTTGCATCGCACTTTTGGTCTCACATTTCAATATATTTCGCATTACATAACTCGCAAAATAACTTTAGCCTGATTTCCATTTCGCAATTTAATGTAATGTAATTGAGCAATTTTGAATTCAATTGTTTGACAAGTTTTTTTTCGCAAAATAAAAATCATAATTTCTTATAATATTTTGCAACGCATTTTTGTTATTACATTTCAATATTTTGCATTTTATAAATTCGAAAATTAATTTTTAACATAATTAACATATTTGTTTGGAAATTTTGTTTTATTTCGCAAAATATAATCATTTAAAACAGTATATTGGATCGTAAGTTTGGTCTCGCATTTGAATATTTCGCATTATATTACTTCGAAAAATTATTATATTTAGCATTTCATTATTTCGCATTTTGTTATTTTGTCAATTTATTATTATTATTAAGCTTTTTATACTTTTTCGCATTATATTATTTCGCATAATATATAAATGTTTTTACTTTTCTTTATGTAAAAGAGAAATAATTCCTTGCAAAATATTATTAGAATGCGCATTCAAAAAAACACTATAGAGAAGTTTTGCGAAATTCCCGGTTTGCAAGTTAATTCAACGACCAAAAGAAATTTTGCGTAACAACTTTTGCAAGTCACTTAACATTTTTTTCATTAAGTTCCAATTTCAGTAAGGAGTTAAACTAGGGTTAGCTAACTCTGTGAATAAATTTATCTACCAGTTAATACAAGAAGCAGATTAATTTAGTGAAGGTTTCATACGGTTTCATATAAGACCTAACTAACTCTGAAGATAAAAGAACAACAGCAAATATTTTTTTTCAATTAATCCAAGGTTAACTCACCAATATTCGTCTAGGTTAACTAGAATTTTTTTTACTCTCGCACTAAAATAATGTGCCTAAGTTCGAAATAAATGCCATTATAGCTATATATTCTCTTCACCATCAGGACTTATAATTCCCTGCTTCATAACTGACAATATGCTTCCAACAATAATCATTCCTAAATTTAAACATTCAAATGACAAACAATGTTCACTCGATGAATAAAAACCCACACTGATTTTTTTTTTTTTTTTATTAAATCAAATCAAATAAAAAAAAATAAAAACTTTATTAAATTAACATGAATTATTTCAATAGAAAATAAAATTGCGAACTCAATTAAACAATTACTTCATGTCAGTCCATATTAACACCTACGACTGCGGCGCTACACTTACAGTCTGTCTAGAGATTAATGCAACTTGGCTTGGAAATGCAGTAATTTTGCCAGTTTGCAAGTTTCTGTCTTATGCCACAAATTATAAATTAACAACAATGCCAATCGACCTACCGACTGATTGTTGTCAAAGTGTAGGCGATATATAAGCTCTGTTTTCATTTATTATTCATAGAAATCTACCATCCAGACCAAACTGAATAGAGTTGAGGTACAATAAATAACAAAGATTTACAAATCACACTCGTGTTTTCAACCCGCCACCATCCATAGCAGGGGGGAGGTAGTAGTTCAACCAAGGTTCACAGCCCATCAATCAAGTTGAACAATGTCAAACTGACAGTGTGTGTGTAAACTATAGTTTCAAATCGATCCGTTTGCGTCCGTCGCGTCGCGTCATCGCACGTCGATCGTCATCATCGGATTGAATTCGAATCGACAACTTCGGCAAATGTAACAATGCTGCAACGCTGCGTTCATTATCGGATAAAAAGCGACAAGTCGAAAACATTTATGTGACTGTTGATTGCTGCCAAATAAATGTCCCTACGATCATCGCGTCGCGTCATCGGTCGGTGCTGGTAGACCAAGACGACCGACGACGACGAGCAACCACACGAAGAAAGCTGATTTCCAATAATGATAGACGATCATGGCTAGGTAATAAAACAGATGTACACTACGGGAGTTTTTGAGTTGAGGGGATATACCTACATACAAATATACGATGGCGATGGGGTTGAGTCTGGAGTCTTCCCCAAATGCATCGTTAAGAGATATAAAGAACCCTAGAAAGAGCGAGAGAGGGAATTTTTATAATATTACGAATATGATGACCAAGTCGGTAAACATGTGCGATCATAAACCAATAGGGAGGGCATCACCTTAAACACAGCAGTTATAGGATGTCCAAATGATAACATGGAGTCCAACATCATCACACATGGGACACATCATCGCCATAAGGAAGGACCATCATCATCATCATCTTCATGCATCGATACAAAGTTCAGTCCAATGAATATATAAAAAAAATGTCTTGGGATTTATGAGAACCTGACAGACTCATGGTACGCGGTATTCTGGTTAATTTCGAATGCTTGTCTTTCAGTGTTGATCTCCTTTCTACTCCCGGACTGTCAACTTTCTAGGGGGTCTTTCATGTCCCTGCAATCCTTGTCGTATATGTGTATATGTACATATACATTGAAACGCAGTATAATGTGTCAAATTGAAAATTGATGTTCACACTGTGTTCACCAAGAAAGAATATCATAAAAGCTTCAAAGTGTTGTCAGACGATTGACAAGATGTAGTTAATTTACCATTTATGACTTAATTGGAATTTGGTCTAAAATTTGGTCGTAAGAAACTTACAGAATAAACTGACCCAACTCTCGTTTAATTTTGATACCTTACTGGAATCGTGTTATATATATTTGTTGTGCCACCATTTGATAATTTTGACCAAACACAAGAGAACATGTTTTCCAAAAACCCATAATTCCGAAATGAAAATCCCTAAAGCCAAAATCCCCAAACGAAAACCGAGCAAAGACATACTCTCCAAGAAAACATCTCTTTAAAAAAAAAAATTGAAAACAAAAAACTAGTAAGGACAAAATCCCTAAGAAAAAAATATCTGCAAAGAAAATTTTGTCTTTACCTACTAATTTTTCACTTGGGGATTTTGTCTTTGGGGATTTTATTTTTATGATGATGGTTTTAAGGCAATCATTAATAACCTATATATTCAAAATCCAAGATTCAAAACTAAAATCCACAGTCTTAAATCGAAGAAAATAAATTTACAAAAACTAAAATTCCCAAATTGAAAATCCCCAAAAACCAAAATTTTCAAATTGAAAATCTTCAAAGCCAAAACCCACTGAACCAAAATCCTTAAATACAGATTTCCCATGTTTTATGTATTTAAGGGCCAGTTTCACAGTGAAGTAAGTGACACTTAAGTACCAAATATGGAAAACTAATTCCCAATATCACAGTGTAAACTTATCGGAATAAGTGACACTTAAGTCTCCCATGTTGGCCACTTAAGTTACACTTACTCAGGTAGTAAAACTGCGGCTAAAGTGCCAAAATGTCAAAATTAAGTGCCACTTATTTTGTTAAGTGTGCACTGTGAAACTGGCCCTAAGTATCCCAAAAATGAAATCCCCAAATCCAAACCGAGTAAAGACGAAATTCCCAAGAGAAAATCTCTTGAAAGAAAAATTGTTTTTATTAGATTTTCAATTGGGGGTATTGGCTTTGAGGGTTTTCATTTTTTCCCCAAAAGAAAATCCCCAAAGCCAAAATCCCCAAGTGAAAACTTTGTAAAGACAAAAAAAAATCTAGCTCGCACAAAATTCCCAAGAAACAAAATTCTTTTGAAATCAAAATTTTGACTTTACTAAGTTTTCCCCTAGGGATTTTGGCTTTGGGGATTTTATTTTTATAATTATGGCTTTTCATCAATAGTCCAAATCAATTTGGGTACCCAAGCTTCAAAACTAAAATCTACAATCTAAAATCCAAGAACATAAATTTACAAAAAACCAAATTTCCCAAAACCAAAATCCTCAAATTACAAATCCACAAGGCCAAAACCCACAGAACCAAACTCCTTAAATTTTTAAGGGTTTTTTTTTGTGGAAAAGCCATAATCCCAAAAATAAAATCTCCATATATAAAAAACCTCCAACAGAAAACCTTGTAAAGATAAAATTCTTAAGAAAAAATTTTGTTTTTGCTATAGGTGTTCACTTGGGGATTTTGGCTTTTGGAATTTTCTATTTATGATTATGGATTTTAAGTCAAGATTTATTAACCCAAATCGAATTGGGTACCAAAACTTCAAAAATAAAATCCATAATCCAAAATCGAAAAAGACAAATTTAAAAAAATTAAAATATCTAAAATGAAAATCCCCAAAAACAAAATCCTCATATTCAAAATCCCAAAGCCAAATCCCACAGCACAGAAATCCTTAAATACAAGTTTATCACGTATTATGTTTTATGGGCTTCATGAGGTTTGCCGAAAATCCATAATCATGTTAGGAAAATCAAAAAAACCAAAATCCCCAAGTGAAAAACTAGTAAACTGATTTTCTCTTGTGGATTTTGTCTTCACTAAGTTTTTGTTGCTTTTATAGACAAACATCATTAATCCAAATTGGGTACCCAAATTTATAAAGTAAAACCCACAAATCAAAATCGAACAAAGATTAAAAAAAACCTTAATTCCAAAGTTGAAAATACCTAAAACCAAAATCCTTAAATTCAAAATCCACAAAGCCAAAACCTTACAGAACAAAAATCCTTAAAAATAGATTCCCCACGTATTGGGTTTTTATTATAGTTTTACTAAATATGTATTAAAAATAATTTATCTCTACTTTGTCTAAAAATTCCAAAAATATAAATTTTGAGCTTTTTACAAAACATATGGCTTTTAATTTGATTCCCTTTAACTTGGACCCTTTTCTTGTTAGACACATATTGCAGTCCATGAGTTTATTTTCAGTTAAAATTATGAACTAGAATCTTTTTCTCTCATTCAAAATTCCCAAGTGAATTCCCCCAAAAAGGTGCCTTTTGCTTAATGTTAACCTGCGGTTTTCTTGCAATATATACCTATGTGTCCCTTGTGTGCAAATTGACACAAAAGACAACCTGCTGATTTAACCACCCGCTGTTTGCGCGATAGTATATAATACTCTCTGCCTGATGAGTGAGTTTAAAAGACTTAACAGAGGTATACAGTTCATATTATGGGTCTTGGTCAGCGTTGAATATAATGGACACACTTCTTTCGACACATAAGTGAGCATACCTATACTATATAATTTTGTAGCGTTTATGTCAGCTTAACAGTCCAATCATGATGACAGTCATAATTCTTTTTGCACTTGGCAGCAAAATTGCAGGAGGTTAACACGCGTAATAATGTACGTATTTTGTCTTGAGATATGTGAATAATGTTGGATTTCCACATCAACTTTCAACTTGAATGAAGAGACAACAATACGTGCAACCGATAAAGTTATATACCTACTAATGCATCCTACATGCAATAGGAATACCTTGGAAATACTTACAAAATAATGTGTAACTGGTCCATTTGAAAAACAAAACAAAAAACTTTAACGAAGTCAAAATTATTAAGTGTCCAGTAGAAGGTAGATTCTAAAGTTTCTATATTGGAAAAAAAATGATCCCACGGTTTAACACTATATAATGTCCATCGAGTTTCATTGAAATTTTACCATGTTACACTTTTTTCGAGATCGTAACCTACCAGCCATCACGCCATCATCTCCATAGGCATTTTTTCCTTTCCTTCCTCTTTTTTATAAGAACAACAAGATGACCCCTTCGTGATAGGCTGTCTTCTATTTTTGTCCATCTAAAAAAGAGATGTCGCTCATAATTTGTGGTCAAAGTTGGTGTTATAGAACACATGTTGTATAAAGTGTCATCTAATTAAGTTGATGCAGTCACGCAAGTGTGTTGATAGAAATTAGTGCTACTTGTGTTTAGATTTTGTTCTATTTTTTTCAGTTATATGTTTCCCAGATCATCTCAAGTTGATTATCTGGGAAAGTTTTGTTAAGTTAATTAAAAAACAAAACCAAAAAAAAAAAAACGGTGTTGCTTTAATTTAAGAAAAGATTGTCATTTTAAAGGTTTTAAAGCTGGTGGACACACATAGCTGTATAGTGTATGTATAGAAAACCTTTCTTATAAAAATCTAAACAAATCTTATTGGAACAAAAATATAGTCTATTTTTTTAAATTTAAATCGAAAATGTTCTTCAGATTTTAAATAAAATAAGATAAAAGGAAAAAAAATTGTTTCCGCCACTTCTATCTCTGTTTCTGTTCGTGTCAATTGGGGAAGATTAAAATGCGTTTTATAACTTTTTTATTTAATTTGATCAACAAATATCCTAAAGAAATGGAAAAGAATCTACAAGAGGAGTTTTTGTTTAAAGTAAAAGGATTGCAGAGGTTACGTGCGAATTTATCGACAAAATAAATGTCGACTGATCATATAATGTCAAATTGAACTTTTAAATGTTAAAATGCCTGAAAATTGCATTTTGTCGATATTTTAAAATTCAACATTTTTATTGTAATATTGCATTGTAATTCTTTTTAAATAGTCGCTCTTTTTACCAGGATCGAAATAGGACTCACGTCTAGTTTATTTTTTTCCTAACTGTAGTGTCGGTGGTTATTTGGTTAGAAATTTTATAAAAAAAGATACAGGGGGATATTCTTATTCACAATGGGCCAACCAATGGTCTAAGTGTGTCCAGCGTTCTGCTGACAACCACATAAACCATATTCTTAGGAGCACATCACGTTACGGATAGAAAACATGCTGAACGATTTTTAAATATGCACTAATTATTGAAGATTTTAATAATTTAGGCCTTTTATCGAATGCTGACAATGCGATAATTGACAAAAAAAACCCATTTAAGTAGGTTGCCGTGTGGGGATTTTAAAATTCTATCGAAAACATTGCTTTCAATTTTGTAGGATAAGATATAGTCAGCTAAATGCGTAAAACTGCTTAGCCCACTTTAACAAATTTTACAGGGAAATAATATGCGTAAATAGATCGCATGAACTTGCTCTTATGTTTAACAACTGGAATGAAGCTTCATGTTATAGAAAAAAATATTAAAAAATAAAAAAAAAAAACAAAACTACATAATAGATTTTTTGTTTGATTTTATTTTTGATTAAACAAAATTATTTAAAAAAAATTTAAAAATGAAATATTGTTTAAACTATTCAGCAGCACCAGATTGTAAAATTAAAATAAAATCAACCAAAGGCGGTCTTAAAAAAAAAACAAACATATTTGCAATTCAACCCTGAGAATACTGAGTATCTATACCACTTCACATGAGTAGAGGTCGGAGTATAGTACTTACACATATCGAATATAAAGGTGAATACCAGTGTTGCACTATGCGGCAATAAAAACAAAGTACTTCTTTTACCATATGGCTATTTTGGATTTGGATTTGCACATCGATTTGCCGACATTATACGAATAAATACACTCTGTGACTCCTCGAACTAAAAAAATCAACAATAAAAATGAAAAAAAAAAATATGTATATATATATGTATATAATCCTCACACACACTCCTCGTTCTCTTATATGGCAGGAAGAAAAAAGAGATGGACTCAAATTAAATTCCAATTCATTTGCTACCAAGTTCGCATTAACATAAAACAAATTATTCCTTCGTGACTTAACCATAAATGACTTTGGACAGAAAATAGGAGAAAATATCAACGAGAATAAAAAACAAAAAAAAAAAAAAATGTTGTTTGATTTTTATTTTTGTTTGTTGTTGCTTCTTTTCTGAAATCATTTCCATTTATTGTCGCGTCGTTGAATGTATGTAACTATTCGATTGCAAGTTACCGAGATAATCTAGGTAAGGTTTTAAATCCATTTACAGCCAATATGCTAAGTTTTTGTAATTTTTTGTTTGGTTTTTACATTCAATGTCCAAACCAAAGTGAAACAGAAAAAAAAAAAAAAATCAAAAAATGCGTTGCCATTTCCAAAAGAAAGGTTAATCTTTCAGCAGTAACATCCTATAGCTACCTGTTTATATAATCGAATGGGTATTCTTGAGATTGGTGAAGAATCTCAAGACATCTCCTCTCAAGTGGTACTTATCATATTAGGGCATAATCATTAGATTTTAGTACTTCGTGATTGAGTATTTGTTATTTGGCTTTGGCACTATGGATAAGGAAGATGTTGAATTTACAAATTGAGTGAAAATCAGAAACATCCACATAACGAAGAATTTTTATAGCTAAGAATGCTCGCAGATCGAAAAGCTATTTTTGCCTCAGCTTAAATCCATATTTAATATTCAGATGATGGAGTGAAAGCGTATTTATTTCACAAAAAATACATGTCAAGTTCCGTGAATTTCTTAAAATTAAAATATTATTCTATAGATTTTTGTTAGGTGCTTTAAGTATCTAACCTTCAAAGTATAATGTTAAAATATGTAGACTGATAACTTAAAACAAATGTTAATACTAAATACATTTGATGATTTCCCGACTAAACAAAAGAGCAAAGCATCGAACTTGATGTCATCAAGTTTGTTGGGAAACTTCAAGATTCATACACTATCTTACAAAACAAAAGAGTTGAGCATCGAACTCGATTTCATCAAATTCTCTGCGATATTTCAATATTTTTTTTCCCATATAGGTAGATGATGACAAAAGCTAAGGCTCAGTGAGATCTTATTATCTTCGAGAAGATAATATACTCTCTGAGCTGAAAATGAAACTTGATTTCCTCAAATTTCGTTGCGAAACTTTAATAGTTTTATATAGACTATCCCACAAAACAAAAGAGCTTAGCATGAAACTCGATTTTATCAAAATTTTTCAATATTTTGTTTCCTTTCGACGAAGACGAAGGCTAAGGCTTAGCCAAGTGTCTCATTAAAAAGATATACTCTTTGAGTTAAGCATCGAACTTGATTTCATCAACTTTCCTTGCGAAACTTCAATAGTTTTATCTAGACTATCACAAAACAAAAAAAAAACAAAAGAGTTGAGCATCGAACTCGATTTCATCAAATTTCAATATTTTGTTTCCTATCAACAACGACTAGGCTATATAAGCCTCAGTAATCCCTTATATTGTCTTCGAGAAGAAAATACTCTGTTTTTTTTTTTTCGTGAAATTACATTTCAGAAGTCGAATGTCGTGCAACTCGTTGAACCTCCAGCACCAGTGTATTATTAAAATCCACCTCACGACTGTCCGACACTTCGAAGTGTGTATTAACCACACGAATTCTGATTCCTTCTTATTTTTTTTCCCACCATCAGTGTTGTTCTCGAAGAGAAAATCCAAAAAATATAAAGCTGCAAAATGTAAGGCACAAAATATGAACGAACACCTCATGCTCGAGCTGACTCAACAAAACAGTTTTTTTCGTTTTTTTTTTTTTGTGGGCAAAGCTATAGATCCTAGACCAATTCAGAAAAACACTCAGACACAACACGGCCAACGACGACGAATATGTTGGAATAATAATAATTTCCATATGGTGTGACCAGTCGATTTCGTGATAATCCATTATTAATGCGAATCAGCATATTATCTTGTGGCGCTTATCTATCGAAGAGACTATATGGTGTCTGATATGTGTATGTGTTAGCCATAGTTAGTGATCGCTATTGTTGGTTGCCTTGCCACTGTTTGCTACCACACATTGCCTGAACGAGTGCATATTATTCCTTGCAGAAATGTTACAATAATTCACATCCTGCTTGTTCCTCTTGAGTCAATGTGTGTGTCTGTGTATGATCAACATGGTGATGGTAGTAGTGACTGTTACTCTATGCCATCGATACTATCGATAGATTACATCAGGAGGTATTTGTTTGATATCCAGACAAACAGTAGGCACGATGAGATCAAAATAAAAAACTCTCATTTTGAGCGTGCAGCTAATATTTTTCCTCCCAAAGCACATTGCTTTTTGTATGGATAACAGTGCACCCGACTGCGAATAAGGAATTCTTCCCATAGCCTTTCTTTTGATCCGAATTTGGTTGCACCATTCATTTCGCCAAAGATCAGCCCACACGCGTAGTTCCCTTGGCTCACTTGTTTATCTATATAGCTATACAGAAGAGGTGAGAAGAAGCGGCACCAACACCAGACCAAAAAATGAACCCATTTGGTTTTGGCTATGTGAGAAACGTCATTAACCAGAGACGTAGCTTAAAAAAAAATAAATAAGCACGAGTTTTTAATTTTATTACCCGAATGGATGTTTGACAATTTTCCAATGATTCGCTAAAAAAATTTACTGAACCGAATTTCGCTAAAATTAAAAAAAATCTTATAACAGCGAGAGGGTTTAGAAAGCGGTTTGAGTAAAATCCGCCCAATACCACGCCCATTTTATTCATATTTTTATTTTCTCCTGATTGAACATCGGTAAAGAATGAAAATTTTGTAATTAAGCTCTTTTCAACCTAATGCATTTGTAACACCCACTACCACGCCCACTTTTCTTAGAACTGAGATTCATTCTTACTCAACACATTTAGAAAGTTGAAATTTTGTAATTAAAATCTCTTGAACATAAAGCATCACATGAATTATTTGTTTCAAATTCCGCCTAATGCCACACCTACTTTTCTTATAATTGATTTTTTTTCTACCTACATACATACATACACAATTTGTTTTGGAAGTCAAAATTTTGAAGTTCGAAAAATTTTCAATAGGTGGCGCTACAAAGCGTGGCAAGGTTCAGCTATAGTACCAACTAATTAAAGCTCAGCCTTTAAAATATGAAATAGATCTTTTTTTAAGGGGTAAAGTAATTCCAAAAAAAAGACATTAAAACGTGAATATTTAATATTTCACCCCCTTATAGTCGAGACGGTCCTGCTCACAATGATATAGGGGGCGTTGGGATGGAAAATGCTAAACCCAATATCGCCTGCAAAGTGGTACACAGTGTCTCGATATTACTTTGCATTTACATCAAATGCGTGCCATGCCATATTTAGATGGTCCATTGTTAGTCAGATTTTTCAGTTCAGGTAGTCGTCGCGATCGTCGTTGTCGATGATATGTTTCTTCGTTTCCAGCATGTCTCCTGGTTTTTAGCCTAAAACAAAGTATGAGCATTTATATCGAGGCAATAGCTTAGCTTTATCATTGGTGATGCTACATAATCGCATTTAACCGACCACAGCAGTTCACCAGTATATATAGTACGAGTGTAGTGTTGCAAAGCGATATGAAGTTTTCCTCATATTTTTCACTCACATAGCGATCAGGCAATAACACATCATGCGGACCCGCAGGAGGAAAATATTATGCTTAAAGTATAAGGAGACAGGAGGGGTGGGCTTAAATCTCTCACGGTTTGCTAAAACGATGCGTCGCGGTCATTCAGGTTGCAGCTTGCTTTTCTTTGTTGCCACTTTTTGCGACACACCATCGAGGCTACATATGTATATACATAAATGCATGCTGCCGTTGGTGCCGGTGTTGTTGCGGCAGTGCTGCTCCTGCTGCATCCACTGCCACCAGTCATAACAGTTGGAATAATAATAATTATTATTATTATCAGTCGCTTGGTTGTTTGGAGGGATTATGAAATTGCAATTATGTGGAAATTGCACGCTCCATTCACGCATTCAATGATGGCTAAAGCGATGAGATGATGTTGTGGATGCTGGATGCGCAGTGGCTGATGCTACATTTGGGGTCATCCCAAGTGATTTATTCATGATTGTTTTTTTATCGAGGGTTTTCATATTTTTTTTATATATTTTTTTTTAAACAATTTAATGCGTCAAAATGTCTTTGAGTGCATCATCATCGGACTCTCGGACTCACAGGGTATCTATAGCTATATACAGCTGGACAATGCCGTACATATATAATAATGATTTCTTTTGGAATAGAAATCATTTGACTTAATTAAGCGACCCTTGGCTTTCTATAAAGCCACGTTCTTTTTTGCTTGAAGCTAAAAGGGGCGTATTGTTTTGTTCACCTTGGAGCGATTATCCTAGGATGTGCAGGGGTCACGCATCAGTGATCAGCCCGATGATCAGCCATTATGCCAGTGCGGTTTATATGAACTTGTGATATTGTTTTTTAAACGATGTGATGCAGTTCATATGCAAAAAGAAAAAGAAAAATTTGAAATAAAATAAAAAAAAATGATAAACAATTATATAGTGGTAATCAGCGAGAGGTGATGGTATGGTATGGAATTGAATTAATGTCTTATGTGCCTGTGATGTGTTTGATTGAAGAGAAAAAGCCATTGCAATGCGCGATGAGTGAATAAAATTTATAAATATGGCTGCTGCAAGGGACAAAGATTTTGTTGAGATAGAGTTTTTTACTCTCGATATCTTTTCCCAGACCTTAATTGATATTAAATGTTGGGGTTTTTATTAAAATTTTATTTTTGTTTTTATAGAAGAGAAAATAAAATGAGTGTTGGAAACGTATTGAAACGTATAGGCATTTTCAAAAAAGATGGTTCCAAAAGATTTAGGCGAAATGGAATTGTATGTTCGACGTACACTTCGTTACAATTTTGTAACTTATTAAAATTTTGGTATTTTATTTGAGAACTGAAATTAATTTTTCTGTTCAGGATTTTTGGAGTTGATCAAAAAAGCGACATCTGGTAGAACAATTTTAAATGTAAAAATATTGTCCTGACCGTTACCTTTCTGAAGACATCTTAAACTTTTGGTTCCATATATAGCTACCCATTCAGGCGATACAGACACATTTGAATTATTTTGACCTTTGACCTAAAAAAGGCAACATATTGGGGTCCATAAGGAAACTTTAGAATGTCAAAATATTGCCTGAAACCTTTAACTTTCTCGAGACTCCCGGTTCCATGGATGCGTTCAGGCTACAGACGCATTTGAATTATTTTGACCTTTTAAAAAAAAAAGTGACATCTGATAGTCGAGAAGAAAATTTTAAAATATATAAATATTGTCCTTATCCCTTCCCTTTCTGGAGACATCTTAAACTCTGCGTTCAATCGATGCGTTCAGGCTTCAACTGCATTTGACTTAAAAAATTTGACCTACAAAATGCAACATCTGGTGGTCGGAAGGACATTTCTAAAAATAAGGTGGTTGGAATCAGGAGGCCAGCCATTATTGAATGAGAATTGTGTGTTGTGAATTGAGTGGCCTACATATTCAAATGAAATCAATTAATTAGTGGAATGATAGCTCGTGGAGAATCGGGACTTAGTGACTTAACAACAATCTCAAATATTCCTGGTTGCGTATTACACAACTCAACAAAAGAAAAAAAAATTCTTGTCCTAACATTCATTTTACGATTTTTATATTCACTATGCACCAAAATGAATAAATGATATCAATATTCATTTAAAAGTTTGCTTTTGTAATAGATATTACAACAAACGTTTTCATGATTTTTGCCTATTCACTTTTCCTTCAAAATTCGTTAGAAGGGGTTATAAGGAGCACGTGGGTAGTTTTTCGGGAAAATCGGACTGGAGCTTAAGCCGCTATCTTGGAATTTTCTTAAAAAATTGACTTAAAATAGAAAAAATATTTTAAAGCAACGGCAACACTTACAGTGTCATGTTATATCTTTTTTAAAAGCCAGAAATCCATTCTTTTAATACATAGGCTTTTAAATAAAACTATTTTAGTGAATACTTTTTTTAAAAATTTAATTTTCAAATTAAAAATTTTGAAAAAAAAGAAAAAATTGGAAATTAATTTTTTTTTTCAAAATTTTGCATTATTAAGAAGTATTTTTGTATAATTATAATTTATTTCAATAATTAAAGATACAAAAATAATTAAAAATCTAATAGTTTTAATTTAAAAAAAGTTAAAATTTAAATCATAGTTTTAAAAATAACCTGTTAAAACGTTATCCTGGCTACAAAAGCAAACTTTTCTATCAAATATATTTGTTTTTCGGGTGGCTATAGGTGCAGCTTTATAAATTTAATACCCTTTTTTCAAAGACAAAATTCATCTTGACTTGTGTTATTAGTCGCCAGGAGTGGAGGAAACCTACAATATTCTGCTGAATTCGAATGGGGAAGATGAGATGCACTTTATAGAAAAAAAACTTCTTTCAGAACTTGTCACTTCCTCGTTTAAGGAATTGTCGCGGAAAAAAGGTGAGGCATAGGCTGAGATTCGATTGAAGACCTCTGACTTGAAAGCCCAACACGCAAATCATTATACCAAAGGATATTATTATTATCAGGCAAATTTATTTAAGTTTATGGGGATTGATTTTCATGAAAATAAAAATTAGATTAAAATTTCGTAGCTATATGTATATAGCTTCATAAAATTATATACCTAAACAAAAGTAATTAAATCCTAAAAATTCAAATTCTAAGATAGGTTACAAAAATCGTTTTTTTTTTTTTTTTTTGTGAACTTGATTAATTTTACTCAAATAAATCAAAAAGCCGAAATTACTCTTCAAGAAACCTAAATGCCCATAAAATACCCACACACCTAGCCTGATTAACAAAGACTATATAGTCTTATATGAATGTACATATAGCGTCCTAAACAACATGCAATAAAAAATCGTAAATTTTTGTTTCTGTTCTGGTTCGTGTTGTCTTTAAAAAAAAAAAAAAAAATCTATCCGGGTCGGAAATCAGACCACGCATCAATTCCTTAACATATAATCTTGATGAATAAAAAACCAAAACGCCATAAAAGTATTTTACTTTCCTTTCAGTTCTGTTTATGTTTATCCCCGCTATCAACAGAAAGGTCTAATTTAAGAACCAAAATCTAATCTTTAAATGAGCAATTAGGAAAGAATTCGAATTTCCAATGAGCCCCAGTATCAATTCATATAGTCGGTGTCGCCACCAATATCACAATTTATACTCTATAACAACAGATTCGTCAATATTATGAATGACGAATGAAATTCCACATCAATAAATTGAAATAAACAATTTTAACGATGTAATAAAGTAAAGCAAGACAAAACTGTATGCATTGTGCGTTGTATGCGTCTGCACGTCTATTTATTCGATTCAACTTTTATCTGTATCAAAACAATAAAACCATCGAAAAAGATCGACAGAGGTATTAAAATCATCTCAGAGTCGCAGCAAGATGCTTCATCTTATAGATTGAAGGTACATACATAGTTAACCGTATAAAAAGGAACATGGCTATAATTATTGTTTGAGGGTTCAGACGATCGATGATGATAGTTCTACGAATTATTCAAACCCAATTTAAAAAAATTTATCACCCCACCAATTCTCGAATTTCAGAGAATGAGTAAAATCTATGTCACCAAGTCTCGAATCTAGATTGTTCTTATATCCATAAATTAGATCAGCCATATAGGTATATAGTGGATAGGTTCAAATTGAATATGGAGGGCTAGAATTGAAATAAATTTGGTACAACTTGTTTTATATTCATATATCAAAAACAAGTCCAAACCACAAGGACTACACATAACATAATGATCTTAATTTTCATGTAAAGCCTATATAGTGTTATGTTTCTTCGTATTACGGGCCGATTAAATTGATGGTCAGACACCATATCAAGTGATAGAGATCCTGACTTCGGAGACACACTGCACACACATTATTTGGTTAATTTAATTACCTCTTTTGTTTGGGCGTAAATGATCGAATTCGATAGTATTATTTTTGAAGTGTTGGGTCCTTTTGTAATAAATGTCAAAATAATTTCTAGAATATTGTGTTTAATGATAAAGTTTTTTCGAGTGAAAAAACATTAATAAAAGTATGTTATATGACAAATTTTATAGGTGACAAAAAGGGATGTACCTACTATTAATTATAGGACTCGTTAATCGGCATTGGGAATTTTATTTATTTAAAAATAGTGTAGGTAAATTTAATTTCTTGGAATAATTATTTTACATTGGCATTAAATTTTATGATTTTTAAAAAAGTATTAAAATCGAGAAGAGACACATTTCAGAATCACAAATTCATTCGTCCAAATCCGTTTAATTTTTAATTCAATTTATAAGTTCACCTAAACGAGATCATGACGTAATCTAGAATGACAAAAATCTCGAAATTTTTTTAATCTAGAATGAAAAAAATTTCGAATGCCCAAAAATCTAGAATGAACAAAAATATCGAAAGACTATATATCTAGAAAAAACCTCGAAAAAAAATAAATTATTCTAGATTTGTTTGTACATTTTGTACATTTCAGGAATTCAAACTCAAATAGAACTCATTATTATATTCAGTTTTTGCATTTGAGATTTTCTTTCTAGATTTTTGTATTTTTAGATTTTGCTTTCTAGATTTTTTTTTCGATATTTTTCAATTCTAGATTTTTGTTTTCGAGATTTCTAATTTCTAATTTTCTTCATCTACCTTATCAAAAACGTAAATTTGAAAACTTTTAATATATATATATTTATATCCCTTATTAATGAAGATTTAGAATCAGTTGGCTTTAAATGCGTTTATGTTGAAGCTACAATAGAAGATTTGACTGACCGATAATCCTAACGAAAATCATCGCTGGAATTTTCGAAGCTCTTAAACTGACTATAGACGTGAGACATTTAATTATAAAATTCAGTGACTTTGAAACAACAATAACTAATCATTTATATAAGAAAATCAGCTATGATAAACCTATAAGACCAGTGACTCCTGCTTCGGCTCAATCATTGATCTAATCGGCACATAAGTTCAAAATGGGTTTTTATCCACCTGGGTGGGTTACATCTAGGTAACAAGTCCACATTGAAATTCTGGTGGAGTTCTTGCAATATTTTGTCTTTTGTCAAATTTTTAATTCAGTAGGTATTTCAAATTCATTTTCATAAAATTAAATAATAAAGTAATTTTAAAACTTTGAAAACTTTTAAGGAATATTTTAGAAAAATATTTGAAAATAAAATTTTAATTTTAAAAAATTACTTTTTGAACAATTTCACAAATAAATTCCAAATAAAATTTGAGAGCTTTTTCATAATAACCTAAAATTAATTTTTCATTAAAAATAAATTCAAATTCGATTTTTAAGAATTGTATAAATTTCATACAGAAATTGGAGAAAATTCAGCTAAATTTTCAAAACTGTTATTTTTTACATTTATTTGTATCAATCAGGGTTGCGAGTTTTTGAATAAAAAAAAAAACATTAAAATATAAGCTTGTAGGTGACCTATGAATTAAAAAAATGTAATTCACAATCTTGTTGGTGATTTAATGGGCCTTGTTAATAAAAAAAATATCTAAAGCTAAAACTTGGATTTTTAAGAAAAATCTAGATTTTTGTTGAATAAAAATAAGCTTAAGCTAGCTAGTTAAAGAAGTTTCCTAGTCATAGCTATTTTAAAATAGCCAACGCTAAATTCATTTAGTTTAAGCTTGTTTTGTCAGCCTAAGCTTCAATTTGTATGAATAAAAATAGCTTAAACTAGAATATTAAAGTTGAAGCTCCAAAAATTTCTTGACTTTTAACCCTGTCTAGATCAAAGCTTTCTAGGTTTTATTTTCAGTATTTTCTTTAGTTAACGTGCGAATATGGGCACTATCTAAGTGAACCTGGATTTCAGTATGGTGTAGGACAAGATCTTGGAGTTGAACGCTCTTCTGTATATGTGAGACTGTTAAGAACGTAGTTATCGTTGTTATCGCAGCATGAATTAAATGTACGATTCAATCGCACGAACTTGTTCTTGGTGTAAGGTATGGTAAGGGTTTGGCATTGGAGGTACATATATAAGCCATTGAAAGGAAAAATAACAAAGTTAATAAAGAATTATGAAGCAGGTACTTAAAAATTGTGCGAGCTGTTAATTAAATATTAGAGTGTTACTCAAAAATAAGGAAATTGTCTTTATACTTTTTAAAATATCAAAACTGTTTTATTGGAGCTAGCCGACCTATGTACAAATTTGAAACCAATCGGTCCACAGTGAACGTATAGATGCAGAGACTGACAGACGATATGATAAAAACACTTTTTACCCGAAATCAAAACTTGCCATATATGAACAGAGAATGGCAAAACAAAATCCAAAACAACCTTCCTTTCGGTCGATATGATATGAACAATAGGTAGGTACTAGTTAAAGCTACCTAGTCGAAACATGTGAATAAAAAAAAAACTGCTTAAATTACGAAGATTAAACTAGTATTTTCTAGCACAAGCTAATTAGCGTTATCATTTTTGTATTCACATAAAACATAGCTTAAGCTAGAACGGTCTAGCTTTAGTTGCTAGTAAAAGCTATGACTAGTTGGCTTTAGCTTCCTCCAAAAAAAGGTTTTAACTTTTTTTCACAATACCAAATGGGTTATTTATGAGTAGGAAAATTTTCAATTCATTTTTTTTTTATTCACTTTATTTTTTGAAAGTGTTATCAATGCAAAAATACGAAAATTTTACTATTATAAATTTTTTCTTTAAATCCATAATAAAATTGTTAAAAATAATTATTTTGGATTTTATTAAAAAAGACGATTACGGCTGCTATTTTTTTTTAATTAATGCAGCTCCTAAATGATAAACACAACCTCAAAAATGTTTAAAGGGAATTTTAAAGGCCAATTTATTCACTATCTAATAAAATTTAAATTCATTTAAGTAAACTTCAGTCCTCAGCTTAATTATAAGCTCCTTTACATGGTGTCAGAAGTGGGATTCAAACTTGCTCTTGAAATGTAAGATTTTCAATATTGTACGACAGAATATTGGCACATATCGGAAATATAAGGACTATACTTTTTTTTTACTAAAAAATACTATTTTTGATCATTTATTTGCAATACCAGTTTACCAAAGTCTTATGTCTAACAATTAAAAAATAGATGATATTTAAATTTATGCTTAAATTGCAAAGAGTATAAGTTAAATATATCATTAAAGTTTTTTGTAAAGAAAGGAATAAATTTATATTTGTTGCAAACAAAAATTGTTAATCATAATATTACAAACAGAACCTGAAGGCTTTCAAAACGCGGATATTTATACCCGAAGTTGTCTTTCGTTTAGAATATTCAATAAAGCAGTTTTTATTGGCTATTTTTTATTAAGACTATTTTGTTTTAATTTTCAATCACACAGTTGTTATTTGCATTTAACAAAAATATGTGAAAAAAAAGTATTTAAAATTATTTACATAATTGTTTATAAGTATCTCTTGAATAATATAGGCATGTTTTATTTTTATTATCATAACATCGTGATTGAATGTGTTTTGTAATAACAATGCCTGTCGCTTGTATTAAACTCTCTTCGGCATAGATCTGATACTGTGTAAAAAATGCATTTCTCCGAAAATATGTAAACCTTTTTAAATATAACTAACTTTAAATTTTAACTTGAAAAATAATTCACATAAAATAAATAATGAGCCATTAAACGCCCACATTATTTGGAAGAAACAAATTAATTATAGTAATTACACATCATGCTCATAATATACCAACAAACAAACAAAAGGCTTTCTATAATAATAAATATATTTATTTAAATTTAATTTGGCATTATACCTGTTTCTTAATTGCCATGAACAAAATTAGTAGTTCTTGTATAAATTCATTTTAAAATTCAAAAATTAAAATCAAAATCAAAGAAAAAATCTTAATGTCACATAAAATTTAAACGAAACACAAATTGTTATGTTTCGTGTTTTTTTTTTTTTCTTAATTCTGTAGTATTTCTTGTGGTCGATTTATGTATATAATAAAAAAATGTAAACCTTATGATAAAATTTTTATAATGACTTGAAATAAGTTATAACCTATTCCATTTTTTGTTTTGTTGTTATTTATTGCTAATGGGGTAGTGGTATACAAATGTTCCCACTTTGCTATAATATTCATCAAAAACAGAAATACATATCTATACCTCAATCGTAAAACAAAATTAAAACAGTAGGTCTCTTTGATGAATCCATTTAGATTTTTATTGCAACCATTTTTGTTAATAACAATTCAAATCAAAAAAAAAAAAAATAATAATCAAAGAAAAAAAAAATAAGAATAACATTTAAAAATTTAATGAAACTATCAAAGTTAATTGGAATGGTTGTGTTTATATGGAACCTTTAGATGTAAATACATGATTTTGATTTATATTTTATTGGTGGTGTTTTGAATTTCTCAATCAAATAAAATGTCATGCATTATTTAGTTCTGGTTAGAGCAGTAAGATAAGAAACAAATTAACAAATTAGTGCTTTAGTCTTCGTCATCAGTAAAATTTATGTTAAATCATAAAATGAATGCAAAGTGTTTTTTTTTTTGTTTTTTTTTATGTATACGTTTATGTGTTATGGAGTTTTTGATCCGGGATCCGGGAGGAGATAAGAATTTTTGTGAAAGCAATCACATGACTTGCTGTAAATTTGAACTTACACGAACCTTAAAAATAAATAAATCAACAAATGGAGATACATAAATAGATACATAGGTACTTTAGTAGATAGTGCCAAAAATATGGCAAAATGGATTTTTAAAAAATATTTCACCATAAATCAGGATTAAACGGCGGACAAGTTACATATGATCAAATTTATTGTAGATAAATTGTATTTTGGTAAAAAACAATTAAAAATAGTTTTAGTCATAATTAAGGATTTTTTTTTAATTTATGAACTTTTTCGTAGATTTATTCTATTTAAAGCATTAGCTCAGTTTTTGTTATATCTTTTAAGTTAAAGGTTTTAAATGTTTTAAAATCACCCTGGATCTATACAAATTTTATATTTTTGATAGAAAGTTTGTTTAGAAAGTGGATTGATGTTATCCGCCCAATGCCACTCCCACTTTTATCATATTTTAATTTTTTTACTTATTGAAATTCTTTATAACGTTAAAAATTTCTATTTAAACAACCTAAAGTATGAAATTTGTTATTTGTATAGCCCTCTATAATGCCCACTTTTCTTATATCAGAATTTTATCCTTTTATATCGCCTTTAGAAGGGTGCAAATTTATTTATGAAAAAACTATTTTGATTTATTTATTTATTTTTATTTATATTTATAATTATAATTAATTTTTGTTTTTTATTTAAACTTAGATTTTTGAATAGAAATTCATTTAATGTTTTCTCCGAAAATATAAATTTTGTATTTTCATAAACTTTCAATAGAAACGTGGCAGCCTGTTAGGTCTAGAAATTAATGTTATAAACTTGAAAACTAATGAACCAATTTCGATAAAATTTTTAAACATTTGTTCCTACTAGTACGTCCAGCCCCTGAAACTCGAGTGCTAATAACATTATCGTCTAATTGAAAAACAACTTCTAGAAAATATATTGTAATTCACATGCAATTCTAGAAAACTTTATTTTTCGATGCATACGATTTTTGGATGTGGATACTCCAACATTAAGTAAAACATCGCAAGAATGATTCCATCGTTTAAAAGCAGTCTTTAGCGTAGAGAAAAACTGAGGTAGTTATTTTATATGAGCTACTTATTATTATTTTCTGCAGCACTGAACGCTGTCGGGTTGGTTTAAGCCGATCCCAGAGCCACTGGTCCCAAGACCATCCCCGAAGTAGTCATAAAGACCAATTAAATTTATATCGAAAATAAAACTCGTCGAATACATTGATTCGTGTATTTAATATATTCGTTAAGATGGGTAGTGAATTGGAGCGGGGAATATAAATAAAAAATTATTGTTCCACGCCTCAGCTTAAACATCTCTCACACTACATCTACAAATTGAAAGCATTCTTCCTTTTTTTGCTCACATTTTATTTCAATTTATATTTTCCATGCAAAACCAATATACTTACAACTATACATAATTTATGCTTCCTCGCATTAAATCGACCAATGGCCGAAAATCCAACACAACAGAAAAAAATCCTCAGAAATAAAATTCTTCCCACAAAAAACCCCTACTCGAATTCACTAACCATCTTAACGAATATATTAAATGCACGAACCATTGCATTTTACGAAAATATTAAGTGTTGTGAACAAATACTCGGTCTCGCTCTGGCTCTTGCTTTGGTTCTTGCTCTCCTCGCACTTATAATGCAATTTTACTTTATTGTTTTTAGTCTTTGTGGTAAAATTATTTAATAAATTTTTGCTTTGTGCACTTCTGTGCAAAAAAACCTTCCATCGATATATAATTTATATACTTTCAGCTTTTGTAGACCGCGTTAATGGTACCCCAAAATTCGTGTTTGTCGTTTTATTTGTTCCTATTAGCCACGCCCTCTATTATCATTATTATTATATTTATTTTCAAATTCTTCACGTCCTTATAGAACGTGAAGAATTTGTTATTAACCTTTCATCATGACATGCATTATTTTTGTTCCATCCACAACTACGCCCATTCGTGTTTACTTGAAAAGAAATCAAAAACCATGGCGTTAGGCAATAAATAACGCCCAACTCGATTTGGAAATATCGCAAAAAAATTCTTTTTGTTTTTTTTCGCGATTTGGGCATTATTTCCAAATGGGAAATAACGCCCAAAATTGAAAAAATATCACCAAAAAAAATCCAGAAAAGGAAATAACGCCGAAATCTTAGGAAATAACGCCCAAAAAATAATAATACTCAATACTAACATTTACAATAAGGATTTTTGAAAATTTAAACTGAGGCATATATGGGGGCATGCAGCCTCCCTGAAACCCCCTTGCTTGACATATTATAGAATTTGGGGTAGGTTTGAGGCTGGGTGTATGCAAAGTTTCTTTAAATCCATGATTCTTTAAACGCAAAATAGACTTCGCATACAATCGAACTAAACAAAAACTCGCACCTACCCCAAATCTTATATATGTATAATGTGCCCTAAGCAGGGGGCCTGCATACATACCTTCCTGTTTATGCACCGCGATTTTTTTTAAGATTATCTTACCATAGAAATTTCACTTTAGAAATATCGCCTTAAATTAAGGAAATTTTACAAAAACAATTTACATTGAAAATATTTGGGCGATATTTCCAATTTTGTTTTACCACAGAAATCAGGAAACTCAACTTAAATTGAAAGAAATTACTATATGTTTGGTCATTCCCCGATCATCGTTCGATATCGAAGGTCTTATTTTCAAGGTTAAAGTTTAGATTTTTGTACAAAAATTTTTGAAGGAGGTAAAAAAACATCCATACTAGAAAGGAGGTGCGAAAAAATCAAATAGGTTTTTTTCTTTTTAAAATGCAAAAGTTTATGAAAAATTTTAATAAACTGAAAAACAATTTTTGACAAACTTATTACCACAACGCTTTTCTACAAAATGTAAATGGTCATTGAAAATAATCAAAGTTCTACCAAGAAGCTTATATCGCACCCTTAGAATGAAAGTGACCTAACTCAAAATTTATGTAACTTCTGATTTTTCAACAAACTGGCCTTTAAAAGTGAAATGAACTCTAAAACCAGGTTGTAAAAAAGATGCCGAATTTTTTAGTTATAGGTAATTGTCATTCTAAGGTTCGATATATTTTCGATTCTAAACTTCTTATCATCAAGATAAAATTTGTTTTAAAAATTATTGTGGGAAATAATGTAATTATATTTATCCAGATTTTATCTAGAAATCTCTCTTATAATCATTTTTTTTTATTGGCAATGGTGTGTTTTATTTTAAGTGTAAAAGTTTGAACAACTAAACATTTTTCATATTTTTCATGAGAAATTCCACCCTGTTTTTCAAAAAGACGAACCCTATTTCGATCTAACTAAAAACTGACATTTTTGCGTTGTGACCTTATTATTTTCAATAGGCGATATTTGATAGAAATCCGTCTAAGTCTCTAGCTTGATGTATACAGAGGGACACAGAGTCTTACAGACGTGGCAGACCATTGTGATAGGTAAACATTAATTTTTGGAATTTCTCAATCATCTTAATAACTAAAGTTTGATTAGAACTTCGAACATTTCACACACCAAATTTTTACTCTATAGAACATGTGATTATAGGAAGTTCCTGCACAATAAAAAAATCCCAAGAAATATTCTTGTTCACATTTATTTATATAAATCGATGACAAGAGTAACACCATATGATGATTGTGATGTGCTCATCAACTACTTGTCTCATCGACTTCCTTATGACTCCAATATAATTCTACTCAGACAAAAGGTATATACAAAATGTTCGACCCAACGGAAGTAGTTACTTCCTCGAACTTCTTCTTGAAGTTACAAAAAAAAAACATAAATAAACAAACTGTCACAGGAAATCAGATTGGACATCTCACGGAAGTTGCATTGTCATCGTTGGTATATTTTTCCTATACCTATGCTCGTATCTTTAACATTAAAAACTGTCATCACAATATATGCAGTGCAGCAGTCGCAGTACCTATAACTATAACTTCTTGTAGTAAAAATAGTTAATAAAAGAGAAAGACTCTAATTCATATTCTTGTCCCTGCGATTCAAATCAAATCGACTCATTCATCCGCATTTATAACTATTTTATTATTTTTTTTATTTTGCCCGTATTTATTGTGTTCCTTGCCTTTTTAATAAATGTGTACTCGTATCTATAAGATTGTCGTCCCATAGCATGTTCAGCATAGGTTGATATAAATCAGTACGCGTTCACATTTTCTTATCATAAGTGCACAAGAGTTGAAGCAGAGTGAGTATGGGCTTCTTTGAATGTTGCACTCTGACTCGATCGGAATACTAATGCCTCTGATGTGTACTGTATAAGGTACCTACCCAAAGAAGCCGGATGTGGCATCAACGTACACTTGCATCAGCAACAATATAAGTCCACCCTGATGGCAAATGATGGTCAGGGACAATCCTAGAACCAGACCAGAACATTTGTTTCACAGAAAAATAAATCGATTTGATTGCGTATGGAGTTATACGATTCAGAGTTGTATATACGAGCTGTATACGCGCGATTATACGAAACGAATAAATATAGGTATATGGCTTGACACTCATGGGGAAGTGCCATGCAATTTGGTATTCATGTGCTGTACTCGAAATGCAGACTAGACCGCCCTATGTGGCGGGTGGATTTGGTGGACTTGTTGATGTGGTGGATGACATGGCACCAAACTGAAAGCGGCCAACTCAACTATACATACTTATAATATGTAAAATGTACTTCTTGCTTGCTGCCACCAAACAACGCCAACGCCACCGCCCGCCATCATCATCATCGGTTCGGTTGCAGGTTGGTGGCGGTTTGGTTCGGTTGAGTTTGTTTCGGTGTGGATCTAGCATTGACGACATTGGAAGATATGCCACGCGGACATAAACTATTTTCGTCGTTCTAAAATGGAAATTCGTTCAGTGGCCTTTAAACAGGGTTGTTATATGAATTTTAGTAGAAAATTTAATTTTTGTAAATTTATATTTTTGGTCTTAGAATTAATTATAAAAAGATAAAATTTATAGTTTTTGAAGTAAAATTTCTTACACAAACTGTGGTAAGATTGAAATTTTGAAAGCTAATTGGTATTAGCAGCGAGATGGTTAAGAAAGTGGTTTGAGTAAAATTTTAGTTTTTTCCTTATATATGCCTAGAATGTTAAAGTTTTGAAATTAGTTCTATCCGAAATCTAAAGCACAATTTTTGTAATTTATGCCGCCCATTACCACGCCCAGTTTTCTTATATTATGATTTTATAACCTTATATAACGTCCACAGAAGATTTAACTTTTATAATAAATCCCTCTTAAACCAAAATCTTGACTGAGTGTATTTTTTTGAAAATCCGCCTTACTACCACGCCTACTTTTCTTACATCTGAGATTCCTCCTTATTTTACATCTCTAGAAAGTTGAAATTTTCTAATTAAAATCTCTTGAACCTAAAGCATGACTTTTGTAATTTTTTTTAAAGTCCGCCTACTACCACGCCCATTTATATCATTTTATCCTTTTCTAGATATACAACGTCTTAAGATGGCTAGAAATTTATTCTAAATCTCTCTTAACCCAAAATCATGACAGCGTTTCATTTTTTTTAGGGTTTCGCCTTACTACCACGCCCCCTTTTTGTCTTATATCTGAGATTCCTCCTTATTTTGCATCTCTAGAAAGTTGAAATTTTCTAATTAAAATCTCTTGGACATAAAGCGTGACTTTTGTAGTTTTTTTAAAGTCCGCCTACTACCACGCCCCCTTATATTATACTATAATTTTATCCTTTTCTATACAACGTCTTAAGATGGCTGGAAATTTGTTCTAAATCTCTCTTAACCCAAAATCATGACAGCGTTTCTTTTTTTTTTTAGGGTTTCGCCTTACTACCACGCCCCCTTTTTGTCTTATATCTGAGATTCCTCCTTATTTTGCATCTCTAGAAAGTTGAAATTTTCTAATTAAAATCTCTTGGACATAAAGCGTGACTTTTGTAGTTTTTTTTTAAGTCCGCCTACTACCACGCCCCCTTATATTATACTATAATTTTATCCTTTTCTATACAACGTCTTAAGATGGCTGGAAATTTGTTCTAAATCTCTCTTAACCCAAAATCATGACAGCGTTTCTTTTTTTTTTTAGGGTTTCGCCTTACTACCACGCCCCCTTTTTTTCTTATATCTGAGATTTCTCCTTACCTTACATCTCAAAAAAGTTGAAATTTTCTAATTAAAATTTTTGAACCTAAAGCATGACTTGTGTAATTTTTTTTAAAGTCCGCCTACTATACCACACCCACTTTTCTCATATTATAATTTTATTCTAACCTATACAACTTACTTTTCTCAAAATCTTTTCTTAATCTCTTTATTCAAAATAAAAATTCTATTTGTTTTTTTTTTAAATTCGCCTACCACCACGCCCACTTTTCTTATATCACTTATATCAGAGATTCCTCCTTATTTAAACATCCATAGAAAATTAAAATATTCTTATTGAAATCTCTTGAATCTAAAGCATAACATATTTATTTTTTTCCGCCTACTACCACACCCACTTTTCTTATACAGTAGAATCTCGAAAAGATGAACAGATATAAAACAGAGCCCGTTCATCTTTTCAAATTGTTCATCTTTTCGAGCATCAACATTTGGGTGAGGAGGAAGATGCAGTTTTATAAATAAAAACATTAAATATTATTTACATAACAAGTCAAAACAAGCCCCAAAGTAGGTAGTGTTCAAGAGGAACTAAAAGGCAAAGAAAAAGTTAAAAATTATATTGGAAATAAAGTGTTCATCTTTTCGAGCACTTAATTTCAACCATTCATCTTTTTGAACACTGAAAAGTGGAAATATTTCGTTCATCTTTTCGAGCTGTTCATCTTATAGAACCGTTCATCTTTCCGAGGATCTACTGTATTTGATTTTGGAAAGTTGAACCTTTGTAGTTTGCCAAATGTTCAATATATGACACTACGAATCGTGACAGGGTTCAGGTATTTATAGGTTATCCTTAAATTTGCAATAAAATTAAATGAATATTTAAAAATAGAAATTTTTCCGATAAGTGCTGGAAAATGTTAACAATTTTGCTTTAAAATTTAAAAAAAATCGCTTAAGAAAAAACATAACTTTCATGTCTTTTTAACATCGATTTTTTTTTTTTTGTTATAAATTCTACCATTTTTGTATGCTTTTTCCTTATAATATGTTCTTATATAACATCACTGTCTTATCCAAAAGAATTGAATCCTTGAGACATTTTCTCCCAAGATTGCCCCTGAAAATCAAATTGTTCACCGTGATCACGTTTTAATTGTTTTTTGAAAGAGACACAAAAATTATCCGACTGGCGCCATCGAGGGCTTCACATAATTAGCATTGAGCTCTCCTTTGCTTCAAATAAATACAAAAAAAAAAGCCTTCCGAACTAAACCTTTACTTTTACACTGCACCCTGCGTGCTGCACATTTGTATATAAAGATGGGTACTCCAAAACGGATTTCCCTCTCAACCTTAAGCCAAAGGAGTGGTGGCGGGGGTCAAACAGCCATACTTAACTTATGCTTACAAAAAGGGCATCGCGCAAGTGCGCCGCGCCGGTGGCGGTGGTGTTTTCGGCTTTTATGGTTGTAACAAATTTTCCCAGGAGCGTGTATAAAAGAGTTTCTTTTGTATTTCATTTAAAATCAGTCAATTGTCATCATTGCGCGGGATAGACCCTAATTCACTCACAACAGATGAGATACATTTATACTTTCGATTGCGGTCGGATTTTATTTTTTTTTATTTTCCTCCAAATTGTGGTCATTATATATTATGCCAAGACAGTAGCTGCTGACATCTAAGGAAATCACATTTCCACGTCACTTAGGTATATTATAATTTTCAATAGACGACTTCTTCTACTATAGTCCAGACAATAGTTTTTTTTTTAGTATTTAAATTTTTTTTTGGGGGGGGCTTTTGAGATGAAGTCAATTATAATTGTTTCATGTTGAGTGAAAATGATCTGCGCTGAAAAATGATGAGATATGACCTCGATCTGGTAATAACTGCGAGCAAAGGTGACTTCATTTACAAGATAATAATCTTTGGCCAATTTTCTTCTGTCAAGACTTTTTGTTTTGTTGAAGAATTATAATTATCTCGTGCAGAAATCTTTTTTTTTTTTTTTTTTTGTATAAGACGGGTGCAGACATTATTATGTCCATTTAAGTGAATTTGATGTAAGTTTTCTTTTTTTTTGGGGGGGAAAATGGTAAATTAAGGGAATACCTACTAATGTTTTTTGTTACGGATGATAAACTTTCTAGAATTATGGGGCTATCATTTTGGTTGGGTTTAATAATTATTGTGATATGATAACGATTGCGAAATTATTTTTATTATGAAAGTAAAGTAGAAAGTGATATTTTTTTTACAAATCTTGATAAGCAATTTAAAAATAATAATTGTATTTTTTGTAAGTTGTATAAGTATAATGAGTTTTTTTTTTTTTTCTCTTAAACAAAGTAAGAACTTCGTTCTAAAAAAAACTTCAAGTTATTTGACCTTCAAGTCAAGTATACATATTATTATTAAAATAGATATTCAAAAACCTAATATGACTTGGAAATGTTTTAAAATATCACATCATCAATATTTTATTATTGATACACACAATATAATTATGTGATCCCAAAAAAATAATTTTTTTATTACGATTACCTGCCATTTTGGCAACATTTGATGTACCTATATTTGCTGCCAATTTTGTCAAACAATTCTAAATGCTTGTGCTCGTTTAAAATCAATAACGCGGCAATTTAAATGTTGACCACACATCACATAGCAAATTTTTATATAGTGTTACCATTAATTACCACAACATTCTGACCGCATAGCTCTACAAAAATCGCACGTTCTTATGTCCATATTTATACACCCAAAGCAAACTACTACTATATTTATATATAAGTAATATAACAACTATACCATGGGGAGTAATGAGCAATGAGTATAAACACGACAGCAGCACAAAAAAAACAGCAAAAATTATTAATTACGCACCAAAGCGGTGTATGTATGTTTTTTATAATGCGCGTATTGAATTCTATATAAATATGTATATTGCCAGTACTTCAGAATATGCCCATTAAGTCTCCATATTTGTCATAATGTTCTTCCACCTTCCAATTTAAGACCGAGCAAAATACGATTTATCATGTTCGAGAAATATGTATGTGGTTGGGGCTGAAGCAAGTTATATAGGGAAAATCACGTGGATGCCATACAAAAATTATTACCATGCCAAAGGCTTCTTTAACCAGCGAACGCGGTAGCTGGTTGTATATATGAGTTGATTCAAAAAGTTCCATCTGCACTTCTATATCGCTTGGATCATGATTATGGATGGTGATTAGGACACAAAACAACGACACAAGAAGAACGCAAAGTATATAAGGATGGACGGACAGACGGAGACGAACCGTGTTGTCGGTTTTGGAAATGATTTACTTTCAGATTTGGGTGGAAGCAGAAGAACTATCATAATGCAAGGTGGGGTCCAGTTTTAATTTTTTTTTTTTTAAATTTTTTCATGATCGGTAGCTAACTTCTATTTAAACATTCAATTGGTGTGCGCTTGAATTTCGTCCATAGACATTAATATTTTAATTCGACGCGTTTTATGATCATTTGAGCATTGAAATTGAAATATTTTATTCTATTCAATTTTTTTTTTTATATCATTTATGGGTGATATTTAAGAATTTCATTTATTTGTCAAATCAACAGATAAAAAGTAAAAAGAAACAGTAGGAAAAGATTGAGTGAAAATTGGAATAAATGAATTTTGAAGGTTTGAATGAAAAACACCACTTGAATGAGCTACCACCAAGTTTTTATGGCGTTAGGTAATAACGCCCAAGGACATAACGCCCAAAACGATTTGGAAATATCGCCCAAATTTTTCTTTATCGCAAAAAAAAAAAATTGGAAATATAGCACAAATTTATATTTTTCCAAATTTTAAGATGGAAATTTCGCCCAAAATAATTTAAATGTAAATTGTTTTTGTAAAATTTATTATTCCCTCAATTTTGGGCGATATTTCCAAACATATTTTTTTTTAATTTGGACGTTCTTTCCTTAATTTTAGGCGATATTTCCAAAGTGAAATTTCAATGGTAAGATAATCTTAAAAAAAAATTGCGGCGCATAACAAGTGAGGTATGTATATGGTGGGGCATGCTGCCCCCCTGCAACCCCCGCTTGGGCACATTATAGGATTTGGGGTAGATGCGAGGCTGGTGTGCAAAGTTTCTTTTGCATTTAAAGAATCTGTATTTAAAGAAACTTTGCATACATCCAGCTTCGCACCCACCCTAAATCCTATAAAATGTGCCCAAGCAGGATGGTTGCGATACATAACTCACTGTTTATACGCCGTTTTATTATTTAAAAATATTATAAATGTTAGTAATTGAGTTTTATTATTATTTGGGCGTTATTTTCTAAGATTTGGGCCTTATTTCCTTTTTCTGGATTTTTTTGGGCGATATTTCCAATTTTGGGCGTTATTTCCCATTTGACTTTTAAAATTTTTATTTTGGGCGTTCTTTCCTTTACAAAAAAAAATTTAAAAATTGGAAATAACGCCCAAATCGAGAAAAAACAACAACTGTTCAGAATTTTGTGGGCGAGATTTTTGTAAATCGATTTGGGCGTTATTGCCTTACGCCAGTTTTTATAGGCTGGAGTTATAGCTTTTTCAAGACTGCCAGGCCAATCATCAGACTCGTTTTAGTAGTGCTTGGTCTTTATTCAATTTTAATTAAAAAAAAACTTTTCTATGCTCAGCTGGGAATTGAACTTGGACCAAGGTTTTAGTAATTTTGACAATTGCATTTTAAAATTTAAAAAAAAAAAAACTACTGATTGTTGACTAAAGTTTTTCGGCATGTGAAGTCCGTCGCGTCGTCCCGTCTAGTTTTTCTGTGGATATTTATGTTTAAGCGATGTGTTCATCGAGTGGATGAATTTGATTCAAAGTTGGTATACAGATCATTTTTATATAATTCACTAAAGTATAAATTCGATTTTTTGTGCTCATCTATAGAACGGATAACTTTCAGGCAACTACATATATCATTTTTTTATTTTATCGAAAACGGATCCCACGATTTTGATTAAAATTCTTCCCTGTAAATTTTGAAGCAGTTTCTAAAATTTTGAATAGGTTTTATGTTGTTCCAAAAACTTCGTATAGTTTTGAAGTTTCTTTAGAAAATATATTTATTTTTGAGGTATTCCCTAATATCATGTTTTGATTTGTTCAATTTTCATATAATTTTGCAGTTCGGTACTTAAAAAATAGTTCAAATAAAATTGAATAAAGAATTTTATAAATCAAATGTGAATTGGATCGATTCCCAGTTTATATACCAACTAAAAAGACGCGGAAATGTTTTTCCCGCATTACTGCTAGGAATTGAGAAATTCATCAAGACTATCTGTTATCATGAAAAAGTGATTTTTACCTTTTAGTCCAGTCAATGAAGCGAAAAAAATAGATAAATTCGAAAATAATCGCCGGGAAGCTGGATTTTGGTATATAGCTTCCTCATTGTGATCTTAAGAAATTGTCAAAAGTCCCCATTGATATGAGCGCAGCTAACAATTTTTCGGGGGGTTGAAGGCACCCCAAAATGGTTTTTCAAGAATAACTCCCAAATGGTAAGTTGTGCAAAAAAAGTGTCAAAGACTAATTTGTAGCTTGGAATATTTCCTAGAAAAACGTAAAACAAACTTTTTGTCATACAAATAACGGTTTTGAAATAAACCAATCAGAAGAGTTAAGGGTTTTACTTTTCTATGTAGATGGGCGACTTAATTCCAAAACTGTGCATTTTGTGATAAAAGCTAAAAGCACATTTTATATTATAGAACAAAAAAATTTTATTTGCCCCTCCCACCAAAAGGGGTGGACAAATAGAGTGGACCGATATCTTAAAATAATGTCCATATAATATACCAACAACAACAAAAAAAATTATCCTTTTATCAAAAATGCATAATTTTGGAATTAAGTCGCCCAACTACATAGAAAAGTAAAACCCTTAACTCTTCTGATTGGTTTATTTCAAAAACCGTTATTTGTATGAAAAAAGTTTGTTCTACGTTTTTCTAGGAAATATTCCAAGCTACAAATTAGTCTTTGACACTTTTCTTATATAACTTACCATTTGGGAGTTATTCTCGAAAAAACATTTTGGGGGGCCTTCAACCCCCCGTAAAATTGTTAGCGGCGCTCATATCGATGGGGACTTTTGACAATTTCTTAAGAACACAATGAGGAAGCTATATAACTAAATCCAGCTTTCCGACGATTTTTTCCGAGTCAAATGCTTCATTGACTGGACTATTTATCGTTCGATTCGGCAGGAAATTGTAGGTCCCTTTCATTCCAGACACGTGTATGGTTAAGAGTTAAGTCACTTACTATAGGCCCTGGTTTTACACGAACTGTCGCGCCAGCCATTTTTTAATTTTTTATTTCTATTTGGGATTGGATCCGTTCACGAATTTTTTTACAACTTGCCTATAGCCTTGAACATCCACATGAGCCCTTCCGCATTCAAATGGCAAATGAGGGGCAAATGACCGTCAAATGTGCTTAATATTATGAAGTGGCCATTTCTATAAGCATAGGTATAGGCCAAATTTAAAATGTGCTAAGATAAAGAGGTGGCCACCCATGGCTGAAGCTTTAGCATAATCTGGTTGAAGATATTTGCCACATATTACCAACTGTTCATTAAATGTGTGTAAATTCCATTGTCACCTTTTCCCAATTCTCGGTTGAGTGTAAACCCAGAACTCTTTTCTAACCAGAAAAATTAATATTTTGTCCACTGTCATAATCTCACAAAACATTGTACGTATTTGTTATTTATTGATCTTTTAACAGGCCTGCTCGATGTCAAGAATATTATTATATCGAAGTTCGAAGAAACACCACAATAAGATTCAACATTTGCGTATACGATGACGATGACCAGCAGCGTACGTTCGTCCGTCTGCCGATCGGGGGGTGACTTTATTTTATATTACCACTGATTTGAATATCGTTTCCTCTCTTGCAACAAATGCAGCATAACAATTTGTCTGCGCCGCCGCCGCACACTGGGGCAAAAGACCCCTAAAGCTGGCAGAAAATCAATTTCTGAAGTTGAAGGTTCTCTATAAATCCCGTTGAAATTTTATAGAAAATATGATAGAGAATACAAAATAAGAGAGAAAAGAGTCATTCGCATCACGTGATCGCTGTCAGATCATTACGAATCGAGCATAAGTTGACTTGTTGCACTGAAATTCGCACGTGTTTTGTTGTTTTGGGTGACTAATTAATTTGTGATTAATTTTTTTTCTGTTAAATATAATATAACGATAATACTTTTTGCAATGGAATTAGTAAGCTCAGGTGTGTTTTTTTTATATTTTATTTTGCATTTACATATTTGTTTCGTATTTTAGCCTGTAGTTGAAAACATGGAAAGTGTTAAAAAAAACATGTTTTTTTCCTTTTACTAAAATACCTAAGCTTTTAGTTGCGTTTCCCGTAAGATGCCGCTAAGTTTTATACCTCGTTGTGTTCAGTGATTTGTCTAGTTTAAGAATCTGAAAAAAAAATTTGCCCCAATTTGCCCCCCTTCCTATGGTAAACGTTTATGTTGGTGACGTCATTTTCGAAAAATGTGAAAAATGTTCGTAAATATATTTTTTTAATTAATTCTTAGGCCGAACAACATCCAAAACCTTGTCTTTAACAAGGCAAGAGCTTTATAATATAATGAAGAGTTCAAGTAGCCAAGGACTTGACAGTCAAATATTGTTTTTGAGAGAAGAAATTATAAAATTAACGCAATGCACTGGTATATTTGAAAAAGATGTCAATACCAAAATTAACGTTTTCAAATCAAGATTTAAATCTCGTTGGGAAAAAGCTAACCGAACGGAAGTCCGATTTTTAAAGTCCAATAGCGCATGGCTAAAAACGCCTGTTCTGTTTACTTGCTTTGTACAATCTAAACGGGGTCGCCCAAGAACTTCATTTGAAGAAGCTGCGGACCGAACAAAACGGAAAAAAACTGAAGAATTGAGGAAGTCTACGTCTTTGGCAGAGTTGACATATGCAACTGAAATGAGTTTGAGAGCTTCTGGGCAGTCAGAGGCAGCCAAATTGATGCGAGAAGTAGCAACCATTCCAAGTCACGCTGAACAGTGTAGGAAAGCTATTAGGGAGACTCTTAAGCCAAGTTCAATGAGTGGAGAAGAAGCATTAGCTATGACTATTGAAGCAAATCTATCCCGTTTTCAGTACGAAGTCATTCGATCAAAAGCTCCAAAAATATTCCCCTCGTATAAAATTGTTCAAGATAGTAAAAAAAAATGCTACCCTAAACCTGACAAAATCAATATATCTGAAACTTCTGTTAATACTGATTTGCAAAGTTTGCTCAATTTAACTATCGAACGTCTGATTATTGTCCAAAAAGAAGTTATAGATTCACTTTCACCTGAAGAAATGAAAAATGTATGCTTATATTCTAAGTGGGGCTTTGATGGAAGTTCTGGGCATAGTTCATATAAACAAGCATTTCATGGGTTGGACGCCGATGATTCAGCTGTTTTTATTACTTGCCTCGTACCTTTACGATTGGTGTCCGGTGCAAAAATAATTTGGCAAAATCCTCGTCCGGGGTCAACCAGGTACTGTAGGCCACTTAAAATTGAGTTTTTAAAAGAATCCACGGAAGTATCAGTAGCAGAAAAAAAAAGAGTCGATAAACAAATTAAGGAGCTCCAGCCTAGTCTCGTTCAGCTAGACACAAAAACTTTGTTCATTAACCACAACTTGATTTTTGCCATGATTGATGGAAAAGTGTGCAATGCCATAACAGAAAACTCTTCTACACAAAAGTGCTATATATGTAATGCCACATCAAAAGAATTTAATTCTATTGATGCCATGTTAAAAAGGCCGATCAAAACAGAAAATCTCCAATTTGGTTTGTCCGTATTGCACGGATGGATACGGTTTTTTGAATGCCTCCTTCATCTGTCTTATAAATTAAGAATAAAACAATGGCAAGCTAGAGGCGAGGAACATAAAAAAATTGTTGCAGACACAAAGAAGGAAATTCAAAGGCAGTTTCGAGAGCGTTTGGGTTTGATCGTAGACAAACCGAAGCCAGGGTTCGGAAACTCGAATGATGGGAACACAGCTAGACGATTTTTTGAAAATGCTGAGATTTCTGCTGATATTACAAAGCTTGATGTAAGCTTAATAAAAAAAATGCACATAATAATGATAGTAGTTTCATGTGGTCATGAAGTTGATGTTCTTAAATTTCGAGAATTCTCGCATGAAACTGCGAAGCACTTCGTGAGTAAATATCCCTGGTACTATATGCCACCTACCGTTCATAAGTACTTAATCCATGGGAACGAAATAATATCAACTGCCTTATTACCTATTGGACAGCTAAGTGAAGAAGCTCAGGAAGCCCGCAACAAAGACTTTAAAAAATACAGAGAACACCATTCTAGAAAAAACAGTCGAGAAAACACGAATGAAGACGTATTCAATTTTTTTCTGTTGTCATCTGATCCTGTTTTGACAAGCATGTGCAGAATTTCAAAAAAAAAGCTACAACATCTACCCCGAGAAGCCATCAGTTTGCTTATATCCCCATCTGCGATAACACAAAACCAAAGTACTGAAGAAAATGTACTTAATGAGAGTGATTATGAAGAATCCTAATGCTGTAATGTAAAGTCGTTAAAAATATATTGTAATATTACTTATTTATTAATAAAAGTTTATTTAAATGTACAAGCTTTTTAAAAATGTTTATTTTAAGTTGTTTATTAAAACATATTTTGATTTAACTTTATTTTCAAATTTATTTTTAAGTGGGCGTTTTTTAGTGGGCGTGTTCATGAGTTGATTCAAAACTATCCATATATGGGTCTCAAGAGTGTTCATGCAAAATTTCATGCCTCTAGCTGTATTAGTTGATTTAATGCCAGCTTTAAGGCCATTCTGCCCCATTGTGCGCCGCCGCCACCACTGCCTATATAATGTTACTCGCGTTTTTTTTGCTGTTTTATTTGATGAATGAATGATATGCTGTTCACTAGGCATACATTCAGAATGGACAAAAAAAAAAAATCGATTTTTAATTCATCACCATATACCACCCTTCATACGTCTCCCCATCATATATCAGTGTCCACTGTGCATTTTTTTTTTTTTTTTGTTGATGATGGTCTTCAGCAAAACCAAGAAGTTATATTGGCTGCGATGTTTGTGAGTTCATGGTCGAAGTATAGAAGAAGTAGAATTAATATAATAAAATATTATAACGACGTTTTAAGCTTCTTTTTTTTTCGTCAAAAATTTCAATAACATAACTGCAAAAGGTTTTGGGCATATATTTATAATATAGTTTTGAAGGGCCTTTGATGTGTTGTCGGTCGAAGATCAAAAAGGTATCGAACATAATGTGCATATTTAAAACAAAAAAAAAAAACATTCTGATTGAAGCTTTTGATTTTTTTGGGGCTACTACAACGCGACGCAACGCAACGATAGAAGCATATAATATTGAGACAACACCGCGCTGCATCAGCAAAACAGACCCATCAAAGAAGGAAGTTCTTAACTTGAGTTTTAGTTGAAATGCTTTTAGAATATTTTATTTATCAAAAATGATGTGGGTATGATGGTGGCAATGACATTTTCACTTTGAGATATAACTGAATTATGAATTAAGGAAATTAAATTTTTTGTTTGTTTTTTTTTTTTAAGTTAGCCCTGCGAGTTATGTACTGCATTTTAAGTGCATCATATAATATACTATGGGTAGAGCGATCATTTGATAGTTGTAAATTTTTGATTTATTGCAAGGGAAATGTTTTTGGCGGTATTTAACATGAAAACTAATTAGAAAAATGTAAATTAATTTTGTTGTTTGTTTCATTTTGTGTTTATGGATATTTTTGATGGAAGATAAGCTTTCTTTTACCACACACGGTGTGTGAGAAAGTAGGTTGTACTCGATAGTTACAAGGTATAGTCTAGTCATAGGAGCATTATGCGTGATATACGGCATGAATTTCAACTCGATTGACTTTTGAAAGAGTTTTGATAAAGTTTTTGAAACTTCTGGAATGTTAAACCATAAATTAATAAACCACATCAAGGATGTTTATAGAAGAAAAATTTTAAAAAGAGTCAAATCTTTGGAAGAGACCTGGGAACTTGTTTTAAGAAGGTCAGGAAGCGTTAGAAGTCCTCCAAAAACAACTATTATTATGAAAAAGTGCCTCTCATCCAGGGTTGCGAATTTTTGAATTAACAAATCATTAAGTCATTAGCTAGTCGATGACTTATGAATTGAACAAATTTAAATCATAAGCTAGTTGGTGACTTATGAATTAAAAAAAATTTTATTCATAAGCTAACTTATGAATTGAAATTTTTCTTGCTCACAATTTACCATTTAGCTTATGAATTATTTTTTTTTTTAATTCACAATTGTCATCAACTAACTTGGGAATTAATTTTTTTTAATTCAGAAGTCACTTACTAGCGTACGAATTAAATATTTTTCAAATCATAAGTCACTTACTAGCTTGTGGATTGAATTTTTTTTTTAAATTCATAAGTCATTAACTACCTTACATATAAATTAAATTTTTGTTTAATTCAGAAGTCACTCATTAGCTTGTGAATTAAAGCAAAGCTTAAGCTAAGAAGTGATAATAGCCCTTTGGATTCAAACAGAAAATTGTACAGCAATCGCCCCTATTCCCCTACAACTTACTTGCAACACGCATGCTGAAAATTATGATATTTTAAGTCTTTTTAAGCAAATTGAGAAAAAGGGAAAACTTAACAAAATCAAGTTTATAGCACACCTTGGATGTTGTGACTTGTGAGGTATCGATGAGGTTTGTTAAAATATAATTATAGTTGTATGATGTGATCTAAATGTTTGTTGTGACATTAGACCACATTATTTGAAATATGGCCAAATGACGCTTTCACAAAGTAACATTAACCATATTCAAACATCATAATGTCGTCTTCATTCCCAATCCACTCTAAAGATAGACAAATTTTGAAAAAAATATCTAGCCCTTAAATGATCATTTAAGTCCATCCTCTAAATATCACTTTTCAAAAACAAAACCTTTCAAAATTCGGATAACATTTTTTTGTGTTTACCCTAAATATCAACCTCCTCATATAGTGCCGTCTTTGGATAAAATGTGCATCTTCATTTTAATACTTTCTGAATAAATGAATTTTAATATTTTTGCTTTTTACGCCTTCAAATTAAAAAATTTTAATAAATTTTTTAAAACGATTTCTTAAATAAACACAACTACGTTATTTTACTGTGGGTATAAATTTCAGTAATTTTTTATGAGTACTAATAAAATTTTTTGCTAAGAATAGACAGTTGGGCAAATTGCTTTGAAACTTGCAATTAAGTTTACATTCATAAATTTAAATGCACTTGAAATTGTGATTTTTAATCATCACTATTAAATAAGGCACAATTTAATGGTTCCAAATATGCTACTTACTCAATTTGTTCTTGCTTTTTTACCCTTTCTTCTTAGGACGGCATAATACATAGGTAGCTAAATTTTTAAAAATATCTAGCGCTAACTGATCCCCGAAGTAAATCTTCAAACCCAAAAAAGTTTTTTTTAAAGTGGGATACCATTTAATGTTTTATTCCATTTCACCCTATAAATAGCTTAATTTAAAATTACGTTATTTTAATCTACCTTGACAACAGAACTGAGGATAATATAATAGAGATTTCCGCAAAAAAAAATATTTGAGTCTGATGATATTTATTTTGCTTTTGCCCGTTTCCCCCTTCCGAGATAAAAAAATACTTTAAACTCCTGGGCACACCACTTTAAAACTAAAAGTTAAAATGTATGAAAGACAACAATATTGAAAAGTATTCAAATTTTAATTTTTTTTAACTTCAACGCGAATCACTTTGAATTTAAAAATGAAACCGTTTAAATTTAAAGTGTCTCAATTTTAAACTTCAAAGAAAAGTTTTGATTTTAAATTCAAAATAAACACTTAAAATTTAATGATTCTGCACGCTTTAAAACACATTAAGCTACGCGCAAACCGACGCGATGGCGGTGGCGATCGCGATAACAATGTGGATGCCGCACACGTAAATCAATGGAGGGGCACACATGGACGCGATATGTGGATTGCGTTCACGTTCCACTGCTGCGTTCAGTACGCGACTTTTCTTGAATGCAGCAAGCAACATTTGATCGCTATATCGCCTGAAGAAAAATGACAGTTTAAAAAAGAGAATTTGAAAATGACTCCAAATACTGAAAAATTAATAGAAAAAAATCGGGAGAATTCCATTTTATATGATCTGTCAAACAAAGATTATAAAAATATAAAAAAAAGGATAAGATATGGGATACAAATATATCGCATTGATGTGAGCAGGTTTTTGAACGCATCTTTATCAAGCAATAAAAGTTATCGCGATCGTCACCACCATCACGTCGGCTTGCGCGTAGCTTTAAAAGTGTTTGTATTAGGAATAAAAGGCCAAAAGAGAACACTTTCAATTTAAAAGTGACATTTTTAAAAGTCATTTGAAGCATTAAATCGTCGCTTGAAAAGCAAAGTGACGTACATCAAAATTTTAGCTTTGTAGCTAAAAACTAAAAAACAAATTTTTTTGAAAGTACACTCAGTATTATTATTATATTAAATAATAAATAAATAATTATACAAAAAAGATTTTTTCATCAAACAAACATTTAAAATATTTGTGCATGTTTCTAAAATTAATTTTTAAAAAACTTAAATAAACAAAAAATTTCGACTTATGTCACTTTGCTTTTCAAGTAAAATTAAATGTAACAGTAAAGTGTTTTTAAAGGATAAACTAAAAAACGTTTAAAATTAGTAATTTAAAAATTTAAAATAATACACTTTTAAAATCCATATGAAAACGTTCACTATAAAGGTGTGAAAGGTTATTTAACAGCTTGACTCATTCCGAAGCTAAATCCACAAAAAAATAGTTTAAAATTTCTACAATTATAAAAATTATTTAAAATTATTCTAGTGTCTTAATTGATAAAAAAATAAATAAATCGAAATGTGATTGCCTCATTTCCATGAAATAAAATATTATAATCTATGCGCTCATTGGATGGCAACATTTAGATGTTATAGTAGCATCACGACCCTGGTCGTATGTCCTACTCTTAAAAAAAAAACCTAACAGGTAATTCGATGCCCAACAAAAGATCAGAGGTTACACTAACTTACACACATCAGTCAGGTGTGAGCACTTATAACCAACAGAACAGATTTACCATATAGCTCTATACCAACCTATACCAATAGCGATATCATCAGGTTCACAAAATCATCAAATAGTACCTAGATATTTTTTTTATTTTATACATCACTAACTATTTATTGCTAACATAATATGTACCTACATATATATTGAAAGTGAATATGATTTCGAAGACAATATTACTTCATGGATAAAATTTGCTAATTTCATGATGTCGATATGATTGCCTCATTATTATATACCTATGTACCTATACCATGATTGTAATAAAAATAAATTAAAATTAATAATAATGAAAAAAATAAAAAAAAAAAAAAAAAAAACAAACAAAAAATAAATATGAACATGACTTTATGTTCGAGAAGAATGAGACATTAAGTATGATTAGACAGGTGCAGCATTTTGAATGACATTTATGCATTAAGTGCTAAGCAAATGTACTTATCGATGAATAAATTATATTATTATAGTTCTTATAATTCCCGCATATGAAGCAGCGGGTGACTGTTTGGTGTTGATCATAATTTAAATTGTCAAGAAAATTATTATTAACATAATTGTTTTTAAATATTTAGTTAGTTTCCTTCAAAATTAATTTAGTAGTTACAATATTTTTCTACTTATATAAAACAAGATTATATTTCATTCAAACATTTTCATACATATGCGACATGTCATGCATGCGTGTAGCATGACATAAATTTCATTCAATGAGTGTCAAGCATATCTCCCAACAGAAGGAGTAGTTTACACATGCATATCATTCAATGATGCAGTTAATGCATGCAGCCGATGCATTCTAGACATTCAAGAAGGATGGAATTTATGTATGAAGGAGAGACATGCATGCAACATACATACATGCAAGAAGAAAATGCATACATAAAACGCCTCGATACACAATGCAATAAAAAAATCCAAACAAAATCGGTATGGATGTACATTAAATATTTTAAAATAATTCCATTCCATGCAGAATACAATACCGCTCCACATACTCCATTTACCACTCCACATTGCCATGCATGATACAAGACATTCCCTATTATGCTTAGCGGATTTCAAAGTATGATACAGTTTGTATTGAATTTGTTGCGATTATGTGGATTATTAAATTAAATTTTATGTTAGCATAGCTCGCTGTATGCTTTCCCTCCTCTGAAAGTAAATCAAATCAAACGAAAACTCTTAAGGAGGCGGAGCAATGGGCGTCCTTTAATTCATTTCGATTGCGATTGAGATTAAAATGTCTTGATATACTCTTATATGCGCGATCGCCCCAACTGCTCGTGATAGTTTGAGCTTTATATTAACTCCCACTAAATCCCTCGTGTGTATATATAGTAATAATTGTGTATACGTATATGAAAACTCACTGCACACGATGCACCTATCACATCTTCTGCATCTTCATTCAAAATGCATTGCATGCGCATTATTTGACTTTTGTGCACCAAAACTAAGAAACTTAAAAAAAAAATTCAAAGTCGGCCTATGACTGCAGCCTGCCTACCTACGATGGGAAGAAGTTTGAAACCATTTTTTTTTTTTTTTTTTTTTTAGTTTCATATTGATTCCGATTGGAGCCGCAAAAATTTATTGCACTTTTGCACGCGTCGCGTCTTCGTCGTCGTCTCCAACTTCAATGATCAAGACATTACCGCGTGGCTGGCGGCGCGACGCTCGCTGACGCAAACTCTGACTATGAAGATGATGATGACCGAAAGACGACGCTTGCACTCAAAGAATATACATATTTGTAAGCGTCTTATCTATGTACTTTCCATTGTTGGCTAGGGCATCTATATGAGACGACGCGACGTTATACAACGGCTCCAAATTCCAATTAGTTTCCTTTGGCCATTCACTAGCATACCGCAAGCTAACAATAATATATCGATTCAATGTGAATTGCTAGCGGCAAGGTGATTTCCATCTTTCGATGCGAGTTCCCGAGCACAATCCAACCGAACGCATAACTCTTCCGAGTATAGTCTCCGCATGTGCTACACTCTATATATGCCTTGCAGCGAGTATAAGGTACTTAGGTTTGTTTGTATGCATTGTTTACATTATAAATTTGTACGTGAAGAGCAATTGCATCTCGTATAAAGCCTGCAAAAATTGTAACAGATGAAATTGCCAGTAACAAACGGTTTGATACCGCACTTTACTTCTTTTTTTTTCGCAAGAACCAACAATTATTGTGCAATGCACAAACATCATATAGCAAATACAATGAGACTGGCTGCAAGATCCTTATCGTCCTGGTAGAAGAACAATAAAAGTCAAACCCATAACTTATTCGATTGTCAAAGTTTTCGAGCAAAGATTGATCCGGTCCGTCCTTCATGGTGACATTTGATGGAATGGTGCAGCCATATAGTTGCGTGTTGCGATATGGATTGTTTGGATTTGAAGATACAACATTTACTTGAAAGCTTTTTTTTTCGTTTTAATGTATTTTAAGTGGGGTGGAAGTAGGATTTGCTGAGAGCACATTTAAATATTGGAAATAAAGATAAAATTTTTTCGAAAAATGTGAAATTTCTGCCAGTCATATATACGAGATATGGGATTTGATCTTTAAGCCGGTAGTTCGGCCTTTCTTATATCTTCCTTGGATTTTTTCCATCCGGGATTTTGGAATTTCAGTATTTTGAATTTTCTGAATTTTGGGCTTTCTGGTTTTTGGGTTTTCAAGATAATAGGTTTTTGAAATTTCGGGTCTTACGAATTTTAGATTAAAGGGATTTTTAGTTTTAAAGTTTTAAGACGGGGGTTCAGTCTTACTTAGATTTTGGCCTTTCGGGAAATTTGGGTTTTCGGTATTTTTTATTTTCTGGATTTAAGTTTTTCTAGATTTAGGGTTTTTTGGATTATAGGTTTTTCTGGATTTTGAGCTTCCTGATTTTTGGGTTTTCGGAATAATCGATTTTGGTGATTTTGGGTTTTGGGGTTCTTAATTCTTCTAGTCTTTAAGCTGGGGTTCCGTCATCCTCGCTTTCCAGGATCTTGGGTTTTCGATATTTTTTTTTCTAGATTTTCGGTTCTCTTGGTTCTGTTAATTGGTTTTTGGAAACATGGATTTTTGAAATTTTGGGTTTAAGGGATTTTAAGTGCTCTGGTCTTTAAGCCGGGGGTTCGGTGTTCCCTTTCTTTTTTGCCTTTCGAGATTTTGGGTTTTAGGAATTTTGAGTTTTCTGGATTTTGGGTTTTCGAGATAATCAATTTTCGAGATTTCGGGTTTTACAAATTTTGTATTTTTTGGAATTCTCAGTTTACTAGTCTTTCGTAATTTTGAGTTTTCGGTAGGTATCTACTGAATTTTGGACTTTCTGGTTTTTAGGTTTTTGAGATAGTCGATTTTGGTAATTTTGGGTTCGATTTTCGAGATTTTGGCGTTTTTGAATTTTGGGTTCAAGGGAATTTCAGTGCTCTATAATCTTAAAACCGTGGGTTCGGTTTTCCTTGGAAAAAGTGTTTTCGGAATTTTATGTTTCTGGATTTTGAGTTTTCTGAATCGGGTTTTCGGGAAGTTTGGGATTTAAAATTTTTTCGATGTTGGGTTTTCTGGATACTGAACTTTCTAGATTTTTAGTTTTGGGTATAATGGGTTAAAGGTATTTTGAGTTTTCTTAATTTAACGGTTTTCTCGATTTTTTTTTTTTATTATTTTCAATAATCTAAAATTTTCTCAAATTTTGTTTTTTTTTTTATTTAAATTTTAAGAGATTTTCAGTTTTTTTGGATTCTGGGTTTTCTATAGATTTTGGGTTTAAATGATTTTCAGTGCTCTAGTCTTTAAGCCGAGGGTTCGGTGATCATTTTCTTCTTTGGATTTTGGGTTTTCGGATTTTTTTTTTTCTGGATTTTGGGTATTCTGGAATTTGAGCTTTCTGAATTTGGATTTTCAGAATAATCGGTTTTCATGAATTTGGGTTTTATGAATTTTTGGTTTCATTGATTTTAAATCTTTTAGGCCTTGCATTTTGGTGATTCGGGATTTTGGATTTTGGAAATTTTGAGTTTTCTTAAGTCTGGGGTTTTCTACATTTTGGGTTTTCTGAATTCTGTACCTTCTGAATATTAGGTTTTCGGTAAAGATTTTGAGATTTTCAATTTTTCCGATTTTTGGTTTTCCGGATTCTGGGCATTTTTGATTTTCGGTTTGGGGATAATATGAGTTTTCTCCATTTTCGGTTTTCTGAATTTTATTTTTGTTTTTTTTTTGTATTTTGTGTTTCTGATTCTTGGGTTTTCGGGATCTTAACTTTTCTTGATTTTGGGTTTTAGAGAAATTTGGTTTTTCTGGACTTTGGGTTTCCAGATTTTGGACTTAAAACAATATTTTCTCCAACTTCCTGGTAAAGATCCAACAATTTTTATTAAATTTTGATATGGCCATCAGATTTGATCAGTATTTAATGACTGTTTTTACATTTCTATCAAAAAAAGGGTTGTTAAATGTTTCCAAAATCCTCTTAAACACCCCCTAGATCACAATATTCTCAGTTAACGTTATACCCATATTGTTCTCGAATGCTCACTTGGCGTTATCTAAGTCGTTTGCAATATATACGTACATTCTTATGTGGTACAAACAAAGTCCATGGTTTTGTCTTGATGTTGAATATAGTCAGAGAGGAATGATCCTAAGAATCTGTACCACATCGGACATGTTCTTCGTTATTTTTCTCTCACATTTGTGGAAAATCGATCTATTTCGCTTTGCATATATTATATGTACCTATACCCTACATATATACGCTCCTATGGCTCATGCGGCTATATTGGTGGTATAAAGCGGGTGCCCAATGTTGAATAGTAAAATTGTCTCTGCTGCCCGGTTATGTTGACAACACTTTGCGCCCATCTATCAAAGTCGAAATAGAAAAATACCGCATTACCTTTGCTTCATGGTGCGTCCGTTCTTCTCTCAAAAGTCTATATAGCCAGTATATACCCAAGTATAAGATAGAAGATATAGAATTGCATCTTATATTATAGGATTTGCAATCACAGTAAACTACAACTTTGGTCCTCTATAACTCAACTAAAAAAAAAAAAAAAAAAAAAACAAAAACTGTCGCGTCTGTCGCAGGGCAAACAATCTTTGTGTTTGAGCCATGCGAACAACAGCAATCATCAACATTGCATATAATATGTAGGTATCTACAGGGAAAACAAGTCAACAATTTTATTGCCAACATTCGTTCCTGTCATCTTATGGTAATTTGCATATAATAAGCCAAATCAGCGGATGGCCACGTTTTAGAATTAAAGCACAAGTTATATATAGAGAGGTGGTTTTTAGAGAGCGGATTGAATGTGCTGTGCGTTGCGGGTCTATTTAGGGCTTTGACGAATGTTATTTCATGTCAGTTTGATGTATGTCTAATTTGTGTGTTTTTGATTCGTCACTGTTAACCCGGTTTTCTTTGTTTTGACAAAGCAAAAATGATAGAAAGAAACATAGGTACGGTACATAAAGAATATATTTGAAATATAAGCCGGTTCTAAAATTAAAGGTGGGCTTAATGGGCAATAGTTCACATAAGTTAATTTGTCTTTAAGTGGGTGTTTGACGCATGTTAGTTGCCAATTTTATGAAATATGAAAAATTTTAGTTTTTTTTATTTGATAGGAAGGTGTGTGATGAATTTCCATCATATAAAGGACCTTGCACATAATATATACAAATATAACAAATATTCGGCGACGCAAACAAATCTTATCGGAGACGACCTTATTCACCCAACATGTATGAGAAGAATTAATGAAATTTATCTCTAAGGCATACTTTCGTAATTAAAAAAAGGTGTGTGATTATATGATAATGAAATATAATATTTTCTGGCCATATCCACCATCAACATCATAGCTGTGCAGAGTGCAGACTTACTATAGTGAACAAATTAGCAAATAATCTTTTCTGAATATAAACAACGCGAGATGATTTATAAGGCATCACTCACTTTACACAACAATTTTAAACAATAGGGTTTTAATTTTAACCCAATGACCTAAAGATGACGCGACGTTAGTTTTTGTTGTTGTTTAATTCTAAAGATGCACTTGTCTTGATCTTTAGTCTTAGTTAGGCGGATTTTACAAGCTATAGGTACTCGTATGAGTTCTCAATTTAAGATATGAGCAAGAGAAACTATCTGCAAATATATAATTATTATAGACGAATCCCTCTAAACGGTACTTTTTCGCTATATTTTTGCATTCCACTCAATTCTTCATACAAAAACCATCCTCTGTGAGTCAAAATCCCTCTATAGGTCGATTCCCCTTATCACGAGTACCTATACATTCTTTCAATTCTTGGCCTATCCCTCTAAGTCATTTTTTTTTCTTTTGCGGAAAACAAAATCTAAAAAGAAAAAGTTCCATATCTTTAAAGATATATACAATATGATGCTTATGGATTCGAAAACTACTGAACCAATTTCACTCAAAAAGTGGGTCTCACAATTTTGCCTGTCAGTCTGTACTGTCATTTCGGCTGCAGCCTAATCGGGTGAGTCGATTTTCTTTAAACTTGGTAGGTACCTAGCGTTTTTTGGTCATTTCCTCGACACGTTTTTTACATTTTTTTTTTTTACCAAAAATAACTGTAGCTGCCTTACAAATTTTTTGACAGAAAATGAAAATCTCATTTTTCTCAAAAATTTGCCGAAATCTTTTTAATTTAGTAATAATTTTTACTATTAGAACAAATTTCCGACAAAATGGTTATACATGGTACCTCCCATAGAACCATTTTTTTTATTTTAGATTTTTTCAAAAACGGCTCAACTGATTTTGATAGATTTATTTTTCCGAAAACGACTTGACGCATTTTTATTAAACTTAGCACCCAACAGTTATTTAACATTATCTTATGTGCCATTTTGGATATTTGAAAAAAAAACGAATGTGCTGCGATGTGCCCAACTTTTACTGCGATGCACCATATTTAAAAAAAAATGGTACTAAGCGTATAATTTTAAGAGGCTAACCATTTTTAGAAAATGTTTAAAATAAATTCGTCCGTAGAATTTGCAAATTTGCGAATTTTAAAAAATATTTAAGGCACGTGCCGACATGTGCACAATTCAGCACAACTTGTTTTTTTTTTTCAAAATCACTGTATTGTGCTCAACTTGTGCCGGCATTTGCCGTAAATAAATATTTTTTTTAAATTGGCAAATTTGTAAATTTTACGGATGAATTTTTTTGCAAATTTGCGAATTTAAAAGAAATATTTATGGCACTTGCCGACACAAGTGGAGCACAATACAGCACAACTTTTTTCTTTTGAAAATCGAAAATGGCGGTGCTAAAAAAATGGCTATCCTCTAAAAACCACGCTTAGTACGATTTTTTTTTAAATACCGCACATCACAGCATAATTTGGATACATCGCAGCACAAGTTGGGCACATCGCAGCACAACTGTTTTTTTTTACAAAAATCCAAAATGGCGGTGCTTTCATGCACATCATTATCTTACATACATAATTTAAATAAAAATATTTTTAAAGCCGCAAAAAAACGGTACCTACCATCTCATACAAATGTTTAAAAACCGGTAAGGAAAATCTCATTTTTGCAAAAAAAAGACTCCTACGATTTTCATTAATATTTTTGGAAAAAAATTGTATCACCGTTTAGTAACGGTTTCTTTCATAGAAACTTTTTTTCGGTTTTCGAGGATCTCATAACCCGTTGAACCGATTTGAATGAAATTTTTTCAAAAGCGCTTCTAATAAGTTAAAATAATGTTACATATCAAAATTTTCAAAATTTTTGTTTTGAAAATTCGATGTTTCGAAAATGGGTAGATGATTTTTTTTTGAGAATTATTTTTTTAATTTAATTAATAAACACTAAAAAATGCCGTACCTACCAATTTTTTGTTTCTTAAAAATGTTTTATAATTTTAATTCTATTCTATATATTATGTAACCAATAGTTCCTCTTATACCATAGCAAGACAGAAAATGGCTGGAAAGTCCTTTAAATCAATTTTTATGTAAACGACCTTAAAATTTAATTTAAAGTAATTTAAAGCAATGAACGATAAATAAAACATTTGTAGACGTCAAAAATAACATTTGTTCTATATTTAGGTATAATCTCCTCAACCAGTGGTCGGGACCACTCTTAAGATAAGCTCATAAACATTCTCGACGAAAATATGTTCGAAAACTTTGAAAGAAACTGACACTGTCAGTTGACACTGACCAAGTTGGGCACATCGCAGCACACCCACTTTTTTTTTGCAAAAATCAAAAATAGAGGTCCTAACTTTACAAACATGCAACTCTTGTAATTTATTTATTTGTTTTTAAACCTAGGTATAGGACATACATAAATCTATCTGGTTTTAGCGTTCGACTTACTTATAAATTTAAAACTTTAATAACTTAAATAACACTTAAATATTAAACATAAATATTAATATCAAATAGATTTAAAAATAAAAGAAATAAGGTTATTTAAGATAAAATACATTCGCACGTTAAATAAAATATAATGACAACCTAGTTGATAATTATTTTATTAATTTAAATATAAGTTTGAAAAATGTCTTTCTATATATTGTTCAAAATATTTAAATAAAAAACATTGAGTAACTCCTGACAAATTGGGGTCTTTAACTTACTTAATAAAAATATTTTCCTTTACCTAAATAAACTATCAATATAGTTAGGACATTTGAACCTGCACATTTGTGTAGTTTATTGTCATAAATTGAAATTTTGATATTCGTCAATTTTTAATCAAATAATTTTTAAGGTCAATATCATTCATCATCTCCAAAACTAAAACAACAAATCTTGTTTTGTTTCCCACAGTGTTAAAAAAAAACACCCACTAAATCGTGATTCGTCTTGAAAGTGTAAATTTCTTCCCAATTAACAAAAATTTTAATGTAATAATCTTAAAACCATCGAATTCCCTTCATAGTACCCAAATTAGAACGCAGCATAAATAATGTGTATACAAATAGTCTAATAATAAACCCATTAGGGTAAATATTACACAATAAATCCTCTTCGTCATATTAATATATCTAACCCTCAAGCACTCAAAGAGAAAACATACCTAAAATTTACTTTACAAAAAAAAAAAAAAAACGCTTCATCAATCGTACTGATTTTATAACCCATATTCTGTCTCCCATGAAGAGCTTCATTAAAAACAACAGATCACCCAATTAGCAGGAAGCAGCCGTTCCCATAAGCCAAAAATTATGTATATCGTGGTATGTAGCTATATTCGGAAACACGCCACCTAGGCTGGCATCATCACGGCCGTGTGAAAAGCTCGAAAAGCATTACACTAACTGAACAAGTCAACAATTCAACATAAGGTTCACTGAACGTGTGGGTTTTTTTGGTTTAATCAAATAAGAAATTCATTCAAAAAAAAATATACATTTATAACTTTCCAGCCAGAGCGCAGATGAAATAAGATGGTCAATACCTACATATTATGGTCTTTAACGCAGAAAAAAAAAAAACAATAAACACAAAAAGTATCTAATTTTTCATCTCATTGTAGATGACATGAAACTAAAACAATTCGATCTTTCTTGCTCGTTCCCGATGTGTGGGGCTTGGGTTGTTTTTTGTTCTTCATCACGTACACCTGTTGGTATTGTTGCCTTAGCCTCTGTTTTAACAATTTGACGAAATATAGGTTTTGAAAACCTCTTAACTCTTAATAAAGGTGAATTTCACCTTAAAAATATCAAACATTTAAAAGACGATTTTACAAACTTATATCTGCAGTAACTGCATCAAATTTAAAGCTTAGCCCCAGGATTTTAAGTTGACTACTTAGGTTCTTATTTGTACCTACTTCTCCTGGCTGGTGAAATTTATTTTACTTAAGCAATACCCTGATATACTTTTACCAAGACAATATTTCTGACTAACGAATGACGATCAGTGGAATATCAAAGTTAATTATTTACTTAGGGGCTTTTTTTTTTTTTTTTTTTTTTTTTAGGGAGCGGCCAATATTGACTTCCAATTCCAAGCTCAAAATGTAAACTAAAATCTTAAATACTTATGTTTACTCTTCGTTGTTTCTGACATGATTTTGCTGTGTATCTGAAGCCATCATTTTAAATAGGTTTGATATATTTACTTGATGTACTTAACTCGTTCCACTTAAAAATCTTAATTTCATATTTTGATTGACTAAGCCATCGAGCTTTGAAACTTTGAAAAAAAAAAACATAAAACTATATTAATGAATATGCAAAGTTTAATAATATACCTAATTTCTCTTAAGACATTTGATTCCATCATTCTTCATCAGTTGTTTTTTTTTTTTTTTCTTATGAAGAATTGATTCTCATTTCCATAAACTACTTAGGTGGTATGATATGAATTGGAATCAGAGTTTGTTTACGACATCGTATCAGTGACGGACAATACCTATATACTCTTTGGACCACCTGGAATTTTCACATATCATATTATATTTTGTATTAAGGGAAATTGAGAAAATATTATGACATTGGGTGGAAAGGTAAGAGGCGGCTGCGTAAGATAGGTATATGAATATATTTCATGGATATCAATAGTTTCTTATATGTTTTTTTTTTTTTTAAGACTGTTAGAAGGCCTAATTAACGGTGATCTATGTAAGTTAAGTTTTTATTTTACTAATAAATATAAATATTCTTTATATAAGTGATATTTTGTTTCAAACTTTTATTTTTTTTTTTTTGGAATTGCCCATGAAATTTAAATTAAGGATCATGATTAATTTTTATCAGGGCAATGGAAAATTTCTTCAACATATTATATAGCGGACTTCGATTCAGGTATCGAGAATCAGTCATAGGTAGTTAAAATGATCTCGATTTCTAAAAATGAGTATTAGCTATACAAGAGGTTCAATTTGTTCGTATATATTTTTCTATCATCGAAAGGTTTCCAATTTTAAATATCAAATTAGTTCAAGTTGATACGCTTCAATCTTTGGTTGAAATTGCCCTAAAAATATTAAGTAAGTATTTCCTCTTAGTATAAGTAGTAAATTAAGTACAATTTGTAATTTCCAATTTTCTCAAAAACTAGATTACATTTTAGCATCATATGGTTTATAATAGGCTTGTTTTTTTGCAAGCCCGGGTTGAATTGGTTGAAAAAAACGACAACGGTGATTAGCGATACCATCACAGAAACAAAATGGGGTTTTCATATAAACTATCGATAACAAGTATCTAATTCACGCTGGTTATACAGTTTTTCGGCGCGCTTAAGTTAAACCCCTAGAATTCTCTTGGATTAGCTAAGCTCGCAGGGGATGAATTGTTGTTGTATTTAACATGTGAATTACCATCGACAACGTTTTGTTTATCCAATTCCCCCCGGGCTTACAAAAAAATTAAAAACACCCCTAGTGTTTGACTTAAAATTGATAAGAACATTGAATACTGAAAAAAATACTAAATAATAAAAGTAAAGTAAAATTAAAAAAAAAAAATTAGTTTCCAAATTTTATTTTTCATTTTTTTTTTTATTAAAAATTTTGAGTTTGAAAATTATTTTTCCAAAAAGTATTCGCTTAAATAACTTGAATTAAAAAGTGCATTGAAGAATGGATTTCTGGATTTAAAAAAAGATATAACATGACAGTTTAAGTGTTGTCGTTGTATTTAAATATTTGTTTTCTTTTTCAAGTCAATTTTTTTGAAAATTCCAATATGGCGGTTTAAGTTTCAGACTAATTTTCCCGAAAATCTACCCATATGCGCTATTAATAACCTAGAGGGGGTTACGAATTGTACAATAAAAATTAATGAATTTTTTTAACGGTCGTATGGTTATTCCGACTGTGCTAATTTTTTTACATATACAATGTTTTATAGGCTTGGACTATTATGGCAAGTATCGTATAAAAAGAATAGTATTCGAGATTTGATCAAACAAGATATTGCGATGATAGCGAAGTTGTTGAAATCTGGCTCTAGCCTATAAACGGATAGATCGATTTTCTTTTAACTTGGTACCAGTGGGCAGTGGCGGATCCAGGATTTGGTCATTGGGGAGGAGGCCAGCTACAAATAGAAAACTTAAAGATCAATAAAACTTGCGTGGGCTTTGTGCTGCATTATTTATGTGCATGATGCTATTTTCGATAAAAAAAAAACAAACAAGCACAAACTGAGCTTTAAACAGCGCAAGTATAATAACTTTTAAAAGATCGTAATTTATTAAATTTGTACGGCCAATGGCAGAATAGGTTGAGCACAATACAGTGCAACTTTTTTTTTCAACTCAACTCAACGCCTTAAAAAATTTATTTTTGGCCCTGAAAGTTATTAATATGAGAATCATTTTTTTGAGCAAATTGCAGCACAACTTTCATGTTTTTGAAAATCGTAATTTTGCAAAAAATAAAAACTTCGTCCCTAAAATTTCCAAATTTGCGAATTTAAAAAAAAAATTTACGGCACAAGGAGGCACAAGTTGAGCATAACACAGCACAACTTTTTTTTTTGGAAAATCGAAAATGATGGTTCTAATACCACGCTAAGTTCCTTCGCAACATTTGCGTTCTGTCCTAAAAGTTGCAAATACGCGATTTTTTTATCTCTTTGATTATATCATTTTTTGAGCACAACTTTAAGTTTTTAGAAAAACTTAATTTTGCAAAAAAAAAATCCATTCGCAAAATTTGAAAATTTGCGAAATTTTTAAAAATATTTACGGCACATCGCAGCACAAGTTGAATACAATACAGTCATTTTTTTTCAAAATCGAAGTCACTAACTTCACGCTAAAAATATGGCTGGTCTCTAAAAACCATATTATGCTTAGTACGATTTTTTACAGCATAAGTTGGTCACATCGCAGCACAACCGCTTTTTTTACGAAAATCAAAAATGGCGATGCTAACTTCTTTTTGTCATTATAATATTGAATAGTATTTTAATATGTTGCTTTGGAGAGGTATGGGTAAATTGTCTAAGTCTTCAAAATTTTAATTACCTTAATGTACGTAGGTATTAATGCGGGTATACTCCTTTTTCAACTAAGATACATTTGAAGTTTTTGAGGTAGGTAAACCCACTTAAAAAAAAGTTATAGTCGAAATTTTATAAAAAGATAAGTTTTCTGGAATTAAGTAGGTTAAATGTCGCCAAAATTTAGGACGAAGAGAAACAAATATTTAATAAATAAATAAATAAATATAAAAATATTTGGTTTAAATGAACATGGGGGGTCCGGACACGAAACCCCCCGTGGATCCGCCACTGCTTGGTATAATTATACCTTATACGTTTTTTGGGCATTCTCCCGACACATTTTTTTTTTTTCACTTTTTTATGATCAAAAATAACGGTACCTGCCGTACAAAATTTTTTACCAAATAATGAAAATTTATTTTTCAAAATTATGCCGCAACTTTAAAAAAATCAAAAATAGTAATTTTGATTACTAAAAGGCTACCATTTTATAAAAACAAAACCCAAAAAATAGTTATAACCATTAGAACCATTTTTTTAATTTCGATTTTCTCAAAACTGATGTTACTCAATGTTTTATGTAATGGAGAATCTTTTAAAAGGTTTTAGAAGAATTGGATATCAACATTTAATTATTTTTTTTTACTTTTAAAAAATGTTTCAAATTTTTTGTTTGAAAACTTAATACATATTTCGAAAATGACTTGATCGATTTTAATTAAACTTAGCATCTAGCCTTTTTTTAAAATTAAATAGCAGATTTTTAATAAAAACTAATCTTATAACCAAAACTAACAATACCTGCCATACATTGTGTTTAAAAATTGGTAAGGAAAATCTCATTTTTCTTAAAAACAACTTCTACGATTTTGATAAAAAAATTTTAAGTGATCTAACATCAGATATTATTTGAAAAAAATTTGTATATTTATTATCTACTATTTATTTTTCTTAAATGTTTTTTCAAAATTTATTATATAAATTTTTTTTTTTTTTTTTTAATCGTTCCAACGATTTTTGACATTTTTTTCTCATAAAATAAGATTAGACTTCCATAACTTATGTATTTTTCAAATCAGACTAATAGATCTCAATTATACACAAAGATACCAACCTACATTCGCAAACGCAAAATTCCATTGACATTAAAATATTTGTTCAAATAATTCAATACTTTTTAAAATAAACCACACAATCTATCAGATTTATACAAAATCTCCAAACGACATTTTTCGGTACATATATGCAATAATTCTAACAACCCGCGAATAAAGGACAAGAATCCACAATTCAAAAAAAAAAAAAAAAAAACTCCAAGCATTTGTCATCATGCTAATCTCATTTGCCAAAACGCCGGCCATCTCAATACAAAAAAAAAAGGAGAAGTGAAATAAGACCAAACAATGCTTTCGAAAAAAACATTAATTTATTGCATTCCCAACACCATCGATGTGTGATCCTCCCACCGACCGCAATCATATTTGGTCCATCTGAATTTCATACCTTTAAAAAATAAAAATATATAAATAATCATTCCCTCTCACTCTCTTGGGTGTAGGTAATATTTATGAACCACCAAAAAGTTTCATAAAAAAAAAAATACATAACACCGAAACATTCCTTTTACTTTGGATTCTAGTATAAACTAAGGTATGAGCGTATATCATGGGTATTGGGTACCTAACCTATACACATTTGCGCCTTGGGGAATTTATCTAGATCATTTCGAACCCTCGAAACCAATAACATGTCAAATCTTAACACACAAAGCCATTTTTATTTCGGTTCAACTTGCCCAATCTTACTCAAAGCATCTTTTCTCCCTGAAGTCGCTGTCTCCCGCGTGCGGGACCTAAGACGACCAGATTGGCCTGGCCGCTGTATACCTATATAGAATGCTTCTTGGAGTTTTGATTTCTTTGGAAGATATATGGCATCTGGTGTCGATGATCGAGAAAACCAATAAAGTTTAAAATATTTTGACATTTCCAAACAGAGATATAATACAATGTTAAGAAAATAGTTGAGGGTTGGAGGATAACATTTTTATTGTTTGTCTTTCTCAAACCTTAGAATCTTGAGAGTTTATGGGTTCACGATCGAGGACAACAACACACGACAAATTTTAGAAAATTTAGAACATAAAAGGCCCAATCAACCAACGGCCAAAGCAAAGCAACAGGGAATTGAATGAGGAAATTATTGCTTGGCCACAAAAGTCAAATTTGAATGAGGGAAAGGTGAGAAATAAAGAAGCCCCGATACAATCAGCACAAATACAACACAAACCAGAACAGAGGCTCATATATACATTTCCACAAGCGAATGCACATAAATTCAGTAGAAACAAGGACACGTCAGGAGGTTATTGCTGACAAACTGTGTGCACCTTTTTTTTTTATTTATATTTATTTTTCTTCTCTCGAAAGTGTGAATTTTGTCGTCTTTGAAAGTTCATCGTTCGTTCGACTTGGATTGGGACCTGGACAAACCAATTTAATAAACAAACTCACTGATGCTGCTGCGTATAAGGAGAACAAAATAATGATTCAGCTCAATATTTTTCAGGATCATCATTATTGTGATTGTGCTATGGACCATTGTTGGTGGTGATGCAATTTATTGCCTTCAATGCGGAATGACACAAAAAGAACACAATATATACACGAGTTGAAGTGGAGTGTCCTGGATGAGATCAAAACTGAAATGAATGGTTTTTGAAGAAAAAAAAAATTTGGTACACTTATTATGTTTTTGTTTAAATATTGACAAAAAAACTAAGTGGAACGAAAAGAAAGAATTATATCTATTATGATAAGATTCCATATTGGAGAAAAATACAAATTCCAATATCACCAAATTAAAAAATTCATAAGTTCATCTCAAAATTTTTATTTTTATTTTCAACGATACGGTCGTTGAAACCTGATATTTTCTAAAATTTATTGAAGATATTTTCAATGACCAAAATTAAATTTTAGAGTAGACCGTTTTCGAAAAACGTCGTTTGCGTCAAAAATTCAATTGCAATATGTTCATAAAAGCAGACTGCAAAAGTCAACTGTTCGAAAACCCAAATTGAAATTTTTATGCAAAAGCATTATTTTCGATGGGTTGGCTACGTTTTCCCGCGGCAAGTTTTCCCGCGTACGTTTTCCCGCAAAACGTTTTCCCGCAGAACGATATCCCGAATCACAGTTTCCTGTGTAACGTTTTCCCGCCGATTCCTACTTTTTTCAATACAAATCGACAGCGCATGAACAAAATTCATTTCGGTAGTAGTTTTCTTGTACAAAAGTCTTTTCTTGTGTTAAGGTGAGGTATGTATGGGGGGAATGCTGCCCCCCTGCAACCCCCCTGCTTGGCACACTATAGGATTTGGGGTAAGTGCGAGGTAAAGTGCATGAAAAGTTTCTTTTTATCATTTGGTAGTTTTTGTATGAAAATTGCTAAAATGCCTTTTTAAGCGTATGAAATAAAAAAACGCTTAAAATTAAAAAAAAAAAAATATTAAAATTTTAACAAACATAAAATATTTAATATAAATGCAAAATAGTATTGTCAAAAAGTACTAATTAGTATTGCCTATCCCGCCGCCAATCCCGTGGAAAATTATATAGGCAATCATTCCGCAGGATATCGTGCTGCGGGATTGTAGCAAAAAAACTAACTTTCAAATCGGCAGGCAAACGTTACACGGGAAAACGATCGCGGGAAAACGTAGTGATTCCATTTTCGATAAAGGAGTTTACTAAAGTTACGTCTGCAGTAAAAAAAATCGATCTGACGATAAGAATATTGACCATAGAGTGCTCATCAAACAGATTTTATGCAAGCAGAACGATTGGATACTTGACGACAGCAATATTTTCGTCAAAAAATGTTGATCATTTGACGACAAAATTTACGTTTATTTGACGTTTTCGAAAACCGCCATAGTAAAGGAATAATTCGAAAATGGTGCTAACGATTTTGATACCTAAAAATTTGGTATCGATTTTTTAATAGATTTTCTCGCTATCCGCTGAAATTATTTTGATCAATTTTCTTTTATATTCCAGTGATCACTTCTATTAAAAAATATTCAATCAATAAAGAGGCTTTATTTAAATTAAGTACTTAATATGTTTATTAAAAAAAAAATTACAAACAGCTTTGTTCCGCACATAGTTCCAAAAGTTCCAGACCGCCAGATTTAGTCATTTTTGGTCGGAAGCCATTCCACAAGTCAAAATTTTTTTTTTTTCTTAAAAAAGAGAGCTCGTACAACATTTATATCCTTCTTGCTAGTTTTAGTCCAAGGAATTTCTCCTGGCTATTTCTGGATGATTGTGAAAAGCCAGGCCACTGGCCGGTGACAGAATTTGTCAGTTGAATTCAAATATCAATATCGACCGAGGTTTGCTCAAGTGTTTATTTAATTTTATTTTAGTTTTTTGACAATTAAGCATACATAAAGGGTGTTTTTTTAGACTTGTGGTTTTCAAGAAGAAATAAAACGCATATAATTTAATTTTATGGCCAAGAATTTAGCTTTATTATAAAGATAAAAATGATTTCGGGCAAGTGGCCGCCGCCACTCTGTTGGCTCGAATAAATTCCAACCGAGAGGCCCAATAGGCCCCAGCTCAAATTGTTACGCGCGATGGCGGATGGACTCATTATGGGTCTTCTTCGATACTCTGCTCCACAGCAGCGTCTCTGAGGATGCGCATTATCCACTTGAGTAAACGTGGTGCGAAACCGATCCATGGTTGCTCGAATTATTCTGCTGGGCGATTTTGTCGACCGAAAATTGGACGCAGCGCGCGATGCGTCATGCGAACCGAACCATTATGTTAGTAATAAATTTGCACGATTTGAAAACGTTTTTCAGGAGTTTAGTCTATTCATTATGAAATGGCAAACCAAACTGAGCATAAATCAAGTGACAGCTGTCAAAAAGACCAACTCCGAAAAAAGTATTGCCAGATTGAAAACCACACGTCTAAAAAAATACCCTTTATAATATGTGCTTTTTTAAGAAAATCTTCATAGTATAATGCACAATTAAAGATTTTTTGTTTTTATATTAATAAACTTAATAAAATCAGGTATACGTTTATTTTTTGTTAACATTTTTTTTTTTTTTGGAATGAGATTTTTGAAAATTTTGATTAAGAGTCGAGTCGAGTATATTTTTGAAGTTTAGAAAGTGGTCCAAACTAGTGCAAATAAGTGCGAAATTTTGACAGTTTTCGTTGTCCTTGAAAGCATTTTTATCCCCACTCCTCAAAATTTGACATTAAGCCAGGTTTAAATGCGAGATTTGTTGGGAGCAAAGCTAAAATTGAATTGAAAAAATTTTTCAAAATTATCTTTTGATAGTTCAATTTTTTGAAAACTAAACGGGTTGATGAAGACCTTTTTTATTTTTGCTTTTAAGTGCTTACGGAATCAGGCATTTTATTCCCAAAAAAAAAAAAACGGCAGAAGGCTATATTCAACGATCAAATTTTTGGATGATCAAAAATTAAGGATAAAATGTTTTAATGTCGTAAAAGAAGTAAATTTTTTTGGCCACTTTATTTTCGTTTTCATCACTCGTCTTCAATGTCACCACTGATGCTATCAGCTTACTGCAGAAAAAGCCAATTTTCTTGTACAACCACATTTCGAGGATGCCAGTAAGTGTTTTGAGATCTTCTAGTGTAGATACTTAACTCATAACTAGGGTCTTATAAATTAGGCAAATGTTAGACGGAATAGGTTAGCAATCGCAAGCACTACTTCCCCTGCGCCGGGGCCACCCCCAACTGTGCCAAATTTTTCGTACTTGTGCTCTTCTGAAAGTTTTAAAAAATATCGATGTACAAAAGTCCGTTGGTCCCGATAGAAAACCCTTATTTTGTTCCGAAATGGTGTTCTTCATACGATATAGAAAAACCACTTTAACATCATTGGTCATAATATACATATACTGGTACTTTTTCAAGTGAATTTAAAATAGGTTTGTCTAGCTTGTCCTTAAAATAAACTAATCTTATTATTCTTCCTATAACTATCATCTAATTACACTTATCTTCGTTCTTTCCAAGGTCATTGAATTGCTGATAAATCACATGTTTAAAAAATATCATGAAGAACGAAAACTTTTTCTGAGGAAGTACGGATTTCGATTAATTGGTGCTCTAATAATATAAGTATCTCACGTAGAAGTTAAAATTTAAATCAATTTCTATACCTTTTTAGAGTTCAATTATTGCTCTTGATATTCCAAAAATGTTTAATAGAATTTGGCATAAAGTTTTGCTAACTAAAATTCGTAAAATTGATATCGATGGATCTTCGTTACATTACTTCTCGGACCGCTTAAAACCACTCGAATTGGAATTTAAGTCAAGAAATTCACAAATTTTATACTGACGTGTACCTCATCAGGCCTCCGTTTTCTATTCGACTTTCTTCCTCATATTTTTACCAACACCCTTCTGTCTGAAATTTGTATAATCTAACTATTTTGCAGGTGACAGTTGTCTCACTTTTTCATATTCGTTTCCATATAGAAAGAATGTGATCTTCTTTTTCGGATGTGGCATGGAAACGAATGAAAAACTTCTTGAATTCTTGAATACACCATTTACCATGAAAAAACCAATGCTTTCTTTTTTCATTAAATCAGAGGCTATCCCTTAAGCCACTGGTATTATATGAGTGGAACTTCTATCGACGAAAACTGAACAGTTTTCTATTCACCTTCTATGACCACATATTCCACATTTCTATAACAACGCTGCAAAGTGCTTAGTGCTTAATTCAAGAAATTTCGCCAAAGGTTCTGATCCCAATTTAACCTATATAAGACATACCTTTCAAATACAGAAAATAGCATTTGAAATGATATACAAAGTAAAATAGAAACATTTCGTTCCAGTTTCTATAGCACTGCGGTTATGTTTCATGGCCAACTTAATTTTCAATGTCCTGCTAAGTTGGTAGAAAGTTAGCAGAATACCCAATTTTTTTGCAATCCAAAAGAGCTATAATTTTGAATCTGTATTCTCTAAGGTGTCGTGATCTTAACTTTATAGGTACACTTAGTTTTAGTGAAACAGTTGAATTCCTCCTTTAAATCAAACAATTGCAGCGTAATAATACTCGAGCTTCTAGGAATTTTCATCAGTTTTGAGAACAAATCAAACTAAAATTTTGTGCAGTTTTTTATTATATTTATATACATATATATTGATTGATTAATTTATTTACATAAAAAAATGTAAGGAAGATTAAAATAAAAAGTTCACAAAAAATGTAAAAATCGATATTTCTCACATTGCAAAACAATTAATTTAAGAATATACGAGGAATGCCCTCCTCGAAGAGTCATTTTATAATATGCTTTCTCTTCCACTTTCGAGCACAAAAATTATATTATCTGCCCTTCACGCATATGAGATTGTGATCTTTCTTAGCATTGTATATATTACAGCATATAACGTTAAAAAGTACCTTTTTTTTCAATGTCGATAATCAGTCAGACACAGGGTGTTTATTTGGTAACAAAAAAGCAGAAGTTTCTCAACTACCACCCATGGTTGCCTGAAGATTTCCCAAAATCAATTAATCAATACCAATTTTTCGACCAAAGGCAAACCACACAAACACACACACACACACATCGAACGAATGAAAAAACTCTGATTCTGATGGTGACCACCACCACCACCACCATCACACTGACTGACCACACTATGGACCACAAGAACAAAACAATACAATTGGCATTATCTCGTTAACATGATCTTTATTTTGTGCACAAACTACAAGATATATTTTTTTTTTTTTGGTTTTGTTTTATTTTTCATCCTGTCCAGGTCATGATCCGATTTCTTATAATTTCTTATATGGATACGATTTGAATTCACTATATATAATGCTCTTCGAAAATATTTTGGAAGCAGTCAAAATGGAGTTAATAAATATCTTATTTTTTGTTGTTGTTGTTGTTCTGGTTTTGGTTCTGCTTTCTCGATGTATTTGGTCAGATAAGAAGGCGAAAATCAGTTTCAATTTATTACCACCAAATCAATTGGTATTTTTTGAGGTTTTCAGTTTCCAAATAATTTAGTTTTTTTTTTGTATACATTTGTGTGGGTTCTCGTTTTTTTCTTTCTGTTTTCTTTAAAGATTCTGCAGAAAGAGCACACGACAAATTTGAATAAGACAAAAAGAAATAATATACCTATATCTTCTCAAATTCCACATTAAATTTATAGGTTTCATTGTTTTCTTTGAACTTGGAGATTTGTCAATATTCCATTATTTATTTATTTTTTAGGTCTTGTATTATTTGTATTTTTAAATTTGGATTTATAATTTGTTTTATTGTATATAAGAATAGGTATAGTCATCAGACTTTTAATTAATTATAATAAATATAAATACGGCATAAATAAATTTTCATTTATTTTTATTTATTTATCTATTGTTTCACCAAACAGACTACGATAGTGTTATGCAAGCAAATACAAATTTAAAATCTATTTCTGAATTGATCTTAGTTAATAAAGTTGAAGATCGCTGCATCCGTAGTTTTTTTCTTTTAGACTTGCAGATATCGATAAGTATGATATCAATAGTATTGGAAAATTTTAAACACCAAAATGTTGAGGGCAAGTTTTTCCAAGGGCGATGTCCGTGAAATTTTTTTTCACTTAAGCGGGGTTCGTTTGAGTGAAAAACCCGCTTAAGTGAAAGAAAGACTGTGACATTTTGCAGTTTCTCTTAAGCGGGTTTTACTGTATATTTTTTTAGAAGCGCAGATATACCACAATAATTAATTTTTTATAAAAAAAAATTGCTCTATGTATTTTTTTTTCTTTTTTCTTTTAAATTTTTGTTTAGTTTTTTTGAACATGAAAAGAAATAAATACAAGCAAGCTTAGACCCCTTTTATTTTGGATCAACGAATAGTGTATAAAAAAAATTGCATGCACAAATTAGATTTTCCAAACTCTAAAGGCGATGTTTTTTATTTTTTTTTATTTCATGCCCTTATGTCTTTTATTCTTGCCTAAAAAAATGGTAATAATAAGCAATTTTTAGCATTTATTAATGCGGAGTTAAAAAATTAAATTTCAAAAAAAATTAATAACCTATTTTCGAAATATAGAATTTTCAAAAAATCATTTTAAATTTTTTTTGTTAATTAAATTTTTTTTTTTTTAATTTTGGTATGCGTATTATTCAAAGTTATTATAAAGTTCTGTATACAAAATTTCTCTTAAATCGTTTTTGCAGATAATGAAATAGTCGAATACCAAAGAAATGGTTCTATATGAGAGGTACCATATTTTTAATCGATAGATAATTTTTTTTTTCAATAATATAGAAAATCGTACATGATATTAGCTCACTTAAAAATTTCAATCAAAATCGTAAGAGCCGTTTTTGAGAAAAATGAGATTTTTCTTATCGGTTTTTAAACACTTGAATGGGAATTATCGTTATCTATCTTTATATATAAATAAAACAAAAGATGATATTTTGTATGTTTACGTGTAACTCATGCAATTTTCAATCAATTTACTTGGTATCTCTTTTAAACTTTTCGGAAAATGGACTTTTTCATTCAAAAAAATGCAAAAAGCAAATGCATTTCGCTTAGGTATTTGCGAATTTCATAATTTCTACAGATGCCATTTTCACATATGTCATTTTGACAGATATTGACTGCTATCATTTTGACAGTGTCTTTTTAATAGATGTCATTTTGACAGATGTCATATTGATGGGTGTCATATTGAAACAGCGCCATTTGTTGAGCAACATCCGATATGTACATAGATACTGAGATATCAGCATTGCAATCCCAATTACATTATTCGTCAGAAAAATGTCTCTGTTTTTTTGCCATAAAATTGAGGAAATCCAGTTTCTTGTTTACCCAATTTTTGAAGAAGATGCGCTATCCAGGCGCAGTGTTAGTTACATCTGATAACGCCAATAAAGAGGCGACACTATCCAAGACCAAGATAACGCCCCGATACAATTCCCTATCCAGGCTACACCAAGCGAAAACTATTTGGGTGCCTTCCTGTTTTTATAAGACAACGCCAATAAGGTGGCGACACTAGCTATAAGGCCAAAATGACACCAAGAAAAGTTTTCATATCTAGGCTACGTCAAGTTAAAACTTTGTATGCCCAGTGTAACGTACATCTGTCAGAGCCAATAAATAGACAGTTCTATCCAGGGCCAAGATAAAGCCAGAATAAGCATAAATTAGTCAAGATCGGCCAGACTTGCGCCTATTACTAGGCCCAGCATAGGGTTTACTATATAAGGTGCACCGAAAAGCTAGAGCGAGTAGATTCGGTTAAGTAAAGAAAAAAATATCGTATGGGAGGGGGGAGGGTCTATTTCCCCCCGTTTAGGCAGGAGGGGAAATTTGGGGAAATTGACTTAAAACGTAAAAAAACATATTTAAAAACAACGGTTAAACTTACAATGGTAGGTAGGTAGGTAGAAATGGCGGTCACGAGCCACGTGGCTCATCGACCCAATTAGCGCTAGAGTGCATGTGCGTGAAGTTAGCACCGCCATTTTGGATTTTTGTAAAAAAAAAAAGGTTGTGCTGCGATGTGCCCAACTTGTGCTGCGATGTGCCGTATTTAAAAAAAAAATCGTACTAAGCGTTTGGTTTCTAGAGGCTATTCTTAATTTTTAGCTTGAAGTTAGCACCGCCATTTTCGAATTTCAAAAAAAAGAAGGTTGTGCTGTATTGTGCTCAACTTGTGCCGGCATGTGCCGTAAATTTTTTTTTTTCAATTCGCAAATTTGCAAATTTTACGCACAAATTTTTTTGCAAAATTGCGATTTTCAGAAAAGTCAAAGTTGTGCTGTATAATGCTCAAAAAATAATACTAAGAACCGAAGAGATAACAAAAAAATTCGCATATTTACAGCTTTTAGAGAACAAAAATATATTAAACGAATTGAAAAAAAAAAAAAATAAATGGCACATGCCGGCACAAGTTGAGCACAATACAGCACAACCTTTTTTTTTTTGAAATTCGAAAATGGCGGTGCTAACTTCACGCTAAAAATTAAGAATAGCCTCTAGAAACCAAACGCTTAGTACGATTTTTTTTTAAAATACGGCACATCGCAGCACAAGTTGGGCACATCGCAGCACAACCTTTTTTTTACAAAAATCAAAAATGGCGGTGCTAACTTCACGCACATCTAGAGTGCGCCGTTTTGCTACCATAACTCATAGAACCTGTGGATGGAAGTGGTTTCGATTTTCTGAGTCTCGCAGCAACATGCCACATTTATCAGATTTTCGGTTGGCTCAGAGACGTGCAAGGTTTGTCCCCTTAGAACGATCATTTAGTTCTACTAAAAATTTACAGTGGCTACTGAGATTTATCCTAGAGCCAGTGCGTTTCGTTAAGGAAGCAGATCAAATCTTTGATCTTCATCTCAGAAAGTTCATTTAGGTCATTGAAAAAAGGTTTACCAAGTGACTGAGTTCTTTTTCTGGCCAAGGCGGGGCATTTACAGAGGAAATGAATGACTGTTTCCTTTTCCTGCTTGTCTCCGCAACTACGACAGTGATTATTGTGGGGAATACGTAGCTTCGCTGCATGCTCTCCGATTGGCCAGTGTCCTGTACATGTTGCAACGACCCTGGCTATGTCTCGCCTGGGTCTGCACATTAAGTCGTTTGTTCGGGATTTACTATAGGTGGGCCAAATCTTCCTAGAAATGATGCAATTTGACAAATTGCCCCACCTGCGAAATGACACTTACAATGACATGCTATATACCTTTTTTGAAAGCCAGAAATTTCTTATTTAATTTTCATTTTAAATTAATTTGTATCAGTGAATAGTTTTTGAAAAATTAAATTTCGAACTCGAAATTTTGAAACAAAAAAAAAATTCAAATTATTTTTTTTCAAAATTTTATGTAATTAAGTACAATTTTTGTTTTCAAAAATCAATGCTCTTTTTAATTTTCAATAAAAAATAGAAAACCTGATGTTATAGAGATAGTTTTGAACATTTGTTGTCTGATCAGGAGTTGTGTTAACTTGGTCCTAAAAAGTTTCGGATTTTTTTTTTAATTTTTTTGTAAAAGATAACGAATTAAATGAATATTTTTGACCACCCATTAACTTTTTTTAGATTTTTGAAAATAATAGTCATAATAGTCATTGACATTGACCAATTAGGTTATCTCTTACAAAAATATAAAAAAAAAATCGGACAATTTTTGGGGCCAAGTTAACAAAGCTCCGATCAGGTAGTATTTCCGAATCTAGTTTCACGACTTAACCAGATTTTCATGATTTTTACCCTTAAGTTATGATATCCTGAATTGGTTGAAAATCTCATAGGTAATTTCTTAATTTTTCTTTTAAAATCGCCGAAAAATCAAATGGCTCTCTTAAATTTTAAAATTTAATTTATTCTATTATGTCATCCCATGCAACTTCTTTGTGAGAAAAAAAATGATTCTACCTTCATGTTATGTCGTTATGACAAGGAAATATCTAGTATGGGAACTTAAATTAAATCCCAAAAATGGATTTTTTCCTATGGGTTTTGAACAAAAATTGTAAAAAATTGTACAAATTCGCTACAAATTTCACGTTACCAAACAGACCTATTGAAGCGAGCTTTAATTTTGTTTGATAAAAAAACATATTTTTTTTTGCCAGAGAGACAACTCGAATTTTGTTTTTTCTAAAATGGCACTAACGGTTTTTAATGTCAAATAAAATGAAATCCAACTTCATGAGTCACACGACACCAGTACTTGCACCCCCCCCCCTAGAGCAAGTAAAAATTAAAAAAAAATTCCATTTATGTAAAATTGAAATTTTGTCGCTTACGACAATCATGGCTAGGGTTCGAAATGACATGCTAATCAAAACTTTAAACAGTTTTCATAACATCTGGACCAATTTTACATACAAAATTCACTCTAAAGCTAACACGACATTGACACAATCAAATTAAATGACTCTATTGATGGTTTATCAAAGCGGTTACCCTTATAATAATAAAAGATCTTTCGACACAACCGCGATGACATCAACCATCCCATATGCATGAACAGACCATATAACATATAAGAACCGAAGAGACAACATATTATAGATATACACGACACAACACATCACCAACACTCATATTATACCGGAGCATGCATATTATATGCGGAGGATCCCATTTATCTGCCATAAATAAAAAGGAAGACAATTTTTAAAAGGCTTTTTATAGCCCACGACAAGAAAACCGATAAGAAGTGGAAAAATGACAAAAAGTCTCATGGTGAACTTTAATGGCCAAATGTGTGGTATACGATCATAAAGTTCCATTAATCGCATTTGAATTACTTTGGTCACATTTATTTCTCATAAACAATTTTGCCCATCTTTCTGACCTCCCGCCAGCCCATAGCCGGCCGAACGGCCGCAGACCGATCGACAGTCAAACTATTGCTTTCTTTGCGAACCTTGATGATGATGATGATGATGGTGGAGAGAAAGAAGTACCTACTACCTATACCACACGCATAACCGCCACTGCCTCCTGCACCGTCACAATCACTATCACCATACCGCCAACATTGAACAAGCTATACGATAGGTGGCGTGTGCATCATTGAGCATATATATAGCGACGAGTTGTATGGGATATTCCTTTACCTTCCACAGCAGTTTTCCCCCAATAAGCCTCCCAAAAGGCATTTGTCAACTGATTCTATGTCAAGTGACTTCCTTCACAACTTCACAAACGGACCTTATCCCACCTCGTCCTGCACTTCTTCATATCGCGACCGCGACGGACAGCGGACACAGCCTTTTCAGATGACTAAATGACATTTCCCTCCTGCGCGATGGCCATGTCTTGAAGTCAGTCAAGTCAGCTAGCCCCTACCTCATGTCCGTAGGTATATCCGTGTTGTATGGCTATAGAGAAGCGTCTTGTGTCATGAGAAACTATATATCCGTATACTTGCGCCTTGAGCTATAAGGGGCTGACGGAATGGACAAAAGCCTGAGGCTACAGTGGCAACAGCGCACACGTTATGCCAGAGAGACGACTCGACGGCCAATATGGAAGTCATTTATTGTCATTATATGACACTTTATGTCCAAACATTAGATATTTAAACCAAAAGAAGACTGCCTTGCATTTTTGCTATATGTTGAAGACTGATGGGGCCGCAGCGCAGGACGCTAAACCGCGACACAAGAATAGGAAGGAACTTTTGCGGACATAATATTGTTGGGGTATGTGTGTTGTGGTGTGTGGTGCGGTTAGGTCGCAATTTGTAATTCTAGAAGTTTTACCTACGCTTTTAATCTGCTGATAAATAGCACACTTGGTTCGGGTGTCAAAGTAGGATCTTCTTGTTTTGTTATTGTTGTTGTTCGTTCATGTTTGTTTTTTTTTTTTTTTTTAGAGCAGCTCATCTTTGCGCAAACTCGCGTAGACTGTTTGGATTTGGATGCTCTATGCGCTGCGCATGCGCACAGTTGTTCATTCATTCATTCAACTTTAGCAGCAATGACTTTTGGCATGTCCGTTGCTATGGCTTGGCGGGAACAAGGAAGAAAAATCTCAAAATTGTTTTTGATTTTTTTTTTGTAGTTTGTATTTTCAGTTTTAGATTTAATTTCACTGCTTGTCCTGAGTTTTTCGATTTATTTATTTTTTATTTTTATTTATTCTAAATGGCAAATGTTGGTTTCATAAAAAAAATAAAAAATACAATAGTAATTAAAAAATTTACGTAAATTAGGTTGATTCTCAAAAAAAAAAATTATTCAATTGACATGAATTTAATAAACAAAAATGTTTTAATATTTTTTCAAGCTTTTTATCCTACACCTTTCCTGGACCTATTTAAATGAGAAATTCTGTAGTTACTCTATAGGACCTTATATTTTGAAGTAAGAAGCTGATAAGTACTTCATGAATATCACTAAAATGTTAAAAGTTTGCTTCTTTTAGAAACAAGATGATTTAGAAAGTGTTTTAAGTAAAATACGCCCACCACCACGCCCATTTTTATTATATTTTAGATTTCTCCTTATGGAAATTCCTAAGAATGATCAAATTTTTTAGTTAAGCTCTCGTTAACTTTAATTATGACATTTTTTATTTTTTTACCGCCTACTGCCATGCCCACTTTTCTTAAAGTATTATAAATTTGGCATTATATAACGTCCTTAGAGTACTTTAAATTTGTAATAAATCTCTCTTGAGCAAGATTTTTATTTTATTTTTGGAAATCCGCCCACTTCCACGCCCACTTATATCATATTAATCTTATAATGCTTATCACATTTTAGATTTCTCTTTATTGGTCGTATTTAGAAAGCAAACAATTATTTACTTAAGCTTTCTACAACCTAAAGCATGTCACGTTTTATATTTTCCACCCACTGACACGCCCAATTTTCTCTTATAAAATTTGTTTCTTATTTACAACCCTCAGAAGGCTAAAAAATTAATTAAAAAAATCTATCTTGAGCCAAAACCAGGAGATGGTTTTTTTTTCTTGAATATCTGACCATTGCCACGCCCACTTTTATCATATTTTAGATTTCTCTTTATTTAACGTATTTAAAGAGCAAAAACTTTATTACTTAGCTTTCTATACAACTTCAAGAATGTTACGTTCTATGTTCACCCACTGACACGCCCACTTTTCTTTTATTAGATTTTTTTTCCATATATGCAATCCTTGGACGGCTGAAAATTTATAAAAAAAATCTCTGTTGATTGTGAGAAGTCATGAAACGGGTTTTTTTTCTTGAAAATTACGCACATTGCCACGCCCACTTCATTCATATTTTAGATTTCTCTTTAATGAACATTTTAAGAGCGCTAGAACTTTGAAATTAAGCTTTGTACAACCTAAATCGTTAGGTTTTTTATTTTTCCCGCCCACTACCATGTCCACTTTTGTTATTTCTGAGATTCCTCCATCGAGTTTTACCTTATACAAGGTCCTTACAGAAAACCAGACCTTACATTTATAAAAAAAAAACTATATTTTGAGCCAAAATCATGACATGGTGTTGTTTTTTTTAATTTTGCCTGCTGCCACGCCCACTTTTCCTATATAAATTCCTCCCAAACTTAACATACCTAGAAATTTTAAATTTTGTGATTAAAATTTATGAACTTTAAGCATAACACGTGAATTTTTTTTTTTGAATTCCACCTACTGCCACACCCACTTTTGTTATTTTTGAGGTTATGCTTTTTATTTTATATTTGTATTTTTATTTGAAAGTAAAAAATCTGTAAAATTAATTATTAATTTGATATAATTAAAATATTGTAGTTTGACAAATGCTCACTAGATGGCGCTTGGAAGCATGGCAGTATTAAGCTAGTGCTCACGTTTTACAAATTCTTATGAGAAAGTTAAAGGCTTAATTTGTATTTGCTTGATAATAACCCTTCTCCTGTTGTCGTTTGCTTCAAAGATGCATTAAAAGGACACGACCCTAGAAGCTTTAATTGGTGTTTTAAAAGGTTGAAGGAAGTGAACGCTGAAGTTCTAGTTTCATTTTACACAATGATAAAATTGAATATAAAATATTTTTATTCTGATTCAAACAGTCAACCAGACTTTATACTGCAGTTCAAAATAAAATATACCATCTTGCAACGAGCAACTTGATGCGACACAGGTGTCGTTTTATTTTTATTTTTACCATAGAAACCCCATTGATGTTGTTGTTTTATCTAGGCTGCGGTGAATACCGATTTGTTTCCGTTGGTGAGTTTATCGCGCATGTATAGAGAGGGCACGAGACTTTCCATCATTAATTTTCCCAAAGTGAACCACAAATGCAGACAATTTGTCATTGCACTAGCTCATTGTTGTTGTTGTTGTTGTTTTTTTTTTTTTTTACAAAATATATAGAGTCAGTGTGAAGGCTGCGGTGGAGGAGGTAAGAACTTCTTCTATTGCATATGCAACATTATACCTAGGTATACAAAAAAAATACGGTGCAGAGTGATGAAGGAGGAGGAGGAGTTGCAGCAGGGTCAGCGCATCGCCCCGAAAGATTATATAGCCAGAAGAGAGTGCACACGCGGTGGTCCGTATTCGATTTTATAAAGAAGGTGTCCTCCAAAAGGACCATCATTTTTATAAATATATCGCCCGGCCTGAGGTAATTATGGAATTGAATACATTTTTCATAAAGTGTGTTGTGTTGGAGCAGGCATTTTGCTATCCGTGATAACTATGCGACAATTAGGGACAATTGGTTGATCATTTATTATGTGCACAGGGATTATAAACTAAATAATACAACGTGCCGCCACCGCCTTCAGAGTTAGGTTAGGATATAGCTTATATGGTGGTGATTCGATTTGGGAACTCATGTAAGCCGTAAGGAACCGATATGGATTGAGATAGAGAGAATATAATATATGAGTGGTGGATTGGAGAATATTAAGTGGATGGCATTTGTCATATATACACAAATTGGGGATAATGGATTCTTCTTCGAGGATTATAGCTATAGGTAAAGGTTATAGATAGGTATATGTAGAGGGTGGGAAAATAATTGATTCGAAAATGCTGGAAAATATAGCTAATGGTAAATGTTCCAGTTGGTGACAGTAATGAATTGGATACATTTAAAGAAGGAAGACGACAAAAAAAAACAAAAATATGTAGACTAGATAAGTCGTCTTTTAAAGAAAAATGTATTGTGTTGTATTTTTAAGTCATCCTTCGTAAAAGGGTCAACATTTAGAAACGTGACATATCCATGTGTTTTGATAAAAGAGTTTATAAAAATCTTTATAGAATCTATACCTATCATTTATTTTGAGTCCTTTTAACTTCTTATTTCACCAAATGCAACCTGTTAGTAACACCCTATCAAAAATAGTCCATTTAGAGGGCCTTTTCGACGGTCTTAAGCTTGGACTATGTCATTCCCAGATTTGTAAAATTTTGTAGATCGATGGAAAAGCCATCTGTTAATTCTCAACCCAACACTGAAAACCGCAACCACCTACGAGGCTTGATTACAGAAATATCGGGTTTTGAAAAATACCTTTAAAAAGTGGCGCCCAACAATGATTCAACAAAAAAAATATAAACTTATTAAAAACTTTCTTTTATAGAACTCAGACGTTACAAACCTTTCATTTCATTCATTAAACACTGAAAATAGTAAGCACTTAAATAGCTCGGTTACGAAAATACTGGGCTTCGAAAAATACATATAAAAAGTGGCGCCCAACAGTGATTCAACAAAAAAACCATAAACTAATGAAAAACTTTCTTTTATAGAAGTCAGACGTCACAAACCTTTCATTTCATTCATTAAACACTGAAAACAGCAACAACTTAAGTAGCTCGGTTACGAAAATACTGGGCTTCGAAAAATACCTTTAAAAAGTGGCGCCCAACAGTGATTCAACAAAAAAACCATAAACTAATAAAAAACTTTCTTTTATAGAATTCAGACGTTACAAACCTTTCATTTCATTCATTAAACACTGAAAATAGTAAGCACTTAAATAGCTCGGTTACGAAAATACTGGGCTTCGAAAAATATATATAAAAAGTGGCGCCCAACAGTGATTCAACAAAAAAACTATAAACTAATAAAAAAATTTCTTTTATAGAAGTCAGACGTTACAAACCTTTCATTTCATTCATTAAACACTGGAAACAGCAACCACTTAAGTAGCTCGGTTACGAAAATACTGGGCTTCGAAAAATACCTTTAAAAAATGGCGCCCAACAATGATTCAACAAAAAAAACTATAAACTAATAAAAAACTTTCTTTTATAGAAGTCAGACGTTACAAACCTTTCATTTTACAAATATCACACCACCAAGAGTTAAAACGCAAAAATCTACATACATAATTTGATTAAAGGATCAGCTATAAATCAATCCAGCTTCAACCGCAACCCAAGACATTATTTTTATTATATGACCGACCCTAAAATCAGACAAAGTAAAAAAAATTGCTTAAACGTCTTCATTATACGATGCCAATGGGAAGTTAAATAGTGCTCTTGATTCCCCATATAACCACATCACAATAACCTTTTTGCTCTACAAAAGAAAAACAAAATAAAGAAAGGTCGTCTTCGTCATCTCAATCTCATTCATGACCTTCAACCCTTCTTCACCGATGTTTATTTTTGTTTTATGTGGTTGACCATTTTTGTTTTTCTTTTCTTTTTGTTTCTGATTTTGTATTCATAGAATTTGCCACAAGAACTTATATAGATACATACCTCTTTGACAAAAATTGTTAAAGGGTTTTTTTTTTTTATTGGGCCCTATCTTATTTACTGTGGCATTATTATGTACGTCTTTTATGGGCATTAATTATCATAATGATCCTTGAGCTACATTTTCTTGTTTTTTTTTTTTTTTTCTTAAAGGCGACAATCTTCAATTGGAATCAGAGTAAAGCAAATAAAGAAATAACTGATTCCATCATAAGCTTATGGGTGATGTGTGTAATGTCATTCAATAAATAACATAGACCCCTTTGCAGAAGCAACAGCAGCATAAAGTCTGAGAAGTCCGATTGAAGCTGTATATAAAAAAAAAACCTTAACGTAGCGAATAGAGGAATGTCTGATGCGATGCCCAAGGATGTGAGACCGTTTTTCCGCAGTTATCTGTAGACTGTATGTATATTAAAAAAGTGATAAATTCCATTTCCTGCTTATCATTCGTCATGGCATTTGCGAGCATTGTTCCGTGACAATTTAATGTCTTCATTAGGATTTTACTATTTTTCAAGGATATATACGCACCTTTTATATAAGGTTTGCCGTCGTCTGAATAGCGTTGCATATATAAAGGTGAGAAGAATATCACACACGTGGTAGATGAAGGAAGACACATGTGGACGACTCTAGATGGCTGGCATGGTCTGGTCTGGTATGAGAATAATCGTGTTTTTCAAGACTAAACTAAAATGATAGTAATAAAGTGATTTTTATTGCTGGATTAATCCTTTCAGATGACTTTTCTTTTCGTTCTTTATATAACGTCTGGTTTTATTCATGATATGGGATATATATAGGTATATGTGTGTTATGTGTAGTTGACAAATCTGGTTGTGACATCTGCCAGCAGCGATAGGAAAGGATGGTTTTTCTTAAAAATTTTGTTGAGAATGGTGGTCAAAATTTTATGAAACTTTTCATAGCTTTTTTATGGTTTAATATCTATAGATTTTGATAAGCTTATGCAGAAAAACTCAATTTCAATTAAAAGTTTAAAGATTTTAAAACGAAACGCAAAATTGTTCAATTGTGGCAACGTTTTTTCTTGGTAAAATCTCAGCTAATAACTCTTTTTTTTTTAATGTATATGTAAAAAACAAAAAAAACTTTGCGTAATACTTTTCTCAATAACTGAAATATTATTTTAAATGATTTTTTTAATTTATGCAGTAGAGTAATGAAAGTCTAATAATTTTTACTTTTTTCACATGAAAAACAGTTTTAGGTCTTATTGTAAAAATTAAATACTTTGCCAATATACAATATAATTAGTTTTCTTTTACGTTAAATTTTGCAATCGGTGGTACATTTTTTCAAACCGCATTTGATTAGTGTTTTTTTGAAACATTAATGCCCATTTTTGGTTTTTTTTTTCATAAAAAGTTTGACTTTACCTTTCAAAATGATAACAAAATTTATGTGGCGGGTATATGGGTGAATCTCTGCCAACTGTGATTCTTTGTGTCCAGGGCTTTATTTGTAACTTAATATAAAATTTTGATATGAATTTCTGGTTTGAATTGTGGAAATAAGTTTGCACTACAATTAACATTACATATTGTTTAAAAATTTGTTACCCTTTCCCCTTGGCATGTAAAAGTATTCGCAAAATGTCAGTACCGTGGCATGTCCCATCCATCCATTTAATTTTCCAATTAAATCTACTATTTTCTATTAAAATACAACATTGAATAAAAATGTTGTCCTCAGAGAAGTTTGAGTACAATAGTTGCTTGATTAAATTTTGACAATATCAAGTCAAAATATTTGCTCTCGAATCAAATAATATTAATGGAATTGTGTCCCTGGATTTCATTTTATTTTTGAATTCGAAAGATTTTCAGCTGAACCGCCACTTTGTTTTTAGTTTGATGGCATTTGTGTGGTACCGTTTGGAAGAGGCACTATTTATTTATTGTTTACAAAAGTTAATTTATTTTACTAACGTAATTTTGCTGTACGAGTGAAGTGTTTTATTCTAAAATCGTGTGTCACAAAATTACCTGTCAGTACCGTGGTAGTGTTATCCAAGCGTGTTATGAAATTTTTTGGGTGATTTTTAGAATATTGTATTTCTTTTGCAGTCATATAAATTAAAATTATAACGGATTTTTTTTTTCTCAGAAGCTTTGTGATATGAGTTCATATTAAAGCCTAAATGTCAGTACCGTGGTATATTTATTTATAATGAACGTAAATTAAATGATTTCAGGCAATTTTGCTAAAAATCTTGTTATTTTTTTACTAAGAATGGTACCAATAATTCGGACAAAACATATAAAAACAAATCCGTGCAATAAATGTTGAGTTATAACCAAGCATAAAAATTAAGACTCCAACCTCAAAAAACAAATTTCAAAAACTAAAAAACATACAATTTTGAATAAAAATTGCCTTTCAAAGTTGAAAACATCAAAACGTAAGAGGGAATTAAGAAACTCACCAAAAATGTTGTCAAAATGAATAAAAACGTTTAAAAATTCAAAAATAAAAAATCTGTGTCAGCATCTTGTCTTCGAGATTTAGTATACTTTTTACGATATTTTTTCTTACTTAAAAGTTGTAGTAAAATGCTCTTGCAGATTTAATACCATGTCTATTTAAAGACAAATAAAATAAAAAAAATTCATTTTCAATGATTTTAGATTTTAGCAAAAAATTTTTTTAAAAAATCACAGTTGGCAGAGAATCACCCATATACCTTGTCAAGTTATGCGTGTACAGACAAAAAGCTCATAAATTTTTATGAAGCTGAAGATCGCTGCATCGAAAGTGACAAAATTGTTTAAGGAGGCAATCTGTTACAGATATATGTATATTGAAAAGATTTTTCAAAACTGTAAAATGCATTGTGTAAAGCGTCAATTTTTCTAGACATGATGTTTTCTTGTTTTCTGTTTTTTATATTTTTTTTTTTTCATCAAAAATGGAAAAAATAAAATTTATTTTTTGTTTACGAGAGAATCAGGGCCACGAAAAATGTTGTATGAACAAAATAACATATGTTTCAAAAGAATGGGGAATTCTACAGACGTGATGTTTTTTAGTTTTTTTTTTTTGCATCGGTTAAAATTTTGTGTGATGATAATTGATAACTAACAAATTTACAACTCGGTGATGAATAAAGGTGCGTGTCCATTTGAGCATTGAGAGTTGCTCTCAGGCCACTCTCGAGAATAAACTCGCAAGTGGACATAGGCTTGAGAGTAATCTCACGGAGAGTTGAGTTTTTGCTCTCGACATTCGCACTTTTTGATAGTTACTCGTAAGTGGACATACATGTTTTGATAACTATCGGAGATTAGCTCGCAGAATTTCAACATTGTTCCTATTTTGCGAGTAGCTATCAAGAGTTTATATTGTGAATTCAACCAAAAAAAATAGAATAGTGCTGGGGCCTATTTCACGGAACATACATCACATACATTGTATGAATGTATGTACCTTAAAGTTGCCGCCAAATTTGGCTCATTGTAAATTTTGAATTTTTAGAAAAACTATGCGTCAACTTAGAAGACGAATAATTTAAAAAAAATTTAAAATTTACGCTCACTCATATGGGGCCGTTTTTACGTCACATAAATTTCATGTGATATATGTGATGTACATATGTTCTGTGAAATAGGCTCCTGCATGTTGTTTTAATTTATTGTACCTAAGAAGCCGGTTAAAGAGATCCTGGTTTTTTGATTTTATTATTTCATGGGTAAAATTAAATTAAATTTGGTTAAAATTCCTTTTTGACTTTATCAACACGCATTTTGCGAAAAAAAATTGCAATATTTACTTACATTATATAGTTCTGAACCACAGAAGAAGATTCATGAGATACAGTTGTTGATTTTATCTAATTAGCTATGTATGTATGCGGGAGTTGGCGTATAACCGCAAATAAAAATATCTATAATAAAGAAATTTCACATTATCAAAATTTCTAGAATTATATGATTTTCTTATATCTGTCGTCTACTGTACTTTTAAATAATATTTTTTTTTCTTAAAATGTATTATTACAAAAAATTTTTAAACACTTAATTGCAGTTTGCATGCAAAATCTTGCTGAACTAACTAAGCTAAGCTATAGGTAAGCCTATATTTCTATTAACGTTTTTTTTTAACAATAATCAATTTAAACTCAAAATCCGATCAACAGAAATTCAAGATAATATCTAATGCTATAGTTCTAACACATTTCATCAGTTTTATTTTCATAAGGAATGTCACCAGCATAAAGCTAAGAGTATAATCGTAATTAAGCTTTAGATAACAATTCGATCGCATCATATTCGTGGATACGCTCGACTTATTGTCGCATCAAATGTTGAACGACAATCGCAATAAGGCTGACCCTTCACATATTTAATATCATTTAAATATTTTATCTCAATATATTTTTTCAATTAGAAACTTAAATTTACTTTTACAGAAAACACATATTTTATATATGAAAATAAAAGTGCTTCAACTTAGAAAACAAAGTGATAAAATAAATGCATATATTTTCGGAGACTTGATGCTAATTTTCCATTTACGTTATAAGATGACACTGTCATTGCACTTTCAATAGTATCTATTTAAATTTAAAACCAGACATGCAATGCCGTTAGCTTCTTTATAAGATAGGAAGCAATTTGAATATTATTTTGTTTATGTGCGTTTAGTTTTATGACTAAAGTCTAAGTGCGACGTATGAGGTTATCATATTAAAATGTCATTCAATATGACCATCTGGATTGTTCAGCAGCAACTAATAGTATGTATTAGTATTTAAAAACTTGCTTTTTCTATTTGTAATTTTAACATATTTAATATGCTTTTGGTGAGAAATGTTAAAAGTGTCTTCGCATTAAAAAAAACCATGTACCTTACAATTTAACATATTTAAGAGGACATAATTGCGTATTATGCAATGCTTTAGTCTGAAACAACAATTAATTACTGGCGCCAATAGTATGTTTATACTAGTGGATGTAGCAGTACTTGATTGCTGTCTTAGAGGTGCGGGTTAAAGGCCCACTCTATGCATAAATCTCATACAAACATCCAGATTCAATTGGACGCAACTCCTGGGATTTTATATGAGTTCGTTTACTATCTTTTTTTAAATGCTGATAATTAGTTTTTCCAATCCTTAATTCAACAAGATTGATTTTTTGGGGGAGAACTTTTTTTTGGTCTTTATATCATATAATACAATAGTACGATAAGGACAAAATTCAGTTTTTTTTTTAATTTCTCAAAAACTACAGTTTGTTCGAAGAAATATGTCAAGACAAAAATTGTTTAAAAAATTCAACGATTTTTAGAAAAATTTTCCCAACCGAGACCAACGGATTTATGGAAAATATGTACCTATAATGAATAAACCAAAAACCGTGTTAGAAATAAAAAAATTCATATTTCCTTGGCATGAAGGTCATCCAAACAAAATTACACTTTTAATATTTTTGAAATTTTTTAAAGAAATGTATAATTAAATTATTTCCATTTTGTTCGTCGATTTATTAATTATTTCAAAGTTTGTAGAATTTAAAAACTGTCAAGTTGTTTTTTTTTTATAAGAAAAAAAATATTCTTTTAATTGTGTCAATTTTTATTTGAACCAAAAATGCATTCTACAGGGTTGGGCCAAATACAAGTTTCTTTTTAAAAATGCAATAAAATGAACTAATTTAAATTTTTTCCGTGTATTATGGCTTTATTAGTAAGAGCAACATTCCCATTTATTATGGAACACAACTTCCTTCAAGTGGCTGCCCCGCATTTCTTCCTTCCAATTTTCCAAGACCTAATTGTTGAATGTTTTGGGCTTTAGCTCACGGATTGCTTGGATGATATTGGCCTTAAGTGCTTAAATCGTTTCTGGATTGTTGGCATAACATGCGTCGGTACTTTACGGTTCTCCACAAAAAAAAGTCCAAAGAGGTCAAATCGGAGCTCCGAGGTGGCCAATTATTGACATCGTCAAGACGGCTCATAACACGATTTGGGAATTTGGTGCGCAAAAGATCGCGATTATGGCATATGGGCTGTGTGGCATGGCGCGTCATCCTATCTGAATCAGGGGTCGTTCAAATCCATGTCTTCAATTTCAGTAAAAAAAAAGTCGGTTAACATGGCTCTGTAACAACCACCGTTGGCCGAAACGTTGATCCCAGCCTCTTTTTCGAGTTTCACACTCTCGGCTACAACAGCCATATTTTCGTCTGTGCACGTCGTACGACGACAGGGACCGCATGAGTGTTGTCAACTAGCATACCAGTCTCATAAACTTTTTGCACAAAATTGCGTACAGCAGGTGCGGTGCGTGCTTCATTTCGGCCAAAACTTCTTTTAAAAAAAATGAACTGTTTGGGTACAGCACTCACTTTGGAAATAAGTTTTCAATATTTACCAACATTGTTCAAGCGTAAAGCGACTCTTTTCGTTCCGTGGAGGTATGATACTGACTTTCTGTCAAGATTTCGAGTGGAAAACAGCTATCTGTGTTAATAAATAACCTATGATTTAAAAAGAAACCACTAGATGGCCCACCCGTTATATTCCAATTCTTATATGCCAATTCCAACCAATTCATATAAAATATTTTGTTAACATAAGTTTATTTATCAAAATAAGTTAATTTTAGCTTTGCCAACTTTTGTTTTCAATAAACCTCGATCGATAGTACTGAAATTACTCTAACGTAACGACAATAATAAATACATCAAAACTGCAACTAAACTATCATCCAACAATATACTAATACAAGTAATTTTTATAATATAACGCTTGAGTACCTACAACATTTACCTACATTTCCTTGACAACCTTTCTCTACACAGTGTATATGATCTATCAGATACCATTTACAAAACATCATGAGAATTGACAATAAACATCCACTTCCGTCACGACCTTGAAATATGGGAACTCGAAAAAAAAAAAAATACTTCAAATTGGCCGGAAAAAAAAAAATTATGTCAAATCACACAGGCGGCCAATTTACTTTTGCACAATATCACAACAACTTAGTTACTATAAAATTACCCTCCTCTTATAGTCTTCCTATACAAAATTGAATGCTCCATCAACTCTGACTACAGACTTATACTTATGTTCTATGAACGCGGGTTGTCACCTTGAAAGACAATTGATCTGCAATTCAACAATGACGACGACCGAGCGACCGACGGCGACGTGAGGGGGTGTATCGGTGGGTATTATAATAGAAGTAAACTAGGTTTTCTTTTCGCATGAACTGCGTATAACTAACTAACTATACTCGCATGAGTGTTCTTTTAAGTTTCTGACAAAGTTTGGAATAAACAGAAGAAAAAAAAATCGACACAAGTCATACGTGAGCATGCACAACATGCACATTATTTTGTATTATGACTTTAATTAAAGCCGCCCAAATAATATAATCTTGTACTGTAATTCATGTCAGAACTCAGAATATGAATAGTAGTAGTGTTGCCATTTTAGCAATTTTCGGAGTGATTTTAATTTAATATTCAATTTGTACATTAATATTTAATAAAAAAAAATATATACAAATTATGAAAATGTTTTTAATTAAATTTAAAAAATTGAAATACATTAACATTAAAAAAAAATGTTATATTTTATTTTTAAATTTATTAGTTAAAACTTTTGCACAATTTTTTAAGACAATCTATTATAATTGATAAAATTAATAATATGGAACAGAATTTCTTAACAAAATTATGTACTCAGTTTCTCTTGTCAAAATACAAAGGAACTTAATTTTGGATTAGTTTGCTCAAAATTTAATTAGTCGGACTTATAGGATAAAATGGGATGAAAAAAACAATCGATCATACAAAATTTATTGATTTTATTTAAAGGATAATGTCACGGACGTGACCCAACGAATACGTTTCTTTCAGTGAAAAATGTAAACTAAGCAAATTTAACTTTTGTATTTTATTAAAAGAAAACTTAAAGTGAAAAAATGAATACAAAGTTGTGTTTTTTAAGTTGTATTAAAGATTTTCCAAGTTAAATATAATTTTCAATCAAGCGCTAAAAAACTTCGTCTTGTCGGGCGGATTGTAACGAACGAAATCCATTCAAATATATCTGGTAGCGTTCAGTCTTATTTTTTATGAGCCTTTTTAGTCTCGTTCATGTTTTAATATTTGCTTTGAAATTCTTCTGCTGAATTCTAGATGCCGTTGGCGGCGACAGATAAAACTAATTATGGCTTAATAGCTATTTATTTAGGGTGAAGTGGGATAAAACATCATATTTAAATTTTTTTTTTATGTTGCTTATATATTTTCGTTATATATTTAGAGGATAATCTTTTTTGATCTCTTAAGGTCTTAACATTAAATTACTTTTGTATAGGGTAAAATGAGGTAAAGCAAAAAAAAAGCACAATATTTTAAGAATTCTTTTTGTGTCTTAAAGGATCATTTAGATCTTCTATGATTACTTATGAACTAAATATTTTCCAAATTTTTCTTTTTATAGGGTGAAATGGGATAAAAACAACCAAAAGCATCCGATTTTAAAAAATCTTTTTTGTAAAGTTATATTGAGGACTCGCGGCGATCACTTAAAGGCTAGATATATTTTTTGAAATTTAGTTATTTTTAGGGTGAAATGGGTTGAAACAAAAAAAAATAGCATCATATTATAAAATTCATTTTTTTATATTTGGAAGAAAATATTTAGAGCATTTGGAGGAACATTAAAGGTGATATATTATTTTTTAAAAAGTAACTTTTAATACGGGAAAATGGGGTAAGAATAAAAAATGTTTTTCGTTGATTTTGTGAGGAAACTTGAAATTTTCAAAGCTAATAATTCCCAAAATTCGGGTTTGTCATTTTTTGTGTAATTTCCCTCGAATTTCAAGAATTTGTTCGATTTTTTTTTCAAAGAATTGAAAAACATTTAAAACATTTCTGGCAACACCGATTACACATATAAATTCTAGAGACATATTCATAACTTTTCTGACCTTCGTTTAAAATTAAAGCAAACTTCAACTGCAAAATTTTCGGTTATGCAAGCTTTGAGAGCCGCGATGTGAGCTCACGCGCTGCCATCGTCAAGAAGCCGGTCGTCATTGTTGGTCGTCGAACAACGACGAACGACGCACGGACGTGTGCCATTTACATTGTTCAGTGAACTTTTATTGCGTTTTCAAAGACAAATTTATTACAAATTTTCGCATTGTAAACAAAAAGTACCCAAAGAGCACCAAACGCGGGTACTTATATATTTTTCTCAGTATAGTAAGGTACAATTGGGTTCTGATGGTTTTTTTTTTTTTTTTTTTAATTTGGCAGTGTTGGTGGTGGTGGTAGCAGTGGAACGCAATATTGTATTGTCTTCCATTGTTTAAATGAGTGAGTTATTTAATTTATATTTTGTAGGTTAATTTTGTTGTTCATTTGCTTGAAGGTTATGGCAGCAGCAGCAGCAACGGACTTAAGTAGCTAATTCTCTTTTTTTTTTATTTTGTCAATGGTGATTGCATGCAAGCAATATAATATGTGAAATCAGATGAACAACAACACTCATATATGATGGGAGTTAATATGGGGCTAAGAGGTATACAACTTGCCTGACGGGGTAGCAGCAGGTAATATACCTACTACTGCTTTGCGCCGAGGAAGTTTTATTGTTCTTGTAAATGCGCATGCACCACGCGTTCTAGATTCTTATCGGTGTAATTCTGGGTGTTATTTCATGATTTATAGGACAACAATATAACAACAACAAAAAAAAACAACGATATACTAACAATCTTATGACAAATTCAGTTCTCAAGATTTTTTTTTTTTTAATTTATTGCATTTTTAGTGTAAAGTTGATTTAAATTAAGATTTTGAATGATTATTGTCAAGAATTGTTCTCCATCAACAGAGTAGGTCTATATAGGCATACGAAATTCTTATGGAGGTTAAGGTTATATCTCTATTGAATTTTTTATAAGCGTGGGTAAATCATGACATAATTTAATTTTGACGTCAAGGCCACGAACTCCTTTAAGATGCGTTTTTTCTTGCCATATACCTACCTATAGGTACTTTATGGCATGTTATATGGATTCGTGAAAAATATCGAACTTCAGATTTTTATCAAACAACTGACATTACGATGATAGCGAAATCGACAAAAGTGGGTATCAAAATTCTTTCCATCTGTCTGTCTGTCCTTTCGGCTGCAGCCTAAACGGGTAAGTCCATTTTCTTTAAACTTGTTACATATTGTTTCTTGGGCATTCACCCGGCAAGTTCTTTTAATTATTTTATAGGACCAAAAACTACACTAGCTGCCATAAAATTTTGTTTAGCAAAAAAAGAAAATATTTTTTTTCTCAAAACGTGCCCACACCTATTTTTTGAAATTCAGTATTTTTTTTACAAAAAAGCTACCATTTAATAAAAAAAAATTCCGAAAAATGGTTGTAACGGTGCAACCGATTTTGATAAATTTTTTGTATGATGAATTTTTTTTTTTTAATTTAAAGTTTTGTAAACCAAAATTCTCAAAATTTTGTGGTTGAATTTTTAAAAAAAGTTTCAGATTTTTTTTGAAAACTTAATATGTAATTTGAAAACGAATTGATCGATTTTTATCAAACTTGTCAATCAGCAGCTTTTTATCATTATCTAGCAGAGTTTAAATAAAATTTATTCTTATAACTAAAAATAACGGTATCTCCCGCATACAAGTGTTTAAAAACATGTAAATCAAAATTCTGGGAAATTATAAATACCTACTGTATATTCTGAACTGCGCATTTTTTTTCACTGTCAAAACAATTGTCTTTTATAATTTACAGAATTTTGAAACACAGAATTTTGGAATACAGAATTTTGAAAAACAGAATTTTAGATTTTCAGAATTTTGAAATACAGAATTTTAGTTTACAGAATTTTAAATTACTGAATTTTGCAATACAGAATTTTGGAAACTGAATTTTGACACTTACAGAATAAAGGCCCCAACCCATATACTTTATCAAAATTAAAAAAAAAAAAACTAATTTTAGATTGTTTTGAATCGATATTTTGAAAATTTTTTTCAAAAATTTATTTTTTAGCTTTACATTAATAAAGACTAAAAAATGGAATAGGTACCAACTGTTTTTCTTTAAAATGTTTACAAAATTTTATATATAAAAAATAATTTTTTGAAAAAAACCGCTCCAACGATTTTCGAATTTTTTTCACATAAATTGAGATTTATTTAAGAAAGCAGATGGCGCACATAGCGATGGTGTCAAAACAATTTCAGAAATTGTTTGATCAATTTATTTCAGATAATCATGAATGATCTGAACTATTCAGACTTTAATACCACAGCGTGATCTCACATAAGAGCAAGTTCGTGCGACCCAGTTGTGCATTTTATTTTTAGGACCAAAAATAACACCAGCTGTCGTAAAAATTTTATTTTTAGCAAAAATGAAAATTTTATTTTTCTTAAAAAAGCGACCACAACTTTTTAAAAAAATCAGGAGATAATTTTTTTTATATGAAACGGCTACCATTTTATAACAAAAATTCCGAAAAATGGTTATAATTGGTACCTCTCATAGAACCATTTTTTTTACTTTCGACCATCTCATTATCTGTTTAATCGATTTAAATAAAATTTAAACAAGATCTTCTTTAATAGGTAAGTTTGAATATAATTCCTTGGCGAAATTTTAAAACAAATAAATTTTGGTTTAAAAAAAAAAATCAAAATTTATTTTTGAAAATACGATATTACGAAAATGGGTACCTATAAGATTTTTTTTTAAATTAAATTGTGTACTAATTTTTTTTTCTTAAAAATGTTAACAAAATTTTAAATATAAAAAAATATTTTTTTAAAAACCGCTCAAACGAATTTCAATTTTTTTTCTCATAAATTGTGATTTGTTTATAAGAAATCTGATGGTATATAATACAATTGGAGTCAAAATAATTTTAGAAGAAGTTTAGTTAATTTATTTGCAATTATAGCATTGATTTTTTTACGGCTAAATGCGTATAAAGCTGCTTAGTTCACTTTTGGCCGAAATTTAGATTTTGATGCCATTTTATTAAGAAACATATTCTGCATAGAAATTGCTTTAATCACTTTTGTTCAATGTAGATATCGTAGTTGTTGCAGAATCTTGAAGATAAAATCAGTTTTTGTATGCAGGCTTATGGAATTTTTATTTTGTTTTTTTTGCTCTCCTGTAAAATTTGCGAAAGTGGACTTAGAAGTTTTACGTATTTCGCCGACGATATTCATAATACTATACCTTAAACTAAACTATGTTTTTTTTAATCAGATGAAAAGTTTTTATTTAAATATTAAGACTTAAAAACCACAGTGTGATCACACATAAGAGCAAGTTCGTGTGAGCCCAGTCGTGGCTGAAAATAAAGAATTCTCAACATAAATTTTCCAAAATTTTCGAGGTATCTCAAAATCTACCAAAATATTTTAAATCATTATTTTAGTTTTTTTTAAGAATTGGTATATTTCTTTGTTTAAACTGACACCTTTACAATTTTTTTATCTGAGTAACATAAATACATTTAAAGCAAAATGAACTTTAAACAAAACATAAATAACCCGAGGTCATCAAATTTTTATGACTAAATTGTAACAAAGTCGTCCCACATCTTTTTTTTTCTTCTGATTTCATAAATCTTTATATGAATAAATCAAATATTTCATGACCCATATATATCCATGCAACTATTTTTTATGTTGGTTTTTCAATCAATTCGTCGATCAATTTGAGAAAACATCAGAACAATGCTCCTTATTGTGTACATATCATATTCTTTCCAGCTTCTTCCATCCCTGAGTTCTATTTTTTTTTATAAAAACATTTTTGTTCTTCCATCGAAAAAAAAAGGTGAACAATCGAAACCAATCGAAAATCCTATTGAATACGTCGATTATCCAATGATAAATTACTCCCAGCACCCATCCTTTGTATCAATCTATTGTTACATAAATCAGGACCTCCTTTAAAAACCGAAGCATCGACAAAACAAAAAATCAAATCACAAGGCGATCGTTATAACACATTTTGTCACATAATGAACAAGCGTCATCAACACCATCACAGTGAGCATATCCTATGGGCAAAGGATCGATCAAGCAAATCCAAACATCTGAACCACCTGAGTGATGGGGAATCTAACCTATGATATCGATAACTGATCGAACATTTAACGTAGATCCTCTTGTCTTTATCTCTGGGCGGGTTGTCTTTTTTTTCCGAATTGTCCTTGCCAAGAGGGATACAAATATCTACAATATATAACCACCATGAAGTGTATATTGAATTCTGTGGCGCACAAATTCTAGCTACCAGTTGTTTACCAGGTCATGATTCTTATAGAAAATAGAGAGAGAGAGAGGTTATCGCTAGGCGTCAATCGCATGAAGCCATAACAAAAGGACATCATGAATCTCCTCAGGGTTCCGATATCGTATAATCGGATAAGAGCGTGTTGTACTTATTGCGAAATGTGCAATTACGAGGATTAAAATGCGGGGCACACAGATGTATATGATGGGAGATCCTTATATGATAGAGCTGCAGCTATATAGTGATAGAGGTTATGTTTGATCGTGCAATGTGGATATGTCAAAACCAAACTTCCTATATATTACCATGTATAGGCCTGGGTGTGTGGAAATGTGAGGAAAAAAAAAGGACATATTTTTTGATCGATAAGTGTTTTAAGTGTGAAGGATTTCTTGTAATTTATAATTCTTAGTTATGGTATTGTTTAGTTGGAAGATATAATATCTAGATATATAGAATGCGATATGTGTGTTTTATAAATGTGGTAGCAATGACAGTGGCACAGGAAATGAAACGTTTTTTTTTTTTCTAATTTAAGTTGATTTTTCTGGTTTGATAGGATTTTATTTTCAAGGAATTGCGTGAATGATAAATTGGCATTAAACTCTGATTTGGTATATGCAGCTTGTTAACTGATCTTATCAGTATCATATGGGGATGACATCTTAATTGTAATTCAGGACTTTTTTTTCATGAGAAATAAATACTAACAGTTAAAATTTCTACCTTTACTTATATGAATATTTATATAATTTGTATACGAATCTATTGTGTTGCCTTCTTGCCTGTTTTAAACAATAAAATATTTTGGAGACATGATATTTTTGAGTCCAAAACAAAATACATGTCTAAGTCGAACGAACGATTGCTGTTATGTACGGTCATGCGAGCCTATAATTTATGTCACCTGCCAAAAACTATGTTTAGGTTATGGTAGTGTTATGTGAATACATATACAATATGAATAATTAATATAGCACCGTGTTGCACATATAATGCATGGAACTTACAGTTTTATAGTCTTAAAAAAAAAATTGTAAAAAAATCTAATACATATTATTTGGTCAAGGAAAACATTGGGTACTGGATTATTTGTATTCTCAACTAAGGCGTCAGCTATAGCGATCAGGAAAAACCATCAGGAAAAGTTGAAACAGATGGAAACAGGAATTTTTTCGCGTTTATAGCGAACACGAAAAGTTTTAAAGTTTTCCTGATTGAAATGCAAACGATTATTTTTCTTTCCACTATAATCTGTAAGTAGAACTTAAGTAAAAGCTGGAACGCAATTAATTGGAACGTTTTGTTTCATTTTGATCGAAATGACAATCAGCTGGTACGGAAAATGAAATTCAGTCAGGAAAATAAATAAATACATTTTTCACAAAAAATATTTGTTCAATTGAAAATTTTATTGACATAAAAAATTCTTTGAGTTATTTGCCATCGATTAGTGCATCAATTGCGTTACAAATCGAATGAAAACCTAGCAAATAATCTATATTTGAAAGTTTTCCTGTTTCGTTTTCCTCGTCGTTATAACTGTAGGGGAGAGGGGGGCACCTTTGAACGCGGGGTAACATGGCTAATAAAATCTTAACAACAAAATATTTTAAAACCTAAAATTAGTTTTAAGCATGGCAATAGCGATATCTTTACACGTCAATGACTTTGCGGTGCATCTCTTAAGTTCATCCGACAGTAGATAAACACGCAGTTTTATTGCGTAAATTGTATTTTTGTAATATTTCTTTTGTAAGAGTTTAAAATTTTGTTTGTTAAGGTTTTTCATTTTTGAAAAATTATTATTAAATTCAAACTTTCATTTTGATTAACATAAAGTTAAAGTTCTTGGTAAATATGCTAGGTATAATAGCTATGGCCGAATTTTATGTTGCTTAACACGATGGGGCAGCTTTAAACGAAACGGTCAGGGCACCTTTGAACAGGTTTAAACTAGTTATTGAAAAAAATTTATAAATTTTTTCTCTGTTCAACAGATGGACACTAAAATTAAAGTTTCAAAGAGGCTTCTAGCTGCAAAAACTTTGTTTTAATGTATTTATTTTCAAAAGTCTACTCTCTAAATAGTGAGTTAAACCTTTCAAAAGATTTTATATCCTATTAAAGTTGTTTGTATATTGAGCTCTTCATAAGTACTTTATCCATACAGTTTATTTTTTTCTTCAATAGATATGCGTTTATACATTATTTATTGTTAAAAATAATTATAAATACTTCCGTTCAAACCTGCCCCACATTTGGGGTACCTTTGAACACAATGACCTAGTTCGTATTTTAATAGAAATAAAATATCAATCTTAATTAAATTGAATTAAAAATGGGTTTAAATTAAACTTTAAATACATTTCTTGAAGTAACGATAACTTACAGGCTAATAATTCTATCACACTGGGTTTTTTGAGGCTCTAAACCAAATATGTTCAAAGGTGCCCCCCTCTCCCCTACCTTAAGCTAGAACTGGATAATTGAAGCTATATCGATTTTTTAAAATATCAGTCGATACTATTTTAGAAGCTTTCTTTAAATAAATAAAAATAAATTTTTGTGGCAACACTCTCAACCTCGTGTGTGTTTTTAGTCAACAGAATTGAAGTGAACCTAATTTTTTCTTCTGAGGGTTTTAGATGCAAAGCATTTTTTCATGACAAGAAATACTGTTGGAAAATTTGTTCACTTCTTCGCATGGGGCAATGTCGCTGAAAAAGAAAAAAATCTTGAAAATTAATATCTTGACAGTTGAAGAACTGGAATAAACTTCAATATAGACTCAAGTTTAATATCTGAAAAAAACTGTATGATGTACAGGACAGATCTTTGAGATTCGTGAGGTTAAATCGTACTAAGAATAAAACTGTCACGAAATATTGTTTTTATTTTTTCAGGCGATCTTTATTATGTTTTCAACCCTTTTTGGTAGAAAACTCAAAATCAAATACTAAACTAGGTTCAATCTACTGCTTTCCAATATAGATTTTAAAATCAAAGCAGAAAATATCTTTACATTCGAATGACAAATGAACACTCAACAGTAGGGGGTATTAATCTAGTAGCCTACCTACATGAATTTTAACAAAAGTTGTCAAAATAACTATACAAACGTTTTGTTAAGTCTTTTCAAAGAATTTCAAAGGATAACAAAAACATTCGGCTAGATCTAAACACCTTTGAATAATAATAATTAATCATTTTTAAGAAGTAAAAAAAAAAAAAAAGAGAACTTAAATAACGGACTTTTCTACTATTCCTTCAATCCTTCAAATAGGTATCTTATTAACGCATAATCAAATGAAATTTGCACAAACAAAATCATTATAAAAGGAACTGCTTAGTGCGTATATATATAGGGATGGAACTGTAAAAAGGGCCATATGTCAAGATCAATACAAATATTTACCCAACCAAGCGGCAACATCAGCACACATCACAAGAACAAGGACACAACACACAAGAAATAATATCGTTTCAATTTTAAAGAAAAATCCTTGAGAGAGGTGAATTTGCCAAAAATAAAGTAAACAGACAGACAAGACAGTCTTTTTTATTTCTTCTTTCTTCTCGGTCCAGTAGGTAAGTATTTGCTGAGATTTTCTATATTTTGAAGAAATGATCTATTCGGTGTCGACTGTCAAATGTTTAGTTTATCCCCTAAGGAAACAAAAAAAATAAAATAAAACATAAATACAGAGAGTCACCTCAGAATTCAGGGCCTAAACTAATTTCCATTATTTATTTTTTAAGGTCGCATTGTTTAGAAAACGGATTGTGTTTGATGTATAGGGCTGTGATGATAGCGCGTTCCGATATCGTTATTCATTTCAAAAAGTCGGTTCCTCCTTGGGATTTAGTTCATTTCAGTTTCAGGGTGACAGGCTCCCGGGATGATGTTTTTTTTGTTTTCTTAAAGTATATTTTGTATTTGGACTCGATGATTCTCCCATATGAATTAGGCCCCTGGTTTTAATGATTTATGAAAACGAACTTTTAATGAAGATCATTAATCAAATCTTCAAATTATTGTGCAGTTTTGTTTGTGGGTTCACATATATTATCTATGGAAACGGAGGCAGAAAATAATAAATCAAATCAAACCAAAATATAAAATATTTTAACAAGGAAACGGGTTGATATTTGGAAAATGGTTTTGAAATTCCTCTTCATGGAAAAGATTTTTTTTAAACACATTGCTTTTTTGTGCATAGGTATGTTTATCTTCTATGAATTTTAAGATCAATGATCGCAATTAATTTTTTTTTAAACATTAACATGAACCTGCATTTCCGCTCTTAACAAAGTAGGTATACACCTTATATCTTTACAGCTTTTGATTGTCAGCAAGAGTTGTTTATTTGATTCGATTTAAAATCTCTGATAAGAATTTCCCTCTTTCCCTATACCTATAACTTATAACTTCGAACGGAAATATCCCATTTTAATATTCAATACAACATGTCACAATGATATAGGCTTCATCATCATACTGCGTGTATTACATATATGAAAAAGAATGTCAGAACATATCAAAAGTAATGAGTTTTTCTTTGCGAGCTGCTTCTGGGCATTTTCCTTCTTTGGTGGCTTCAGTAAATCTTTTTATAGTCAACCATGATGACAATATTATTTTTTTTTTTTTTTGAGTAATATCAATGCAAGACCATAGATATACAAAAAAGAATAAAAATATTAATGCATTTCACGTCAAGGCATAAAACATTTTATGTATATAAAGTTTCTATATAGCTATCATGTCTGCAATGGACTTAAAAGATGGTGTAGATTAGTCCCACAGGTGTTGTTTATTGGTTTGTTTGTTGGATTGGGAGATAATAATTCATATGTATATTTTGAAATGTCATCAAAATCGAATAGGATCATAAACTTTCATACGAGATAAGAATTTTTTAGATAAAAAAAATATATTCGTATTAGAATACTCTTTGATTTTATGATATAAAACACTTCACTTGTGGGAAATCTGGCCCACCGCGCCGCATTGAGAAATTCATTGTTTTATTTCGATAATTTTGAAAAGGCTTTTTTCTAATTTTACGTTTTTTTTGATGACTAAAAATACAAATAAAGTTAACATGACTTCATTTTTACAGACCTGGACCTGGTTCGAAAAAATGAAGTCATATTGTGCATAAAGATAAAACTTGAAAACTTTTGATTTTTATTAAAAAATTTTCTATTAAAACGTCCAAATTCGATTTTAAACATTATTTAACTAGCAGACCTGTGCTCACGTTGCTTCCCAAAATTTTAAGAATTAATATTAAAATGCATATCAAGTAAGTGCCAGTAGGGATGCTCGCAATTTCTATCATAATATTGTCAACAAAAATATTATGTATAAATAAAAATATGCTTGAGTTTTATTTCGTCTTTATATATATGTAATGATTTTCCATAGGTAGAGTAAGTGTTGCAAATATGGCCCACCATTAACTTTTTTTTTTATTAAAATTCGAATTCATATATTTTGTGTTTTAACATTTAAAAAAATTGTTTTCGCTTCAGTCTTTAATAATTTTAAACATAAAAAGTAACTTATAACAACAAGATATTCACAAAAAATCAAAGGAACCTCATTTCGCAATATAAAAAAAATGCTGCTTATATGGTACATCTATAGATGGAGTCCCTACTTTGTTTCATTCAGGAAATATTGCGGTGGGCCATACAACCAACGTGGGCCGTATTATTTGCGACACTTACTCTATCAAATTTTCAAAAATTGTAGGAAAAGATTTGAACAAAACTAAATTGAGTTTTGAACGGATATTATAAAAAAATACAAAGCCATATAATATGTAATCAATATATCAAAGTGAATTTGGAAGTTTTATCAGCCGGTCAAATAAGATTAACAAACTTTAAATGCAGTAGTTCACCAGTTTTTCTGAAAATGTAAAATTAAATTTATTTAGATTTCAATGAAAGCTTACATATATAGTTTAAAACAAACATTTTTATTTGCAATACCTTCATATAGGTGGGTAAGGTACTATGGCAAGTTATGGATTTGTAAAAAAAATCGAGCTAGTGATTTTGATGAAACTTGACATTATCATGTTAGCGAAGTCGAAAAAAGTGGGTCTCTCAATTCTGTCCTTCTGCAGCCTAAAGAAGTGGAGTGATTTTCTTTAAATTTGTTATCTAGCGTTTTTTTAGGCATTCCCCAATTTGATAAGACAAAAAAATATCGGTGCCTATTTACCGTACAAATTTGTTTAGCAATTAATGAAAATTAAAATTTTTTCAACGTGCCTACTACTTTTTCTACAAAAAAAATTAATTTTTACATAAAGGCTACTTTTTGAAAAAAAAAAAAATAAATATTTTTCGGAAAAGTGATTTTTTGATTTTCTCAAACACATTTCAACTGATTTTAATCAATTTTTTTATATTTAAAAAAGTTTTGTGGACCAAAAATTTCAACATTTTTTTTTTGGTTTTTAAAAAAAAGTTTCAAATTTTTTTTTTTTTTGACGTCGACTCTCCCTAAGTCTAATTTTCAAGGGATACCAAGATTTGTTCGAGTTAGAGAGAGTTTTGGAAAAATTCGAGTTATAGAGATAAACATTTTTTTGTTTTAAAAGGTGTATTTAATAAATAAAGGTTAATTGATTCGGTTAGGATTTTTGAGACTGACCAAGCTTCGAAAAACCAGAATTTCCAATTTTTTTTTCTGTTCTCTTTTTTTAACTAAACAAAACAAAACAGTAAACTTAAAAAAATAATTAATTAAATTAACTTAACAATTTTTCAATAGTTAGTTCTGATACTGGATCTACACGACTGATAAATTGGCACTATATCTGTCATGAAATTGGAAAAAAAATAGATAAATTCCTGCCAGTTTTTTGACAGAAATACTGAAATTTCAATGATTTTCAAAATGATGAGTCCCGATGGGGTTAAAAAGGACTTAAAAGGACTCTAAAGAATTCCGAAGGTATAATTCCGAGTGAGACATCTGTAATAATATGTTCGTTTAAATTTTGCACATAAATGAGCATTTTCGTTTTCTAGGTTTCCTCACACTGATGATTTATTAAAAACTGCTTATCAGCGCGGCGGCCTTAGAACCTTACTCTAATCAGAGTAAATTTAGTCCAATTTTAAAAAAGAAAATAAATCTACTCCGCCACTCTGTTATTCATATACTACTTTTTTCCGCACTGAAAAATTCGACAATATACTTTAGCCTAATCTAATCTAATTCTATGAAGTATTTTTACCCAATTGAAAATATTTTACGCTTTAAAAAATACAAAAATTATTACTTTGGTATCAATTTCACATTGGAAAGCCCTTTTAGCTTATCTATAGAAATAGTGAACAGGCCTGGTTTTAATAACTTCACTATATCGAGCGTCTACTGTATATTTAGGTTCTAACCCTGCTGCTCACGTCCGTGACTAAAATATGGACTAAGACCTGTTTAGTATGAGTTCTCATATAGGCATACATTTCTCTACCGTATGTTTATAGAATTCTTCACAATTTGTTAAGTCAGCGGCCAGAGGTCATTTTCATAAAAATGGAGTTACTAAGTTTATTCTGGTTTTATATTAAGTTTAGGGTAAAACAAAGAAATCCTAATATTTTATTTATGAATGAATAAAATGTAATATTTTATTATTTTCCCAAAACCTCAAAAAATCTAATATATATTTTTTCTAAGTACCAAATAATAAACTAGATATTACATCCTTAGAATGAAAGTGACCTATCTAAAAAATTCGGCATCTTTTTTACAACCTGGTTTTAGAGTTCATTTCGCTTCTAAAGTTCAGTTTATTGAAAAATCAGAAGTTACAAAAATTTTGAGTTAGGCCACTTTCATTCTAAGGGTGCGATATGTATATTTTATATAATTTCATTAAAATGTTTAAAACAATTATAGCTATATTTGTTGAGATTTTTCACTTAAAAAATTGAATTAAAAAATTCCCGCATATCTATTAAAAAGCTTTAAGTTAATTTTTTTCAGTTCATTTCAATAACTCATATCAAGCAGGATGCTCCAATGTGAGATGTAACATAAAACATGTAATCATCTGAATAAATATATAAACAACAACAACAAAAAAAAACACCTGTGCTCACCGATGCAAATCGCTCAAGTGAATCTTCTCCGTGATTCTTTATAATTGAAATTCCTCCTCTCCCGTAATTGCCATAGTTAGATACTGATCATGACCCTCCTGTCCAATAACTGCGCTAATGATTATAATCACCGTTTCCCTGTCATCCAAATAAAGTCGTGATTTTTTCATTTTAATAATTCCGTCAGCCTCTATATATATTCGTACCTTACATATACCAAGTGCCAATGGTGTGCCCAGAGGAAAATAAAAATACCAACATAACATACATACTTATACCTAGCTATATGGATTGAATTTTTTTTTAATATATATTTGCCATTTTACCCATATTATTATGAAATCAGCAGAGCATCATCTCTGTCACGGCCTGAACTTGAATTAAATTCCACGATCATCGATCATGCACCAAAAACTAAAATAAAAAAAAAATCCATATATACTCCAGCTCCACACAGAGGTAGAGGTATATATATGGGGGGATGTTGCTCCAAAATATATTTTTCCACACCAAAAGACGAAAGGAAACAAAAAATTCAAAAAAAAATCACGGTTGTCGTGTCTCGTGCTTCATGCAAAGGAAAAAAAAAAAAACAAAAAAAAAAAACGAACGACAATCCATCCATGCCACTTCGGGGGCAAAGTCACAATGTCATTTTCCACGCTTGAAAAGACAATGAAAATCTCTAAGTGCCAGGTTCAGGTAGTTTCTGAGTTTCCAATGCAAATGTCGAGCGAATTCTTCCATATATATCTCCATCCTTCATTCATTCTGGCAGTGAACTATGAAGTACGACGCGAGCATAGTACAATATACAGTTGTACATGGAAGTGATCTTGGTGTGTACCTATTGTTATGGTTAAATGAGTTGCGGTCAAGGTTGTAACCTTTTTTTTTTTTAATATGAAAACTATCATTTAAGTTGCATTTATACATTTGTGTTTACTTGGTCAACTCGTGTTTCAATTTGTTTCCGTTCACTCTTGCGAATTTATGTGGCTGGCCATTTATCATCATATAGGTTTCAACCCAATAATAAATCAGATCAATAGAACTTTCGAATCAAAAATGCCTTGAATAAGCTTTAAAACTATGGGAATTCCATGGTAATAAATCATATGAAAAGGCGTACCAAACTGTAAGGACCCTATTTAATCAACTTTCGACCGAATTTGAATTTTTATGTAGTTTGATGCCTTTCACTTTAACTATATCTTCTATAGACACTTAAAAAAACATCAGATATCAACGTCCCTTACTTTGGCGGACACTTTTTGGCGGAATCAAAAAATTTTGATATCTGAATTTGTAGCTAATTAAATGCTAATTTGTTGCACAAACTAAAAATTTGTAGGCCGCATAGTTTCGTAGTTATTCAAGTTTCCGCTAAAATAAGTCTGTAGTTATTCTAAGTAATTCTAAAAAAATGAGATTTTCGAAAATTATTTTTTTGAAATTGTAGCTTTTTAAATGCTATTTTTTGGCGCCAAGAAGAAATTTGTAGCTCTAACGGTTTTTTTTTTTTTAATTTTAAATGCAAATAAAAACCGATCCATAAAAGCTACAAAATTGATTCTTGCGCAACAAATTATCATTTAAAAAGCTACAATTTCTGAGAAAAAAAAAATTCAAAAATTCAAATTTTTTTTAAAAATTTTGACCGTTACGTATGGGAATAACGTCTTATTTTAGCGGAATCTTTTATAGCAAAAAAACTATACGAGCTACAAAATCGGGGTTGACGTGTTTAATTAAGTTTAGGGAGACTTCAAATTATGGCAAAAAAAATTTGTATTATCTCATTTTTTTAGATTTTGGAAGCTCCATTTTGAGGTAACTTGAAACTTGAATATAAAAAAAACCGTTAGAGCAACAAATTTCTTCTTGGTGCCAAAAAATAGCATTTAAAAAGCTACAATTTTTGACACCAAGAGATTTATGATTTTCGTATTTTCGTCCGCTAACTTCAGACTTATTTTAGCGGAAACTTGAATATAAAATAAACCACTTGAGCTACAAAATCGCGGTTTTCGCAACTCAAGAGCATTTAAAAAGCTACAAATTTGGGTGTAAATCAAATTTAAAAATTTGTATTATTTTAGAATTTGTCCGCTAACTTCACACTTATTTTAGCGGAAACTTGAATGACTACGAAACTATGCGAGCTACAAATTTTTGGTTTGTGCAACAAATTAGCATTTAATTAGCTACAAATTCAGATATCAAAATTTTTTGATTCCGCCAAAAAGTGTCCGCCAAAGTAAGGGACGTCAGATATCATTAAAGTGCGTTAAGGAAGATGATATCAGGGGTTGGTTATTAGTTTATTAGAAGATTAGAAGTCATTTTAAGAGTTGAACAACATTCTAAATTAATTTTAAAGTGCCAATCGAATACTACATAAAAAAAATAACTATTTCATAATGAAAACGGATCATTCATTTCGTGGTTTCAAGTTGGTAGCGCTGGCATTTGACACCTGTTAAATTCAGCTGTCATTAGAAGTGTCATAATATTAGTTGAATTTCTGCCATTTACGATAATGGATCGCTTATTTATCGAACAACGCGTTAAAATTATTAAAACTTACTACAAAAGTGGTGATTCAATTCAAACGTAGCCATCTTTTCGTGCATATTTCGAACAACATTTTCTTTAGCGATGAGGCACATTTCTCACTCGGTGGGGATGTAAACAACCAAAATTTGCCGCATATATGGGGCTCAGAAACCCCACAAGTGATCGAAGGGGTGCCGGCCGTTGCTTCCAGACAAAGTGATTGTTTTATGTGCTCTATTGTCGAAAGGTGTCATTGGTCCGTATTTCTTCGAAGATGCCAATGGGCAGACGGTTACAGTCAATTCTAAGCGATATGGTCGGATTATAACCGAATTTTTTTGGCCGGCTCACAGTGGCCCGTTTAGGCAAAAGTGCTTGCGAAATTCATTTTTCGGGTGGGTTTATAATGCAAAACTTTTACATTTTCTGAATTATCAAATGTTTGGAGCGCTAGTAATCGAAAAAATTATTTCATTTGTATAAATGGTTCGGCTTGTAGAGCCAGTCAAAGTTGACAAATATATATGGTGAGAAAAAAACAACGTTTTTTAAAATTTTTTTTTAACTTTGAGTGTAAAAACTAGGAAAAGAATATAAGTAAAACTTTTTTTTGTTATTTTTACTTGATATTATGTGTTAATTGTTATAATCAGAAATGAAAAAAAAATTATAAATTTTTTAAACTGCTAAATTTAATGTTTTTTGAAACACCACTTTTTGCACACTTTTTCAACTTTACATTGAGTAGAGAAAAAAGATTCAAAAAGGATTCAAGCTAAACTGGACCGATAATAAATCCTTATATATCTCTTTACTTACAACCAAAAACTCAGCTGCATAGAGTTGCATAGAGCTGAGCTAGAGAGATTTGATTTGAAGAAGTCAGTAATTTTTCATCGAAAATATTATTTCTTTGTTTTGCAGGTATGAGTGTTGGTTTTAAATAAAATGGTTTTATAATTTAGAAGGAAAATATATTTTATGCTTGCTGCCTTAGTTTTTTTAAAAAGATTTTATAGCTTATTTCTTGTAACCCCTAATAAAACTTTTAAGTACGAATGTTTTTGATTTCGGGTATGATTAATTATTCTCAGGTAGATGGATAAGGGTTTTTAATTGGATTGGAATATTTTTTTATTTTAACGGTAAACAGATCACCTTATTAGGATGTCGTAAAATTGAATATTTTTAGTGCAGGTAATTAGTTTTAAGGTATAAAACAAAAAACATTGGGATGAAATTATCATTGAAAACATGAACTTGAGATCGAGCAGTTGTATAAGGAAAAATTATTTAAAATGGATATACCATACAATATTTTGTTTGAACTTTTTTTAAAAGTTGAAAGTACTGGCGAGTTTTTTTCTGCCTTAAAAAGTGAACACCAACTATCCGATGAAAATTTACGGGAAAATAAAACAAAATTAAAAACTTTCATTCCGCTATTAAGAAAAGATGGGTCGAAGCTTATAGATCGAGATTATAAATTTCATAAACAAAAATGAAGAATGGTTAACTTCATCTCTCCATATCAATACCGGACAAACAGAAGTAATGTGTGATCTCCCAACTACATCAAAGTCATTAAGAGAAAGGCCAAGGAAGTCTGTCCATGAGTGCGCAACATTCACAAAAAAACAAAACCTAATCAATGCAACAAAGGAGTTAAGTACTGAATATCTCTCTGATGCATTAGTGATAAGATATCATAAAGACCATGAAAAGAAGAGTGATGATTTTTGAACTGTAATCTATCGAAAAAATACTTTATTAATGTACTCTTTTATAAAAAAAAAAATAAAATAAATAAAAATCAATTAATAAAAAAAAAACAAAAAAACATCGTTTTTTTTCCCACTGTTTCACTTAAATTACACTCAAATTACTTCATGAAATGATTTTCAATCTTTTTAGAATTAAATACCAATTATGTTAACCACCTTAACTAAAACTTCTTATTTCAGCAGCAAATTCTGAAACACCCTGTACATTTTTTTTTTAAACTCACCATTATTATAGCCTTCAAGATAAAAAAAAAATTGTGGCGATATCTTTATTCGTTTAATAGCTATGATTTTTGCAACCAAAAAAGTCAATACGGGCCACTGTGCGGCTATTGAAAATTATACAGACTTAGACAATATGTGGTTCCAAAAAGACGCGGGACATCAAGCCACGCAACACGACCAATTATGGCTTTATTTCGTGAGAAGCTATTTCACGTTTTGGCGACGTCAATTAGCAACTAAGATCATGCAATTTGACACCGTTAGATTTTTTTCTGTAGGACTACGCAAAAGACCGTGTTTACGTGAATAATCCTTGAACTCTAGACGCATTAAAAACAAACATTAATCCAGTTACGGTCCAGATACCGTCCGAAATGTGTCAAAAAGTGGTTAAAAATTACCTCAAAAGAATCGCATGCTACGAATCATCCTGAACCGGCCATTTGAATGATATTATTTTTCAAACTAAATGGCAAAGTCCAAACTTTATAATGAAATAAAATTTTCATCAAAAATGTATCGCTGTGTGTATTTTATTTAGCTTTACTTTCGAAACCGAAAAATGAATGACCCTTTACAAACAATATTAAAGGTCGCCACATTTTACTCCCAACAAATTTCGAAGGACCGACGATCGACTATATAAGTCCTGTAATTCAATTTTTTCAATAATTTACTCCGTCGAACGACCGCTAAAGTAAATATGAACTGCAGTTGGACGACCGAAAATTTCAATTTTACAGAGAATAGGTTAATATCGAAATAAAACAACAAAGAAAAGAGCAATGTTCCATCTTTGAAAATTATTTTCAAATGAAGTCGGGGAAAACGGTCCTTGAAAGTGAACCCCTCTGTTCAAAATTTTGTTTCCTCAGTATTATGACAGCAAACCTTGTCCTGGCATTGCTAAGACGTCAGTTTTTTAAGAAATATATAAAAATACTTACTTTTTCGAATGCAACGTTGTCTCAAAATTTCAAAGCAATCGATAACGAACTTATTTGTATAGATTTATTAATGATTTTGAACAAACGAAAATTTACATTTTTATTTAATAAAAGTTGAAAGGCCTTACAGAAATTCATATAAGTGCCCCAAACTATAGGTAATTTTATTTTCTAAAATATTCAATCCAAGCTTCATTTTAAAACCACCAATTCCCATATCCTAAAATTAGCAGGCAAATTCACAGATTTAATTAAGAAATATTTACAACAAAACTAGCCCGAGACCAAGCCCCATCTTTCAGACCTGTCATATAATTTCTTCGTTTCGCCAAAACGAAGTTTCACAATTTATTTATCGTTTCTATAAATTGAGGTCTCAGCAAGTTCACTAAGCAACAGCAGCAGCGGCAGTATAACATCAGAGCATCCTTAATGTTGATGCAAGAATCTTTTTTTTTTTTTTGGTTGCTTCTTCTTCTTTTTCTTCTTCAATATAATGTAACTATATGTTTTTAATATTTTGTCTTCCTCGTTTTCATCTGCAAAATATTGCTGTGTGGCGATTTTATCCCGCATTCACCGTTGGCTCGGTGACCTTATGACATTATGAAATATATAGATTCTTTTCCAGCGCACCATCAGCCACAACAAACACAAAAGTGACAAAATACCTCTTTCATCATTATCCACACCTATATAGCATCTCACAGGCAGAAGCTATACGACCGACGCGATGCGACGTACAAAACAGAAGAAGCGCACATCACAGCAGCTCCCAGCAGATATATAGTATAACTACTATAGAGTCCATCTTCATTCTCCAGAGCTGGCAGAGTCAAAGCCACACAGAGCCACTGTGCAGTTGCACTTCACTTCGACGATTCACGCCTGCCAAACTTTTTGAGTTATGCGCTTCGCGTCAACTTATTCTTAGCATATCGATTGGTTGTATAGTAGGTATGGACAATTTGCAGGGGCGTATTTTATTTAAATTAATATAGGGCGCCCGGAGCTAAGGAAGATCAATTGGAGATTCGTGTTGGTACAAATTCAAATTTGTAAACTTTACTAAATTAAAAGAGCCTGTTGGAATCCTACTGAATTGATAATATCCTCTGAAAGTCAGAAGCATGTTTTTCTACTTGTAAGAGTTAAAGTTGGGATAGTTGTACAAACGTGGTTCCAGCCTTGGTTCAATATTTAAAGTCAACTATTTCAGCGGATTAACTGAAGATTAACACTGGTTCAAGCAAGTAAGTAACTTTTATCACATTTCTTTAACATGAACCCTGCGCCATCGTTATGAACCTTATGAACAGTTGTACAATAGTGGTTCAGCCTCGGTTCAAGATTTTAAATCACCTATTTCGGCGGATTAACTAACGTTCAACGTTGTTTCAAGTTGGTTATTATCACACACTTGAACAGTAAACCACTGTTGAAACTCAATTAATCCGCCAAAATCGGTTGGTTAAAATTGCTGACCCACAGTTTAAACATTTGCACAACTGGCCCTTAGTTAATCGGCAGAAATCGGTGGGTTAAAATTGCTGATCCACGGTTTGTTTGTACAGCTGGCCCAATGAATAGGACTCTAGGAATCTTTGGGTAAGGGATCCCCTTGGATCGATTGTAACTATGTAAGCTTTTTTTCCTCTAAACTTTTGAAGTCCCCCGAAAATTTTAATTTTTGACTTTTATTTCCATAAAATTCGTCTATACACAATTAAAGAGGTAACTTTTCAAAAACACCAACCCACATTCGAAATTTTTGCATAAATCCGCCCCTGTTACCTGCTGCATGATGTATTTTAAAAATTCTTCCTGTGTGCCACAGGCTATGAACACAGACACCGAGGTGTTAAGGTGTCCATCCGCACGTCTCCTCGGGCGTTTAAAGCATTTTACACCATCAGGGTGTGCAGCTGTTTAAAAATCTAAAAGAAAACAAAAACAAGAAAAGAAAAATACACCGAGCCTAGATTAAATTATGAAGTCTATTTGGCGCATGGTGTGCGCGCTTTGTGTCGCAACACCCTGACAAACGCCTCAAGGACATTTAATTACTGTGGGAAGCTTCAGCTGTGCTGTCTTCTGCTTTGCTTGGACAGCCACAAAGATTCATTGTGTAATTGCCTTGCACAGTAGCAGTTAAGTTAGCTATGGTATAGCGCTAAAGTGCAGATATTAAAATGTTCTTCCATAACGATCATCAGGTCTTGGTCTTGGTTTTAGATTAACTCACCATCATCATCATCTTGAATGGTGACAAAATTTTTCTCCAACAATTACAAAAAAAAGAAAAAACAAACAAATGAATTACCTTTTAGAATGCAAAATGAAGTTCCGTTTTTTATCGGTGTAACATCTCCCAAGAGCGGGTGCAATTTAAATTAAATTTTTGTTCAGCGTGTAACATTGAAGTCACTGTCTCGCTAGAAATATCTATTGGTTTAGGTATGTTGCGATGGTAACTTAAAAAAAAAAAAAAATCTAAAAAGACTGATTGCCTGGGCAATAGATACAATGCTTGTATAATTACAACGAACGCGCGCTGCTATGTTGCTGCTGCTGCTGCAGCACTGCAAAGTAGGTCGGTGCAATATGCCTTTGAGCTACAATGGAATGATTTTATTATATATTAAGCTTTTCCTCGCTCTGTGCGGTTGCCTATTTCTCATGACATTGGCAAGTATCGCAGAATTATTGTGAACTGTGAACATATTATAGCTTTATAGCCAAGTGAGCACTCGGCAGCGTGAAGTGTTTGCGAGAGATTTGAAGTGGGTACAATTAAAAATCTAGAACACAGCTGGGAAATCGAGGAAAAAAAAAAAAAACACAAAAAAAAGTGTTAATTTACGGTCGGATTTATACCTTTGTGTCGGAGGAGGAAAGGTTAAATCGATTGAATTGCATTGAACTTGTTGAAAGGGCTCATTAATCTTAAGTTTTCACATAAGGAACAAAAAAAAATGCCTTGTCTTTTTTGGTTTATTGGCAGTGTGCCCTGATGGGGGTCATTATGGATTGAACTATGCATGGGTGTATAAATTGTCATAGTTTTGAAGGTGATTTTATAGGCTTAGGAGTTTTTTCTTGTTATTGGTGGTTGTTTTCAATGTAATTTATTGGCATAAAAGTCATCTTATTTTAATTATCTTTTTCAATCCTATTTTGTAAATATTTTTGTTTATCTTTCTTTTTCAGATCTGACTGCATCATATGGCAATTTTTTTAAATCTTCATGTGCAGTTACTCAGATTGCGGGAATCTTAAAAAGATATTTTTGCCTTCATCTTCTGCTTAATCAGAAGCATTGAACTAACGGAGACTACAAATTGAACAAAAAAAAAATAATAGAACCAGGAATTGATAAAATGAAATTCAAAACGAACAGAATTTTTCAGCTGTCAAACGTCAAATTAATCTTTACGACATTATACTGCAGTTGGATTCGCGTCATTTCTGAGTGAATTTTTTTTATTTTGAAATTGATTTATATACGAGCATATACGGCCAAATGTACCTAATTCAGAAAAGTGATGTATATGGTTAAAGCAGTAATAAAATTATTTTCTTTAAATAAAAAATATTGTTTTTTTCCTAGTTTTGTACTTTAAAAAAATTCGAGATTTTGATCAAACTTGACGTAACGTTGATTTATAGCAAAGTTGAAAAAGTGGCGCAATTCTGTCAGCAGTGTTCCCAGATTGGTGATAGATAAATTAAAGCATTTGAACATTATGATAAATTACAGCAGAAATCTTCCTTTTTGGCTTGAATTTACCCAAAACAATTAACTTAACCCAAAAATTTGTTGCCTCTAAAGCCCGGCTATAAAATAATGGAACCCATTCACATGCAAAATTTTGTAAAGCAATTGGGTAAAATCTTGTCGTCACACACCCAACTTAGCAGTTGGGCGGTTCATTTTGTGTGTTTCGTAGAAGTAAGGCTAGGAACACACTTGCGATTTCAATCGCGCGACTAAGTAAAAAATAGAAGATAATATAAAAAGACTTTTATTCAAATTGTAAGTGTGTGCAGCTTAATTTTTTTCCATTTGATGTTTTTAATTTTGCAACCAAAAAAGTGAAGAATCTTTTTCACAATTTTAATAGCTGCGATTTTTAGTCTTATAAGCGTCCCTATATGCGGTAATTATGGTGTTTTTTTTAACTTCTAGTACAAAAATGGTGGGATTTTTTTTTCAAATCCGGTGGGATTTTTTAAATCTCATCTGGCATCACTGTCTGTCAGTCTTTGCGTTCGATAGCAGCTGAAATGGGTACTTCCCAAGACATTTTTTTATGACCAAAAATATTGGTAACTGCCGTACAGACTTTTTTAACAGCCTATCTACAGTCGACTCTCCCTAAGTCGAATTTCACTCTAACTCGAATTTTATCGCTATATTTTATCATTCCCTTCAATTTTCCAGTCGAAAATCCAGTCGAACTCCCTCAATGTCGAACTCTCTCTAACTCAAAAACATTATCTCGATTATTGGAATCTTTTTTCCCCCTTTAAGTCGAACTTTGTGTACCACAAAACAAAGAAAAAAAAACATTATCACTTCGGAATTCTTATATTTGGTTATATAACTACGAACCATTAAGTACCTACAGGCTACACACTTAAAAACCTTCAATATGTATCGCATGTGCCATCATCGTCAGCTCTTCGTATTTCTTCCTATTTATATCCCTGAATACCTACATAAAAAGATACAGTTTTTAAAAAGTTGCAACGCAAAAAAAAAAACATTGTTATCCTTATACATAATTAATAATTATATTAACCTTTTATTATTATTTTATTAAATAAACCTTTTAAAATAAAAAAATGTTTCTCTATAACTCGAATTTTTTTAAAACTCTCTCTAACTCGAACAAATCTTGATATCCCGTGAAAATTCGACTTAGGGAGAATCGTCTGTATCTTCTATATATAAATAAAAATGTAAATGCTTGTTTGTTCCTTATCGCAAATCTTCGAAAGTTTTTCAGCGATTGCTTTGAAATTTTGGCATTGGTTTTACGTGATTTTTTAGAGCGCCATCTGTTGGGCTTGAAAGTAATAGCCGCTATACTGAAAACTCAAGGCATTTTTAAACCCGTGCGAAGCTAGTTATTAATAAAAGTATTATTTTCCTCAAAAATGTTCCCACGACTTTTGTTAAAAAAAAATCCATGTAGGTAATTTTTATAAAAAATGGCAGCCTTTCAAAAATCGAAAAATGGTTATAAGTAGGTATACCTTACATAGATTTTTTTTTATTTTTGTCTTAAACAGTTCAACTGATTTTGTTCAATTTTTTAAACAGAATGTTTTAAAAAGAGTTAAAAGTAATATTTACCTAAATTATTAAAAAAAATTTAAAAATTTTTGTTTGAAAACTTAATACATAGTTCGAAAAATAATTGGTGGCAATTTTTATTAAACTGTAGGCACCCAGCATTCTACCAGATTTTGGACAAAATTTATTCTTATAACCAAAAATAAACGGTATAACGTCGGCCTCATAAGCAGACCTCGTAACTCCACCGAAAACGAGTTTTGAATGCTATTTTATAGAAAATTCGTCAGCGCAGCTACCTAGAAAATTTCGTATCAATCTTAAAACTCTAAATAAACTTAAATTAAAATTTTGCATAGCACATTACTCCACTACTACTCTGTGACTGGCAGACATTTTCGACTCTCCTGAAAAATTCGATATTTGTGAGTTATGAGGTTTGCTTATGAGGCCGACGATAAGTGTTTAAAAACCGTTAGGGAAATTCTAATTTTGCTCGAAAACTAGTCTTAAGCTAAGTATACACGATTGGAAGATCATCCAATATTGGCCGACTTTACGCAAAAAAATTTCACCAATTTTCTATCAACCATGTAAACATCCAATTTTATGTGTCAAAAGTGACAGAAAAAAAATTGGCAGCAATCGTATGAACTCGTCTAAACACACAATTTTTCTTATTTTCAGATTATTGGACGATTGTCGGCTAATTGGATATTGGATGATGTTCTTGTCGAAAAGATCATCCAATTTTTAATTGGCAGATAAATGTTTTCTACTGTGTAGGAAAAAAACAAAATTAGGTATATATTCGCTTTTGAAGAAAAAAAATTGAAAAAGTGTTTTTTAAAACAACGATAAAGGGCCCGAGTACGATAACTATGGCACCAAGAATTGATAACGGTTTTTTGTAGAGGGGTGAAAAACAAGAATTTTTATTTTAAGAGGGGGGTCTATCTCGACCCGTTTAGGAGGTAGGGGCAATTTTAGAAAAAAATGACTTAAATATAAAAAAAAAAGTAAAAAACAACGGCAACACTTACAATAAAGTACTATAACGGTTTTGAAAGCCAGAAATCTGATCCATAATTCTAAATTAAAACCAAATTTTTATGTCAACAGTTTTTGAAAAATTCGCATGCAAACTCAAAATTTTGATAACAAAAATGAAAAAAATAGTTTAGACCAATTTTTTTTTTCAAAATTGTGAAATGAAAAGCTAAATTGGGTTTTTGGTGGTCAATGTTAATTTCAATTCTAAATCGAACGAAAAAAAACCGAATGGTTTTATGTTTATGTTTTATATTTCACTTCTAAAATAAAGTTTTAAATTCTCTGTCATATTCTGTCAAAAAAATTGTCTTCCAATGAGTCTTCCAATTTTTTGATTTCTAAAGTCTTCCAACCGTGTAAACAGACAATTTTTAATTGGAAGACAAAAAATTGTCGGCAATTGTCATCCAATTTTCTACAAAATATTTGTCTAATTTTTGGATAAAATCTAACAACCGTATAAACAGACAATTTTCACTTGATAGAAAATTGGCAATTTTCAACTCATTGGATGCTATTGGCAGACTTGTAACAGTTCGGCCAATATTGGAAGATCTTCCAATCGTGTATACTTAGCTTTACGATTTTCATTAAAAAAAATTTTAAAATCAACATCAGTACGATTTAAAATATTACAAATTTTATACTAAATCATTATTAACGGTATCTCTCATAGAAACATTTTTTTGGTTTTAATTTTGTATACACAAGCTTCTAATAAATTTAAATAATATTGTATATTAAAATTAGAAAAAAAAAAAACAATTTTTGGATTAAAACAAAAAAACTCTCAAAGTAATTTTTCAAAAATTCAATATTTCAAAATTAGGTAGATGACGGTTTTTTGCAAAATTAATTTTTTAACTCTGCTTTAAGTATTGATCTACCCTGAAAAATGGCGTACCATTTTTTTTTTCTAAACAATTTTAACAAAACTTTGAATATAAATTTTTTAATTTTTTAAATTTCGCTCCAACGATTTTTTAAAATTTGTTCTCATAAATCATAAAATTTGTTAAAGAAATCAAATGATGTGCAACGCGTTGGTGTTAAAACAAGAAGCAAAAATATTAGGAAGATATATGGATATTAATACTTCTTCGAAAATATTTGAAATAATGGGCCTTAGGCTTAAAAAACCTTTCAAATGAAGATCATGTGGAATAATTTATAAATTGAAAAAAATTCATTTTCTATGAACTAATGCCCCATCAGCGTGTGTCAAGCTCAGTACATGTCAGTCAAAGTATATAATATGTATATTGTATACCTATCATACATTTCTCCACATATTTTCTGTAAATTATGCATTTCGATTGTTGGTTATATTGGCAATAGAAGAAAATCTTCCTTTTCAACTTTAGTATATGTGTGTATATGTATAGTGTTTATTAAAATAAATAGCCCTAGATCATACAAAAACCCACTTTAAGTTGTCAAAAAATCGTGGTAGAATCATTTTGATTCTTGGATATTATATGCGAGCACAAGCATAGTGTGGCTATACATATGTATATACATACATAGATGAAGAAAACTCAGAAGATCTCAATAATGCAACCTGTACTGACTGCCTTCACAAGTGCATTGCATGTACATATGGCGCACATCCAAAACAAACCAAGAAGATTCCATCAAATTGATGGAAAGTTTTTTTTTAGCCGAGATCTAAATTATCTCTTGGCAAACAAGATTTACGTGGGCGTCAAATCAGCGGTCTTGTCAAAAGGTCACCGTCACATTATAAGGTGATCTTCAGTTTATGTATATATAAGACAGGCATCCACATGAGACGATGATCGTCATTATCTCCACAGCTATAAGAAGATGATGCTTTATTCGTCTACACTATGTACTCTGGGGTATACCTACCTACCTTATACATGTACCAAAAAAAAAGCAATCTATTTGAACTCTCTTTTGCGGATATATAGGACACTGTAATGGGTTTTTATGTCCACTAAATGATACTGGAGTGCATCATGATGTGCCCTGAAGGCATTTTAGAAACTTATACTCGTATATATACGACAAGGTAGATATAGGTATACTCTCGTTCATACAAAAAATATAGAAGTAAAAAAAAACAGACAAGTGGATTGCGGCGGAGCAGTCGGTTGGAATGGTGTTTGGATATTGTTGGCAAAGTGGATTCAACCATTTAGAGTTAAGATCGATCGAGATGTGGACGAGATGATGATAATGATGATTATACAATGCCTGGGGGTCGTTTGACTTTAATGTCACATTAGAAGTACTCATTATAGCGAGGACACAAAATACATACATAGATGTAACCTCTTTTGTGTTTTATAGGAAGATCGATCAAGTAGAATTGTATTATCATGACTGATGGGAAATTTTATTCAACCAGGTCTGTGATGTTAAATTATTTTGTGTTATATTTTCAAATTGGGAACCATTGAAATAGACGATAAAAAAATATTTCATCTCTAAACAAAACAATTTAAAATTTTATTTTTCAATATTCCGTCTCAAAATGTAAAATCTCTTAAGTGCGACTTATATCACGCGAAAAAATTCTTAGATCGGAGCAAGAAAAATGAGCTACGAATCACGAAAAATTAATCCAGTTTTGTACCTTGGCTTCGAAATTAGTAAATTACGACTTTTTGTTTGCAATTTCAAAAAATGAGCGAAATGAAGTTATTGACTCTCAAAAATCACATTTCAACACTTTTGAGTATCAATAATTCGATCGAGCAAAAAAAAATATTGCCGTCAGCGAATTGCAATTTGATATTAATTTGTATAAATTTCATATTTTTCTTTATTGTAAATTTCAGCAGGAGTTTGTTGATTACCATTTGTTT